>VZDJ01000116.1:22424490-22508776 GCA_008694505.1 Cyanoderma ruficeps | reverse complement strand
AGAATGTTTTCCCTACTGCTTGTTTTTCCACAGAAAACTATTCCTGACCTGTGAGTAGAAGGAGCATATTCACACCTACTACACCTGGAGGAATGATGGAAGTAGCCTGTTTTAAAAATTTTGTTTTGTTAGTATGCTATTATTATTATTATTCTGTGTCAATACTAGTAGTTACACAGAACTGAGTTCTTTTAGTCAAAGAAGAGCTTGCACATCTCTTCCCACACAAAATCTAAACAGACACCAACGATTTTTGAATTGTACAGGCAAAACACACCCTTGCGTCTACCCCACAGGAGGTAGTTAGGAATGGAACACATCAAGTGCTAAATAATAAATAATTTCAGTCAAACCCAGTAGGCAAAGTGTACTCAATTACTCCAACACTGCTTCATAAATTAAAATTACCTCATAAGGACAAAAAAAGCCGTGTTGTTTTGCAGTGCTAGGTAATTTTTATTAATTTCATACTACTTCTCTTTCAAAAGTGCTGTTATTCTAGACTTGCAGTTCATTTTTGTTTTTCTTGTTCAGAAGAGAACAAAGAAATGATATTTGCAATAGCATGCATGCTACTGTCTAAGTCTAGATAAATATAATCTATAGGTGACAGTTCATCACTTCAAGAAAAGACTTCAAGTAGAGATTAAAACTAGCTGAGAAAAAACAATGCAAGAAGCCAAGACTACACGAGGAACTCCACTGGGTTTCCACTTTTTGTTTGATTTGTTCCTACATCAATGCTTCCAAGAGTTCCTCTGAAAAGAAGGGGTGAGCTAAGCATCTGAACCACATGAAGTGTCTTACTTGTCCAATTACTGCCATGTGCCTTTGTGAAACACCAACCACTGCTTTCCAGTTTTGGTTTTTTTACCCCAGTAGAACAAAGATTCCCTTTTCCTTTGCCCTGCTTATGCAATGCTTTTGGCTACTGCAGTCACTCATCTGAGATGCAATGAGCAAGTGCTAGGAGACAGATGATGTGGACAAGTGAACAAGAGGTGTGGGAGTACTGAAACATCAGTGAGGTGCTCTGCCTGCGAGCAAATGCTTGTGCAAGTCACTCTGGTCCCAGGGAGTCAAAGGACATGTGACAAACCCACAATCTCACTTTGGAACCAGGGGCATGACCAGAACTCCAGAAATTGAAGTGCAAGCATTCATCTAATTATTAGTTACTGCAAGAATATGGATGCAACAAAAACTAAGAGGCAGAGAAAAAAATTTGAGACAATTTGGGTGTAATAAAACATTAAGTCAAAGGAAAATATTTTGCAACAATTTTAATCTCAATATTCTTCCAATCTGCAAAAGCCCCAACTTGAAGTATGTGTCTTAAGTGGACAAAAAGCCTGACCCTGCAGTTTCAATCAGCAAATGTCTATTGTGTTCCACAAACAATAATCTGACAATCCTGAATTAGTCAGAAATGACAACTAGGCATTTTACTGAAGAAAAACTGAAAATCTCTTAATTTGATTCAGTATTTTTGTCATAGCCCAGAATGGGTCTTTTTTATTGTGATGTAAAAACTTGATGGGGTAGAAATCCTGATGATGTAGCTACACACAAAACAGCTTCAATACAATTCACTTCAAAATAACATTCACAGATGCATATTACATACAGCATTGACGCTTTAAAGTGTAAAGAAAGAACTGTGCACATTAAAGTGCTTACTGGTTTTAGAGAGAACTACCTGTATGCAGTCCAAAACAACTCTCAACCTTTAATGATACTGAAATCAAATTAATGAAGAACAAATCTCAGTCTAATTTCAGACCAGGAATTAGGTTGAAAGATAAGTAATCAAAAGAAGACACAGTTTTCCAATGGTACCGAAGTTAAGCGAGTCTTACAATAATTTCAAATGCAAGTCTGCAGAACAGACTCATACAATGTAATGGCCATTCCATAAACTTCTGTGCATTCAACAAGAAAATACAAGCAAAAAGTTTAGTAGCACATGGTGGAATAAAACAAGAACAGAACAGAAATTTTAGCTCGCAGCTTTGCAATCCTCCAAGTTACAATCTTGTGTCACAGTAACAATCCAAGCACACAGGATAAATGCAGGTACTTAAACAGCACAGTTTCTACAAAGTGACTCCCACTTTTTAAGCTGATGCTCTTGATCTTCTAAAAAAGGAACTGCAGCAATGGTGGACATACAAATGAAACGGTGCACGTCAGAGACTTAGCTCTCCAACAGATTTTTCATATCAGTGAATCCATCTGGATTTCCAAACTTGTTTAAAAGGAAGAGTAGGACTTGTTTATGCTTCTCAAGCTGTGGGAAAAGCAGAAAGAGTTAGAGGTATACCATTCTGGGTTTTTTTTTCATTGCTGACTTCAGATCAGGGTAGATCTTAATAAAACAAACTCAGCTAAGTACCATATTAATTCAATAAATGTATTTAGTTCCTCTCTGTTGTAAAATCTTCTGGAGAGGGAAAAAGCCAACAGAATTGTAACTGACTTCTCCCTGTCCATGTATGTTTCCCTCCCATCCTTTTCTTTTTCCTGAAGCAGCTTTCTCAAACCAAACTGATTAAATACTCAAATTAAGATTGAAATCAGCTTCTTAAATTAGGCAACAGAGGAAAGCACCACTCCTGAAACTTCAAACTCTAAAACGTGAAGTAAGAGCTGCCTATGGGGCAAAGTACAGACTAATGAAGTCTGTGTGCTCTAAACCCCATCCTCCCTCAGCTTCAGGGTGCTCTGATTACTAATGTATACAAAAAATCCTGAGAAAAGGTGTCAGGATACATTTCAGGGAACTTCCACGTTTCAGTAGCTATTATTCCTCCTACTCCCATTTTTCTTCCTACACAGGGTTTCTTTTGAACTCTAGAAACATAAAAAAGAAAGTATTGCTTGGAGTGAATCTTACTTGCACTTTTAATTCCATGCAACAGCAGTTGGTCTCACCTCCATTACCTACAAAAACCAAAGTGAATGAGCAAAATACACACATACATTCCTTCCCTAATTTAAGAGATGACATGTGGCATTGTCCAGGATTTTTAGAAGGAAAAGCCATTTAGCCACCCCCTGTACTTACAAGCTCTTCAGAATAAGTAAACTGCAGCAATCAAGCTAAAGTATGTACCTTGATGTTCAGGATGTGAGTTTTCAGCACTGCAGGATGTGACCAAACCCTCCTTTAGCAGTTTGTCAGCTACATTCACATAACCATTGTCAAAGTGTTTCTCCACTGTTACTAAATTAACATTGCCATTAATCCCTTTCACTGTAATTGTGACATATTGGTTCAATAATAGTTTTTTCAACTTGTCAAGCACTAATGGAGACCACTCAGCTTTCTCTATTCCTGCAAAAAAAGGAAAATCAAGTTTGTTACACAAATAATTCCTTTAAGCTATAACTTGAATCGTACATACATGTTTTGGAAAATATGATGCTAAATTTTCCTCATATAAATAGCTTAAATTCTAGAGATAATGAACTAAAAACATGTCTTCTAAACCAGCTTTTACCATGTTTACCAATATACTATTTCAGAAGATCATTATGTTGTTTACCAGTATTAAGGAATGAATGCTACCACCGGAACAGGTACAAATTTATAATGTCCAAGAAAACCAGTCAGGGTTTTTTGGGGTGGGGGGTTTTTTTGCTTATTTTGGGGAGGCTTTTTTACCTGCTAGTGAACATGTAATTGTCTGAAAAGGCAGCTTTAAATAGGAATCTGTGATTGGCAGCACCTTTGAAAGGGGTAAAGTTTCTGTGCTGCCATAGTCTCCATAGAGTACTTTTACTGCAGACTGGGAAGCTTCCAGAACAACAGCTCTGTACCAATTGCCATTACCTGAAAAGATTGGGACAAGAATGATCACGTGTGAATAATCATTTTATAAACACAGTTTACCCCAAGAACAAGAAACTGTAAAGTTTTCCAGGAACATTTAAATACTGTGGTGGATATACAAAAGGCCAATTGACAAGAAGCACAATTAAGAGATCCATAAGCACTTTCAAGTTGGTGTTTTCCCTTAGTCTAAAGCAAAAATGAAAGCTGTGTTTTACACTGGCCAAGGAAATGGAAGGAGAAACAATTGTCTCACCTGAAAACTGAGCACAACAGGCTTCACCCAGTTTTGGTTGGAAGGGCTGTTTGTTACAAGATCTACAATAGTCTTCCAGTGAAATCAGCTCCTTAAGGAGCTTCTTTTGACCTACAGAAAAAAAACCACAGCTGGGTACAATGAAGAGAATACTTAAACCCCCCTGCTCCCACCTCTGACATTTTTTTGTATTTTCCTGCTGTCCAAGATACATTTCTACACGGTTCAGTTCTCCACACACATGCATTTTATTAACTAGCTTGCAACAGTGACTTCTTACTGGTATTAGGAACAACGAACACTTTCTTACCTTTATTTGGTACAGCATAGAACAAGTCTGGGCTTACAACTTCTGTTACCCAGACTGACATGGTTTCATCTACAGCCAATTCAATTGACTTCCAGTGCCCAAGTGAGGTTGCTAGTAGAAATAGTAAGAAAATGCAGTGTAATCACTGTTCACCAAGCACACATACATTTTAAGGAACTGTTATTTTATTTGATATTTATAATAATTTTTTGAATTTCAGACACAACTACAACTACTTCCCCCTTCAGGAAGACAAATCTAAACCAAGATAAATGATGCTTACTCTGCTGTTCGTAAACTGTTGTCATATAAAATAGCTAAAGTAAAAAACATCTCAAGAAAAATAAGATCTTGAAAAGCAAACATGAGAAAAGTTTCAGTCATAGAAAACTTCTAATTCTCTGATTCCCACAGAGTCAAACAACATTCATTCAAGACAAACACAGCTATTTTTACCTCTCTCTTTTTGTCTGTAATGCCACCTGCAGGGCAGCTGGTGTTCAACTGTAAAAACTGACAATATAACCAAAACTATGCATTGATATTCATTGTAGTTAACCAAGAAAATAACAGTTAAAGGCTGGAATACTGAAAACTCCTGTTAAATCTAAAAGTTAACATTCCTTTAATTACCTTTTTGGTCAACAGACTCGTCTGGAGACTTATTTTGATCTTGTAGAATTTCTTTTACAACCAGATTTTCTGAAGTTAGTATCTCATTGATCATTTTTGGACAATCTGTGGAATTGTCAGTAAGTACCACACCTGCCCCATCTTCAGAAAGGGAAGTTACTGTAGCTTGAAGCTCTAAGCCTGAAGTGTACATATGAAATCTTTTTGTAGCTTCTGGATTCCATTTGCTATTTCCAGGCTTTATACCTAGGAAGTAAAATGACTGTTAAAATATCTCCATTCATTAATATTAGTTTTCCTCAACATTATAATTTCCTTTTAAAAAAAATCTTTAGCACCTACCCTGTAATATCGAGGCTAATTTTACTACCCTAGGGCAACACAGTGTCCTTCATCCTGTTAACTGCTCTCCCCCTTCCTCCTTTTTTATAAATGCCCACGTTTCCTCAGGACTCCCAAGTTTCATCTTCTATATTTTATAATTCAACCAGGTAAATCCTTTGCCTTAGCACAAACAACACTACTAAGACTGTTTTTGAATTACTATAATCAGGTCTTTTTATCAAGGGAGAAGACAAAACCTAAGTGTTTTAAGGGTGGGTGGGGGAACAGCAAAAGACACTTGAACAAAATGAGTTTTTGAGCTTTTTCCTGTTTTCACGTTTTTCATTTTTAAACCAGACAGATTACATCAGAAATAAAGGAAAATTCTGCAGAATTCTGAATGATGTGGAAAAGGAATTTGCAGAGCATTGAGAAACAGCCAAATACAAGTACCAATACAAGTACAGTGCCAAATGAAAGAGAACTGGAAGGCCAACTTGCTTCATTAAGACAGATTAGCTCCCTTGCCTGCAAAAATTTTGTGAAATAAAGTTGCACAAAAGCACATTTATTCCTAGCAAGGTAACAACCAAAAATCAGAAAGCACTACCGATGAAGCAGAACTCAACAAGCTCCCTTTGACCAGTGAAGCAGTAAGAAAAGTCCATGGGCATCACTCCAGAGAACTGGCAGGAACTCAAAGAGAAAGGAAACGAACAAACCAAAAAGAACAGAATTCCAGAGTTCTGCACAGTACCATCACCTCCTTCCCCCAAAGCAGCAAGTCTCTAAATGCAGGAGCTCTTGTGAGAGAAAATTTGTAAGATTCACCTGAGAGCCAGCATTTAATGGCTTGAAATGGAAGGTTGAGGAACGAGGCTGAGATCTGGCGGATATTATCCAGTGGTACCTCCTCAGTATTTCCATAGTCCACAAACCTCACTCGAACACTCCCATCTGAAGTGACATTTTGCACCACACCACGGTACCAGTTACCATCCTCTAATTTTAAAGAAGATTAAAAAAAAAAATAATAATTACTTCACACATTTGCTAAGTCTACCAGCTTTCACTTGTTAGTGAATAAATATAATTCTTTGCTGTCCTCTGCCAATGTAAACTATCAGCTAATTTTTCATGTTCACCCTACAAAAGCAAAACCATTTTAAGTCTGTTACTTGCCAGAGTAAAAAGCACAGCAAGGGTCTCCATTCTCAGGCTCAAAAACATCTGGAGGTGTTTTCTCACAGTATTCAGACAATGATTTGTTAAGTGAGTTTAAAGCAAGTAACTCTGAAAATCAGAAAAAAACCAAAGATGAGATCAATGAAATGAGCTGACTTTATCAATGCTGTTCACTCTACAGTTTACTTGTCAACTTTCAAATGCACTCCTGAACTATGTAAGTCAAGGAACAAACATCCCTCACTTTTTAAGAGCTGCCCCGTATTTTTTGTCTGAATGCCTTTAGCTCCCTCTTCAGCTACTGAATTTTGTCATTCTTTTTCTAGCACTTTAAAAAGCCAGTGGCAACCAGAAGTCTTTATACAGACCTCTGGTAGAGTAACAAGATTACTTTTTAACTAATCTAATAGGAAGTCACATCTCAGTGGCTGCAATTTCATTATCATATCTCTTTAAGTTTTTATAAATTACAAGAGCATACTAGAAGAGAGCTGCAGTAAATTCTGTCTTGGCACAGGGAACATGTCTCTTATTTGCTTTTATTAACAGAATCACTAAATCATGAAGGGTGGAAAAAACCTCCAAGATCATTTAGTCCAACCATTAAGCCAGCACTACCATAGTCACCCCTAAGTATCATATGGAGATGCCTCTTGCACACTTCCAGAGACAAGGACTCTACCACCTTCCTGGACAACTTACTCCAATGCCTGGCCACTCTTCCAGTGAAAAAAAAATTTAACATATCCTTTGGCTAGGTTATGGTAACTCTTTCACTCTACTGCTTATCCTCAACATTTTCAGATTTCAATATCATGATCCAATTTCTTTGTCACTCCACCTGTATTCTTAAAAACCTCAGAGGTAAGCCTTTGTGCTCTAAGCTGACTTGACATAGTAGTTCATTAGAACCATAATAAATGACAAATCAGAAAGAATTAAGCTGAATAAACTTACCATGGGTGTTTGAAATCTGACAGTAGAATTCTCCAGGATTGTACACTGTACATACTATGACACTGAGTGTTTGGTTAAGAGTTAATTTAATCCACTTGCACATTCTTTTCTTCGTTGTGTCTTCTAGAGAGGACAGAGTAAGGGCACAGAATGAAAAGAAATTACAGTAACTTTTACAGGAAAAAAACCACATGCCAAATACTCATTCACATCCTCAAATTTCTTGTTATAAACTGTCCAACAGAGTAATTACCAGTGAGAGCCTCTTTGCAGAGTAGAACCAAGTAAGAGAAATATGCCAGTTGTTTAATGTATTTCTTCATTACCAAAAAGAGCAAGCCATAGATAGCAGGGAAGAGTAACCACACAGATGAAGGCTGGACTTGATGAGCCAGACTGAAAAGCTCTTACCAGGTAAGAGTTTGCATTCTCTGTACCCACTCTAGCAGGAGGTTAAATAATGGCAGTGCAGCAAGATGTGTTCATACTCACCACTGGCTTGCTCATCATCACTCCCTCTGGCTGCTGGTGAGGCCATGCTCAGTTTCTCAGCTGCACAGCCTTCCTTAATGAGAAGGCTCGAGATATTCACTGCTGGAGTACCTGATGCATCTGTAAGCTCCACCACAGATCCAGAACTCTCTTTATCCACTACTTTTACTGTCAACACTTTGTCTTTCACCAGTTTTTTCATGTAAGAAATACCTTCTGAGGTCCATGTTCCTAATGGCGGCTTTACACCTAAAAAATCACATAGCAGGGAAAGGCTCTGAGGTCAGCCTAACTCTCAGCAACGTGTGGACAGGTACAACATTCTGCAAGGACATTCTGGAGTATTTGTCACATTTTGTAGACATGCCCTGACAGTTAAGAATTCTGGAAGTAATTCCTACCATTACCTCCATCCTTCCCCATGTTTCAATGTGGGATACTACAGGTGTGATGGTTAGGTAACACCACTTGTTTTCCCCCTTTCTGGTTTGAGACCTTCATACCTGCCAGGCTGCATCTTATAGCTTGAGCTGGCAAGTCCATTAAGCTTGGAATTATAGGACGAAGTCTGGCCAGTGGAAGAGAGTCAGAATTTCCATAATCCATATAGTCCACTAAAACAGTGTCTTCAGAAGCATAAGCTGTAACAGCAGCACGATACCAAAGGTTGTCTTCTAGAAAGGAAGATACAGATTTAATGTCTGAGAACAGAATTATTTTTTTTTGACAGCCCAATATAAAAATACATCCATCCCAGTACAGCTCAGGACTACCAGGTGTTGGCTAAGTAGCATTTTGAGCCCATCAGAGCAGCATCATTACATATAATCCCATTTGTTTTGTGCTTCTTTTGGGGACTGAAATGTCAAAGAGATACTTATTTCCAACCCTGGGGAAATAGTACTTAGCAACATAAAATCCCACATTTTCCATGATCTCTCAAAAAGTTATTCTAAATAATCTGAATCCAGTATTAAAAGTTTGCTCAATAAAGGGACATTTTAAAATTGGTATTTTACAGATATCATTTTTTAATCGCTACCAAGCATTATCCACAACTAAAAACCCAAGATACGTAAGCTCTACACGAAACATTTCTAAATATAATTACAAAATGCATCTTTTTGGTAATAAATTTAAGTGACATAACTTAGTATTTGCACTCCATTTTTACCTGTGAACTGGGCACAGCACACATTGCCAGCAGCAGGACGGAAAGATGGACTGCTAGGAAATTTGTCACAGTATTCATTAACGGACGCTTCAAGCTCAGCAAGTTGACCTGATGTTAAAACACACAGGGTTTGGAACATCGCCTGCCTTGCAATCATTACAAAATAATTAAACTCAAAGCCTGGAAGAACATCTTGTAAGCTAATGGAGAGTATTTCAAATGCTTAACATTGATCAGACTAGGGCTCTTCAATCATTAACATCCAAGAGAGTCCTCATGTGTGTCAGAGAAATCACAGCAGTGAACAGACAGGGAAAAGCAGTGATGGATTTTTTCAGCCAAGTGACAAAGTTGACACCAGTGCAAATCGAAAGCAAGCTGGTGGAGGCATGCCAAGAAGACACCAAGGAAGAAGACAGCTCTTCCAACAACAGGCAGATGATGAGGTAGTCCATCTCTTCCAAAAGGACAGGATTTGCTACTGATTACCCAGAATTAAAAGGCTGCACATGAACATAGATGAAAAATTCACCTTTCTCCAGCCACTCCCTACCAAAGAGAAAAATGCCACACGAGGCATTCTCCATCCCATTTCCAACCCATCACTTACGGGCATTTTGCATCTGCTGACAAAAAAAGGTGTCTGGATTTTTAACGTGGGAAACCACACCAGAAAACTCGTCTCCGATACTTAAAGAGACAAACTTGGCAACTGAATCAGCACAGTGAGGAGAGTCTTCATCCTCAGGGAATGTTTTTTCACTTTCTTTTGAATGGTTTTCTGATACTGCACATAAAAAAAGAAAAAAGGTTGCAAATCAAAAGCTAGCCGATTTTGAAAATATAAACATACTGAAATCGTTTATTCTTTTTATTGATGCTTTGGATTTTGATGGCTCCTGTCACATTATGAAATTAATGCTCACGTAATAATCACTATACAAATGGGTTATATTATTTAAATATATATGAGCTAATGCCAGTAGTGACCTGAAGGAAGCTCCATTAGCCAACATGTTTAAGTCTGAAGTGATGCTAGTGAGCAGCTAGAATATCATGCAGCACAGAATGACTTAAAATTCCCCAAGTTTAGTTTG
Source organism: Cyanoderma ruficeps (assembly GCA_008694505.1). Taxonomy (NCBI): domain Eukaryota; kingdom Metazoa; phylum Chordata; class Aves; order Passeriformes; family Timaliidae; genus Cyanoderma; species Cyanoderma ruficeps. The sequence continues at coordinate 22,498,513 of VZDJ01000116.1, read as the reverse complement.
ATTTGCTTGCTTACCTTTTGGACAGTCTCCTTTGTCATCACATCCTGAAGTTAAATGAGGCTTCATTTCTAAGGGAACTTTATTTAGGCAGTCCTCTAAAATATGGACGCAAGAACAAAGGATTTATCATACAAAGTAGCCATCAGCTAGTTTCACTTCAGAACCATCCTGAGCCAGATCTATATCCCTATCACAAGATGAGCATGATCTACTTATTTGTTCAGCACTTAATGTTTAAAATGCAAAACAAAGGTAATTTCAGAGTAGCTCAAATACTTGAGTTCTCTGAGCACATTCACAGCTCCAAGACTGTCTGACTTCATAAAATGAACAAAGCAGTAACAATCAGCATTTACCTGCAGCCCCTAAAGACGGAGCTGAAAAACTGATTACAGCTTTTCAGACACAAGGATTCGTAACTTACATCATTATTTACAACACAGAGTATGGAATGATTTAGTCAAGATGGCTTTGTAAATCTAGGTTTCTCAGCTATTACATACTCCACACCTGATGCATGAAGCAGTAGCCCAAACTTTCAATGCCATTGTTTTCAAATTAAAACCTCAATACAGGTGTTTCAGTTGCCTATAAAATCTGGAATGAATGCATGGAACATTTCAAGAATGCAGGCACATTTATGTGACCCAAAAGGTTACATATCATTTTGCCACCAGTGTGCTGTGAAGCAACCAAATGTGTAAAATGCCCAGCATGATCCTTAATCAGTTGGATTTACATGGGACTAAAGTGAAGCATCCTTTGACAGTCTGCAGGATCAGCTTCCTGCACATGAGCAAGTTTAGCAAGCTAAGAGGATCAACCACCACATCCCTGCACCTTCCTGTGGGCTGCAGATCAATGAAATGACTATGGTCTTGGCACTACAGTCTTCCTGCTCTGCAGCCAGAGGAAAACCTAAACAATAAGTCTGTCACATGACAGAAGGTACACCTTACATGTATTGATTTGCTTTGACAACCAAACCCAGCTCAACTGAAAGTCTGAATTCTGACTCCTCAAAGTGCTTGGCTTGCCTCCCACTGAAGCTTGCTAAATTAGAAATACAAACATGCTTTATACAGTTCTCCAACTGGATACAGCAATATCCAATGATTGTTCTTCCTCTGGGATACTCAGTGAGCATGTATGAAATACAACAGAAGTTGGTAAAATCCTATGTGGAACTAGAAATTGACACTGTAATTTTTAAAGAGTTAAAAATTCATGAGAAAGAAACAAAATGGTACCAAATTTTCACGCATCTATTAAAACAGAAAAATAAACAAGATAATCCAGAACACACTGAAGTTAATACAATTCTATTGGAAAAGTAACCTTAATAAAATTTAAGGTTATTAAGCTTAGCAAGGTATTTTAGATGCTGACATTTTATGGAAAGTAGAAATTAAAAAAAAAGTCAAGGGAGTGGTTGGGAGAGTGACAAGAAGGAGGAGGGTAAAAGAAAAACCACTCATCTTTTACATGTGTTGGGGAGGGGTGTGAACATAAAAGCCTTAATTGTGGTGGGGGTTTTTTATCCACACAACCAAGCACTTACGAGAATCTGGAAGAACAACATCTACAGCAAAACTCAACCTCACTTCCTCCTGTAATACATCAACACCAGTTAGTGAACAGTGCTTTCTCGTGAGCTGAGGAAAAAAAGCTGGCAATGCTTTCATTCCATCCTTCTCCTTTTGGAACATAATGGGAAAAGAAACACTTAATGGACTGGAAATAATTATAATTGGAACAAGAGGGGATAGTAGATTATTTCCCCCTAAGTGACTAAATAATTAAGACCTTCAGAAATATTGCCTTGCATATTAAAGCTGCTTCAAGTGGGGCTTGAAGTGCTATCAATTCAACTAACTTCTGCACTCTCTTCTACAGAATTGGGAAATCAAGGTAAAAATAAAGAATCCCCAGAAGTTGAACAACCCTATTTAAAACAAGTTCAAGTTATGTTTAATATGGAGCTGTTCAGCTGTAGCAACAAAGTTCAAGAAACGCTGCAGAGGAACACTGAACATCAATGAAGAACAAGACTCACACATTCACCTGGAAACTCACACATTCACCTCCTCACACCTGTTTTACAGGAAAACTCAGCTAAAATTCCCACTTATGATACTCTCATAAATAAGAAGAATCAAATTCCACCTGCTTCCCTGTAACCTTAACACCCCCCAGAGTAGATTATAGCTACTGCTTTATCTGCTGGCATCCATTTTTAAAAAGTCTAATTTAATGCAACCCACCTTGGTATCATTCAACATGCAATCTGAGCTCCCTTACTTCTGCAGGACTTACGAGAGCTTCAAAAGGTGAACAAGATAAAAAAACCCCACCCGTTCTTTGAAAATAAAGTGACTGCCCATTTTTTATTCATATTTTACAACCATTTTACAACCCTCACCATCAGTTGATCAGTTTCATTAAACCCCAGTCACAAGTACACACACAACAGGAACTAACAGGATGAGCTAACAGAAGCCTCCTTTCTAAATTCCTTCAAAAAGTTAAACAGATGAATAAGCCACTTCAAAGAAGGACATGACAAAGGAAAGGAATTCTACAGGCTAGTTGGAGCTATGCAAACTTATTCATCTTCATAGATGTGATCCCAAGAAAACATAAAGACAGAAAAATCAACTCCCACAGAAGAGTTCATAGGAAGACTGGAAGAAATGTTTGGCTCAAAGTAAGATCAAGAGAGACTTCAACACATCACAGAGGAGAACTGTGTCATCTAGTTCCTTCTACAGCAAAGAAACAACAGCTTATCTGCATCTGTTACTGTGTAAGACTACACCAAATGTACTTCTCTAATAAATTTCCAAGGCTCTAAGAGTCAGCTCGTGATTTTTTTCACAGAAACAAGACACCAGAAGTTTTCTGAATTGGACACACTACATCTGTTTCCTTCCCACACTATTTCTCGAGCAACATCATACATGTCTTGATTTTTACCTTTTTCACAAATATTTTTTTCAAAAAAAAGCAGGGTTGACTGACAGTACTTCTAACAGCTCTAGAAGTAGCAATTTTCTGAATGCTTCTCCCAGTAACTTTTCATTTGAAGCACTGAACTTTCTAAAAGGAGGAACTTGTTCCTCTCCCATACAGGTTAAATGCAGCACACTGCCACTCACTCACAGCAGATCCATTCAAGACACAGTCAAAATCGTATTCCATACCTTAAGATAAACTCCTGTCTTGGATTTGCTATTACTTAAGCTGCAATCAAAGAAAACCATGTCAATTTGAAGAACCAAAGACTGACAAGTAGCATTAATAATACAATCTACTTACAAATAGATAAAAGTCTATGTTCATAGCATGTGATTTTTGTCAATTCTTATTCCTCATCCACTAAAATGCAGAATTACAAACACAGTAATATGTAATAATGACAGGCATAAGATAATGCAGTACTAGCCTAAAAATAAGCAACATATTTTACTGTAAGAGAGCCTTCCCACGATCATTTATGCTGTAGTGGGAAGGACGTTGTCTTTCTGTGAAGATTATTTGGCAGAATTTCCAACAAACTTACTTCTGTTTAATGGGATCACAAACTACTCTATGTGCTGGCCAATCTTTTCTCTGACAATCTGCAGAGCAATAGTATGTCTGCAGACACTGTGAACATCTGAGCTTTCCTAAAACAAACAAAAAAGACCAGAAGTCTGAGCAAAACATGTATTGGAAGGAACAACAACTGTTTAAATAACTGCTTTACAAAACAACTCCCCAGCAGTACTAATCAAATACAAATAGGTATTTGTATTCACATACAGCAATCAGACATTGCTGCCCAAATGTCCCAAATTCCTTCTACTTTTTTTTAAAGGGAGAAAAACCCCCACCACTTTTGATAAAGAAATGCTGTCTTCTGCTTGTCAGTTCTGTTACTCCAACTATGTTCTGAGCAGTCTGTACTTGTGTCTGAGAGTTAAAAATATACATCCATTTAAAGACATTTCTGAGCAAACCTGATCTGGTTCCACTGACAAATGTACTGTATGTCACAGACTACAGGACAGCAGGCACTTACCAAACAGACCACAACGATGGCAAGTGCCCCCTTTAGGGGGTGGCACTAACAAACTCAAGAAACTCTTATCATAGCAGATAGAAAAAGCACCCTTGGAATATTGCAATTTCTCTGGCTTCCCATTAATCCAATTAGAATGTGACACCTGTGGAAGAAAAACTTGAAGTCAATCTTACTGGAAAAAAGCTCCCCATTAGGGTAGAAATATTCTAATAAACAAAAATATGACAACAAAAAGAGACAAAACTTTTAAGTTCTAGAAAGAGAAATACATGCTGGTAATTCCTGCTGTCTAGAAATGCTCAGAATACTTGGGGCAACTATAAAGTGAAATAACTCACAGTATTTTCTTTATCAGCTGCAGCTATGCAGTTCTCTCTATCAGTTTTGTCTTCCATAGAACTTCCTAGAAGCAGAAGTATTTGCAAAGGGATCTGATTAACAACACTAACACATGCCTGTGTTATGGAATATCTGCAGGAAGAAACAAGGCTCTTGGCTACTCCTACTGTTCTGCCAGCCCATTTGAGTGAATGGAGATGCCTGGACCATGACACACTCTGGAAGTCACTTGTTTTCATTCTGATGCCACATTTGTTCAGTAATGCAATCAGTGGCATTATTAAAACAACAGTTTCACCTTCTGTGCTTATCACTCAGTACTGACAAACAAAACACTCTAAAACAAGAGATTCTGACTTTCCAGTGAGTGCCTTATAAACCCTGTGGTCCTTCCTGTGACTTTTTCTTTACCAAACAACTCTTGGAAGACATTCAGCTACGCCTGCATATCAATATAGTAGGAACTCTGTTTTTATAAGTGGGCAACTCATCCAGCTATAAAGAATTTGTTTCTGTTCTAGGCTACATATGCCACTCAAATCTTGTTGCAGTCTGGCAGGCCTGTTCAAGGTCTCCACTGAGAACACAAAGCTTACATGGCCTTTTTTTCCAACCTGGAAGCAAGTTAATCTTGTAAACTCTGCCTGAACTACAACTCTTGCCTAACATGAAATCAAATTTCACGAGCTCTCCAGACCCAAGGTGTTTTTACATCAAGTTGGTTCAGATCTCCCAAAATGAAGCCTTTCCCTCTACCCAACTTGGAGGAAGAGAACATGGATCAGACAGTACCAAGGCACTCCAGAGGCAAGAAACATTGCTGAAGAAACCCCAACTCCCACATATCAGTCCAAATTCCCTAACACTTCAATTATCCTGGTGGGTTTTTTTCAGTTTCTGAGGCATTTCAGCAGGCACAAGTTTGGATAATTAGGAGCTGTATTTATAAGCCATACTCATACTAATGATGTGTATCAATAATAAAGCATATACATAATCACAGAAGAATAGAATCAAGATACCTCTGTCAAGCTTAGGACAAAGCCTCTCTTACTGCACTTGTGCTGCTGTTAAAACTTTCTGTACTGTTTCTACATTTGTCAAAAATACCCTCTCCTGTTTGCTTACAAAATAATCAATTTTGTTAAATATTTCAGAAATTCAGCCTCAAAACGAAAAGCTTTTCAACAGTAAGTTTGTACCTGTGACCCTGTTGCTTAAATCTGCATCTGCAACTTCATTATGTTGAAGATTAAGTGGTTCTGCCATCATGTAAAGGTTGCCATTAGCATATGACCAAAGGTGGCTGTGGGCCAGGTAACTGCAAAAGCATGAATTTAAAGATTAATTCAGTTAGGCACACAAATGGAAGTATTTTGGGGCCATATCCTGAAGATACATTTAGGCATCCATTTTGGAAGGCTAATTTTCTACCATCTATTTCTTTTGTTTGCACAGCAAAACACTTTCTGCATTAAAGAACTCAACAATGAATACTCGAGATTAAATGAGGAAAAATTCTTTAGGAGAGGCTCACACCGACAAATAGGAGCGACCATCAACACCTGCAGGTGAAGATCACCATGTCTCTGGGGGAGACACCTCGCTGTACTTTTGTTTAAAAATTTTGTAGTAAAAATAAGTACATGCTGTACTCCCGGGTTCCTCATGCCCGGGAGCCTGAGGGGAGCCACTGCCCCAACAGCGCCTGCCCGAAGGGAAGCAATGCCCTGGGCTCTGCCGAAAAGCATTTTCAGCATCTGCTTCTAAATGCTAAGACGCAATATAGTTGTTTTAAATGAAAAGTATAGGAGAGAACAAACCAAAATGAAGCCGCTAATAAAGCAGAGTAGTCGAAGTGACGCTGCAAACCAACTCCACCAGAAACGTGCTTTCAACAACCGCAATCAAACAGGTGCGATTAAAATTAAGTCATTCCAAGTAACTCAGAATAAAATTAGACAGCTCCGTCCCACGGCCTCCAGCCAAGCTCGCAGCCAACCGCGCCACCTCCGGCCCTCTCTCCCATCCCCAAAGCGCTCACCCCGGGCCGCCCCCGGCTCCTTTCGCGGGGGGGAAAGCGAAGCGACCACGCCCCGCCCTTCTCGCCCCTCAGAGCAGTGCTCACCCCGGGCCACCCCCTGCCCCTTTATCCCCTCAGAGCAGCGCTCACCCCGGGCCGCCCCCTGCCCCTTTATCCCCTCAGAGCAGCCTTCNGGGGGAAAGCGAAGCGACCACGCCCCGCCCTTCTCGCCCCTCAGAGCAGCGCTCAGCCCGGGCCACCCCCTGCCCCTTTATTCCCTCAGAGCAGCGCTCACCCCGGGCCGCCCCCTGCCCCTTTATCCCCTCAGAGCAGCACTCACCACGGGCCGCCCCCTGCCCCTTTATCCCCTCAGAGCAGCGCTCACCCCGGGCCGCCTCCCCGCCGTCGGCGCTGCCCCACGCGGGAAGCGGGGCCGGCCGCTCACTCGAGGACCATGGGCGGGAAGAGAGGAAGCAGCGGCCCCCGGAGGACAGGCACGTCTCCAGCCGGTCCCGCCGGCTCCGTGCCGCTCATTCCGCCCCGCCCAGGCGGGACCCCGACCCTCAGGGGCGGAGCGGGGCATGTGCTGCCCGGCCGCTCGCACCCCTCGGTGTGGCCTTTGCGGCCATGGAGGAGCGGTCGGGGGAATCTTCTACCAGCTCAGGTTACTTTAAGCTTCATTCAGCCTGGCCTTCAACACTTCCAGGGATGGGGCATCCACAACTTCTCTAGGCAACCTGTGCCAGCGCCTCACTACCCTCACAGCAAAGGATTTCTTCCCAATATCCAATCTAAACCCGTCCTCAGTTTGAAGCCGTTCCCCCATGTCCGATCACTACCTGGCCTTGTAAAAATTCCCTCTTCAGGACTCTTGTACCTTTAGGGACTGGAAGGTGCTCTGAGGTCTCCCCAGAGACTACTCCAGGATGAACAGCCTCAGTTCCCAGCCTGACCTCATGGCAGAGGTGCTCCAGGCCTCTTGAGCGTCTTTGTGGACATAATTACCCATGGCTGAACCAGTAACGCAAATTTATTTCATACAAATTCAGAAAATGGCTGTGAGAGCTATGCAAAAAGCTGAATTTTGATACATAAAATTGATGCATTTTTATTTTAAAGTATTTGAATTTTGCCCTGCAGCTGAGAACATACATCATTTCATCTCCCATTTCCAACCTATCCTCATTTTCCTCTGTCCTTTTTCCTCTTCTATACAAGATGTTTTCCCCTTTTCTTTAACTTTTGTTTCCCACCTCCATGTCTCTATCTTCATGGGAAAATGCACTTCATCCTCAAGACTGCTGCAATTTTAGCTGCTACTCAGACATGATCTCAGGTGTTTCTAGTGCTGTGCAATTAAGCTTTCACCAAAAACTAAATTAATCTGATCTATTTTAATGCCCACATTGTTGTACTTATTATTGAAGTGTAAAATCAGTGATGGATTTAATTGTTACATGTTCTGTACAGCAGGGAATAATTATCTCTATTCACAGAGAAGTAGCTGAAGCATAGCTATTTTGCCTTAAGTCATTTTGCATCTGGCTGTGACAGTGTTTCAGTCTAAATCATCTGTATTTAAGTCTGGGATCCTGTCTGCCAAACTAAGTATTCTCAGAAGTGAACAACACATCTGAGGGCTGCTGAGTTTTCTCTCAGTGCTTTAGATACCACCTACTAAAGTCAGAGGAAAGACTCTTCCTGGCTCACATGAACCTCCAGCCCCTAGCTCTAGCCTGAACAGAAGCTGAGTGGATCAGAGGCTGCTCTTACAACAAGAAGGAAAATTAGGTGGGATTTGGTGGGATGTGGCAGGATTTCAAAAAATTCATGTGCTAAAGTGCTCAGCATTGCACATCAGAGTAAGCACACTTGTATGTGGGAGATTATGGGGAGACAGGGCAATCATGATCATACCGTCTTCATCATCTCCCTACCCCTTGTTCCTCTGCTCCTAAGATTAGCCCAGTAATCTTCATGCCTGGGAAGAACTAACATCAGTAAGGCACTAAGAAGTACTTCTCTGTCATTCAAACCTCTCAAAAAAAAAAAAATTAAAAAAAATTAGGCTTTCTTGTAGCTTAAAACATCTAGACAAGGTGACCCAGCACCCTGTCCAGCTGAATCTTAAAATTGCCCAGTGCTGAGGAATCCACCACTTCCTTGGGGAGATTATTCCAATGGCTGATTTTTCTTATTGCGAAGCATTTTACTCCGGTGTCTAACTGGAATCTCCCCAGAAGTGATTTATCACAGTATCCATTATCCTTTGTCTTTTCCATGGGAGTCCATATAAAAAAAGGAATTTCCATCTTCTTTGTAGCCATCCTTTAAATACTGGGATGTAGTGATAAAGCTTGAAAGCTGAGCTTTCTCTTCTGACAGCCAAGCAAGCCCATTTTTCTCAGCTGTTCTTTCTGTGTCAAGCTTCTCAAACCTTGATGTTCTTTGTGGCTCTTCTCTGCTCCCTCTCCAGCCTGTCCAAGTGGAACACAGCATTTCAGGTGTAGCCTGGCAAACACTGAGTGGGGCAAACACTTCTTTATCTGTGCTGGTGATGCCTTTGTTGAGGCAGCCCAGCATCGTGTTGTTTCTTGCCGCAGCAGCATCCTGTTCACTCACGGTGAGCTGCTTGTCCGCCAGGAACCCCAGGTCTGTTTACACAGAGCTGCTCCTCAGATGGGTAGATACCAGCCTGTACTGTACTTTGGGATTACGTTTTTCCGGGTGCAAGACATTACACTTGACCTTGTTGAACTTAATAAGGTTCTTGTTACTTCACTCTTCCAGCCTATCCAGGTCTCCCTGCAGGGTAACTGAGTGTCAGAGGTAACTGAGGACAGTGCACTTAGCATGGAGGCTGATCAAGAGTGACATCCCAGGAGCTGCACCAGGCTGGTGTGACTTGCTTGCAGTTGTTAGCAAGAGCTTTGGGCTTACCTACATGTAGGATCTGTAATAACTGTACCAGTGTGTCACTACCTGTAGGATCTAAATGCCTAGGAACCAGCTGAGACACCACCATGTGCTACACGCTGAAAAAGGACAGTCCAAGCAACATATAATGAAAATAATTTTTCCAATTGTAACTTACTCAGAGCACTTGAGTGATCATAGTCACACTTGGGATTTAGCATGTGTAAAACAAATGTGATGGTGGTGGCAAGCAGCTTCAGCAGAGATGCTGTCCTTACCTGACATGTGGGGAGAAGATGGAGCTTTGTGAATGGTGCTCCCTAAAGACCCCTGGTAAACTGTGCTTGCTTAGAATAAACTAGTCACACAATGAAAGTGATTCTCAATGAAGAAAAGAATAACTACTTATGTAATTTTGCCAAAATGTGAAATGAAGGAAGCAATTCAGCCTGCAGTAATTACATTACGACAGACCAGCCCTCTGATAAATACAGAAGATGGGATTTGGGCAAGCTGGACTCTGCTGCCAGCTCCTCCTTGGCAGTGCCAGACAGGGCCCTTTGACACCAGCGGTCTCAGAGGAGTGTGGGGTATTGCTCAGCACATCTGCTGTTTGAGCCACCTCATTGTTCTCCCTCACAGTGGAGTTGCTAACACTTCTTTAGCTGAAGGAGAAAACATAGGTCTGTAAGCCCTTTCAGTGGGCAAATCTATAGGAATACTCTGGATAATTAACAAATGTCATCTGGAAACTGAGCAATTAGATGAGCACTTCCTTTCTTTTTTCTTACATAACAAAGCATGAGCCAAAAGCCCGAACTACAACCTTTTGAATATTTGGGCCAAATTCTGCTTCTGCCTCTGCAATGCAGAGCTTGTCTGCAGCAGACAAGTCTGTTGTGTAGGACTGTCTGTCTTTCAGATGGTAAGTTCTCTCACTCAGAAATTGTTTTCCTCAGCATTTGTACATGCCAAATCAGAGCTATGGCTGGCTAATTAAGAGGTACAGTAATTCATTCTGATTTGAAATGCATGCAAGTGGTTTGGAGGAGGACCCTCTCTGTCACCTGTCATTATCATTCCCTAAGTATCTATGGCTGCCTCCTGGGGATAAGATGCTTTTCAGATGAAAATTTAGTTTAAGCACAGGTATTATGAGAGTCAGAACTGTCAGCATCAGTTCTGGGTCTAGAGCTGTGAGGAGTCCAGCTGAGTACAAAAAAAAAATCCTTCTGCCTTTAAGGAAGAACTCTACTAACCAGGCTCTATTTTCTTAACCTGATTTTAATCCCTCTCTAAAAAAATTTCAGAATAAAAGGAAAAAAATCAGATGAAATTCTGCCAGGTCTGTTGGAACACACTAAACCACATACAGGTAACATCAGTGACACTGCAGACAAAGTGTACAGCAAGGTAAAAGCACAAATCTTAAAAAGACCAGGGCCAGAGTATACTGATATCTCTGCAGCTGTCTTTAAATAACCAGAAGACCAAATAAGAAAAGAAGCATTTGGGCACCGAAGTGACTGTGTTACAGAGCAGCAGTGTGAACTTTGCAGCTCAGCTGCAGAACAGCAGCAGCAGTAGTGGCAAAGAACCCTTTCTGAAAGCAAAGCTTAGACTTGTGCTGCATGGCAATTAGCAAGTGAGTGTTTCATGGCACTGGTTTCTGAAATGACACAATTTTTACTTATCTCTGTTCCACACCTGATTTTTTATGTATTTTTAACAAGATGAAATGCACAGCATAATTTGATCAAAGCAAGGGCTAGACACATGCCTTTCAAGTGTTATTTGGAGGTTAAAGTTGAGGGTACAAGTGTTCTCTGCAACCTACTTCCATTTGTGCTTTCAACTTAATGTTTTTAAAGACACATGCCTTCATATGACTGACTCCTTTGCTGCTTTAGAGGTGATGGCTAGGACATTGTTTAGTTACCTGAAGCAGTATTATCTTTCTCAAAATGATGGACATTGAAAGATTTATAGTTACGATGGCGCTGAAAGGTTTACAGATTGATTTTCTCTAAGATCCCACTGTTGTTTTTAAGGATCAGTAAAAACATTTTGTCCTAGTTTTGGTTAGGATAGAGTTAATTTTTTTCCTAGTAGCTGGTACAGAGCTGTGCTTTGTATTTAGGATGGGAGCAATGTTGATAACACACCAATGTTTTTGGTTGTTTCTAAACATTGTTTACACTATTGTCAAGGACTTTTCAGCTTCTCATACCCTGTCAGCAAGAAGCTGGTGGCGGAGGGGAAACACAGCTGGGACAGCTGATCCCAGCTGGCCAAAGATTATTCTGTATCAAATGGCATCACCCTCAGTACATAAACTGAGGAAAAGCTGACCAGGGGCCACAGTTTGGGAATTGTCTGGGCATCAGTCAGTAAGTGGTGAAAAATTGCATTGTACATCATCGGGTTTGTATATAATCATCATGATTACTATTTTATTTTCTGTCACATTAAACTGTCTTTATCTCGACCCACAAGTTTTGAGTCTTCCAGTTCTCTCTCCTGCCCTACTGGAGAGGGCATGAGCCAGCAGCTTTGTGGGGCCTTGAACAACAGGGTTCAAGGAGCATTTTCTAGGACCCTCAAAGTTGCAGTTGCGGGTCAGAAATTCCAAATACCTAGAAAGAATATGGAGAAAAACAACTTGCTCTGAAATAACTCTCTCAATTAACGCTTGTAAGTGAAGTTATGCAGCATATTCTACTTTGAAGGTCATCCGTGACACAAACTGAAGAAATCAGCACTGGGTAGGTGATGATTTCATACATGTAGGTATGTGTATGCTTTTATAAGTATATAAAAATAAATTATCCAAAATAAAGGAAAAATCTGATCTAACATCAAAGTTAGCCTTGCTATGAGTAGGGGATTGGACTAAATAATTTACTGAGGTCCCTTCCAACCCGAATTACTCAGTAATTCTAACTTGCTTTTCTATTGTTATGTTGTTATTTAGCTGAGCTGCTAGAGCAAATACAACTGCTTTCACTTTACAGCTTGTCTGCTAAGGTATTTTTTCAATTTATTTTTTATTAAATAAAATGTCATTTTTTTTCCGCGCTCTGGATTCCAAAAGGCTTTGTGTTCCACTAAAAAAATGGTGCTGCTGATGCCAGCACTGAAATGTAGTCCAGATTTTTGATGCCCAGCAAAATACCACTTTTTTTTTTTTAATCCAATCAGAATAAGGAATGAAGTCCCAGCAGATGCTAAGTGAAGCTGTTTATTAACATCACTGGATTGACTTTTGCATGGCAAAAGTGGGTGGAGAAGGTTTTGACATAATGTGCAGGAGTTGGTTATGAAGAATGAGATGCTGTTTACTTAAGGAAGAAGATTCTATTTGTCATTAGCTGTGCACTGGATCTTGCAAAAAGGAGAGGCATCTTTGTAACCATCTCTCTGAAAACTGCTGGGGTGAAGAATCCCTCCTGTAAGGCAGCTGCTCAGAGTTGTGGTTTTAGATAGTGCCATGGAACTCTCTGACATGAGACCCCTTGTTAGCATATGTTTAAATGAGAAAAAAAACCTCCAAAAACCCAGACATGTAGATTGAACCAGTTTTTAGACGCGTGCTTGAAATTATCTTGTGTGAAACCACAGAATCAATTAGGTTGGAAAACACCTTTGAGATCATCGAGTCCAACCTCTGACCCAACACCACCTTGTCAACCAGACCAAGGCACTGAGTAACACGTCCAGGCTTTCCTTAAAACACCTCCGGGGACAGTGACTCCACCACCTCCCTGCGCCGTCCGTTCCACTGTCTGGTCACCCCGTCTGTGCAGAAATTCTTCCTAATGTCCACCCTAAATGTCCTCTGGTGCAGAGTGCACTAATACCACAGCACTATGTCCTCTATCCAGCCGCTCGCAGCTTTTAGCCCCGTCAGTGGATCGCGGGCTTTCGGCGGCGCTGGTGGGAACGCGGCAGCAACACCAGGGCAAGGCGGCGAGATGGGTCCCGCGACACCTGCTGGTCCCGGCGGCTGCCGCAATGGCCCTTTCGCCCCCGGCCCGTCCCGAGCGGCAGCGCAAGGACGGCAGGACCCCCTCCGGGACCGCCAACCCTGCGGGGCTGGCCCGGCCCCAGCGCCCGGGGCTGCCCCGATCCCGATCCCGCCCCCGCCGGGCCCCGCCCGCCGCCGCCATCTTTGTTGATGTGTCAGCGCGCCGGGCCGGGCGGCCGGCGGGGAGCGGGGCCGGGCAGTGCCCGCCATGGCCGCGCTGCCGCCGTTCCTGCTGCCCGAGTAGCGATCGGGTGAGGGCCCGCGCCGCAGTAAGGGCGGATAGGGCGGGCGGGCTGGTGGGTGAGTGGATGCTCGGAGTCGGCGTCGGCGTCCCGGAGCCCCGCGGGCACTGCCGGGCTCCTGGAGGGGCTGGTGCGGGGCGGCCGAGGGCGCCGGCGCTCGACGGGATGGGACGGGGCGGGCGCTGCCCGGCGGGCTCGGGAGGGGCCGCGGCGCCGCCGATCCGCTTCACTGTCAGTGAGCGATAAACCCCGGGGGACGCGGGCGCGGGGGCGGGGGGAGGACGGGAGGGGGGCAGAATTCCCCCAGGTGGCGAGGGAATCTCCCTGTGCAGGTGGGGGCACTGGGCTGGCAGAGGTCGCGCCAGGGCCGTGGGCGAGGCGCGGGCGGAGGGAGCAAGGTGACAGCAGGGCCGGGAGTGAGGTCCTGCCATAGCAACACCTTCCCGGTCAGGACCTCCGAGCGGGTAGCGCAGGCTCCTGTGTTGGCTCGCAGTCTCTTTGTTTCTGTACAGCTTTCTTCTCCGCGGTATTAATTAGGTTGCGCTGTTTCATTGGCTGCGTGTTGATTTTGCTGTAGAGGTAAATAATTAGATAACGAAGGCCAGCAACTGTTATGAAGGTTATTTTTTGGAGCCGGCTGCGGTGTTGCGGTAGGGTACGTGTCCTTGTTTTTGCCGATAGTATTTGTAAAAGCTGTTTGCCCTTCTAGGTTTGAAAGAAGGACTTCAGCAAAATGATTATGATGTAGGCTTGCAGATTTTGGCTCTTGTCCCAGAATATAGTCTACACAGGTGAGTCTGGTACATGTATACTTCCAGCGAGACTCTGTGCAGACCAGAAGAGGATTTCTTGGGGAATTGAAATCTGTGTAAGATGAGAAGTACGACATTCTGGCTTTAGTGCTGGTTTGCTTTCTCTTCTTGCAGAACTGCTTTTTCAGAAGCTAAAATGTTGCAAGCAGAACTAAAAATCCAGGTATGGCTGCTGTCTCAGTATGTTTTGTTGTATAAGGAAATTGTTGAAACTGTGAGCCAGAACTGTGTTTCTCTATGGGCAAGGAAATGTAATCACTGGCTGCTATGAATGCTTATTTGCCATTCTCTTTAGGGAGGAGATGGTTACGCTCTGGAGATATGAGAAACTGAAAGTATGAAGATGTTTCAGGAAACTGTTAGATGACATTTGAAATATCATTCATTTTATATATACAGAAAGAACTAGTTCTATATTGCCTTTGAACTCTTCTTTTTTTGAAAGTCTTCAGTTATCTGCTTTTGCTTGGTTTTAAAATAGTATTTTTCTGTCATTTTATAAGACTGGATTTGGAGTTGTTGACAGATGCTTGCTGGCATCATGAAGTTTACTGTTGCAAACTGCTGAGAAAAGGACTGAAGAACCAAATACAGAGAATGATTAATTTGATCCTAATAAGCAGCTCTGTTGTTTAATGCTACCTGAAGCTAATACTGAATTTCCCGAAGCTGACTTTTTTAAAAGCTATGAAAAAATAGAAAGACAATGTTTTTCTGGTTTTAATAGTGTCATTAGGCATGTTAAACTAGTAGATGTGGGCTCCAGGAAGCAATATCCTGTACTTAGCACTGGGCTGACTTGTTCTGAACTTATTTTCCAATTCCAAAGATATTGGGTAGTCTCATGGATGATACTTGCCTTCAAGTCATAGTCCAAGACCCTGCTCCCTCAAATTGAGGGTGAAAAAAAAATCTCATCAGAAACAAATCAGTGTCAGAATAGAGGGGAAAATCATGACCCTAATTTCAAGAAGTACATGGAATACTAATACTGTAATAATATTGTCTATAATACTACTTCTTAGATCAATTAACAGAAGTCAGTCTTCTGTAGAGCTCACAGTTGACTTTTTGCACATCCTTAAAGGATCAAATTGTTTTCTTATTTGTTTTCAGGGATAGTGGAGAAACTCTAGGAAAGGCAGGGTTGAAAACAGTACGACTCTAGTGTCCCCCCAAATGGTGTTTTTCAGTATGCAGTGACCATACAGACAGCAATTTCATGGCTGGAATTTTGCATGTTCTGGAAACAACGTTTGAAAAGAGCCATCAAAAGCAAACATGTTGCAATCTTCAGTGCCAAACATGCCAAGATCCATATCTTAGCAGTGCCATGGCACTACAGGTTTGTAAGAAGGTCTGCCAGAGTTTTGGCTTCCGTAGTGTGAGCAAGCGTTACGGCTCTGCTACAGGTGTAGAAGACCTGTCATAGAACGTGTGCTTTGTCCAGGTTGTGTACTCAGTCATAAATTTGATTTCTTCCACTCCCTTAAGACATTCTTCTTTGCACAGGTGATGTTATCAGTGTCAGAGGTGAATGCAAACAGGGTTCTAGTAAGGACAGAGCTGCTCCTGGCCGTGCTGTAAGCAGAGCTAAAGGCAGGGTGCTAAAACCTGAAAGGTGGTAATAGTGTTATTGCTGCCATTCATTGATTGCTGAAATAAGGACTCATTTTGTTGACTTGGAAGAGTAAGAGTTGTTCTGTGCTGAAGACACACAGAAGATTGAGGCCTGTGTGTAAATCCTGAACAATCCAAGCCTCATGTGATGTTCACAGAAAAAGGATCCTGTTGCTAATGTGTTGTCTTCTCCTGATACGTGAGCTTCCAATGCTGGGGCTCCTGTGACAAAAAATAACAGTCTCAAGGTGTACCCCATGGCTTGTGTTATGATGGGAGCAAATCCTGCCTCGCTTGTTAAACCTTAACTGATGAACTTTATTTTGGAGTTTTGCTGTTCACTCCAGACATGGAGTTAATATGACCGTAATATTAACCATGTGCATGAATTTGATAGAACACCTGATGCTGCCTTGAAGGGATTGTATATTTGTGTTCAGCTCTCTAACTTGTGATGTAAGCAAAGGAAAGCAAATACAAAGTTTGAGTAAACCTTGTCTTCTAAAGTACTTGTCTCATGTTCAAAGAATTGATAAAAATGCTGAGCTCTGCAACTTGGCATTGCCATTGGTCTTTAATGAAGTCACATTAAAAACCTGAGAAGAATAATTGAGTTGAAGCGTTAAAGTGATAAAAGCAAGGATATCCTGTGAGTACCCACTGTGTAAAGTCACTGTTCCACTCCTTCCCTTCCAGCATGTGCATCAAAGCAGGTCTTTGTGTGAGTTGAGTCAGAAGCTGTGTCAAGGTCTGCCTGGGCTTGAGGACTCCATGTCCCAGTGTACAGCCAGCTTTTCCACTTCTATTTGATCTTGGGCAAAAGTGAATTAATATTGGAACACCTAGTGTGGGTGGGACTCTGGTATGTTTCTTTTGCTTCCTCTATGTGCTGTCTGTAAATGCAGGATGGCTGGGAGTGTGTGAGCCCTCATGGCCACCCTCTTTTTGTATGGAGTAAAAGCAGTGGTGATTAAATCATCTCTTCTTCAGCTTAAGAATTCTGTGTTTTTCTTAGGCAGTGTGATGCTTTCCAATTCAGTTCATCTCCTTTTAATGTGTTTCATAACTTGGGTGACTTGCTGCTCTGATTAATGTTGGATGTGGAATTGTAAGCAAATATATAAACCTGAAGCCAGAAGGACTTTGAAATTCATCTCACATTAGATTATGTAAAATACCTGGTTTTTTGGACCTTTTTATCCCAGTCCCTTTCAATTTAGTTCAGACCTTTGATTTGTCTCTCTACACAGCTGCTAAACAGTAGAGCTGTATTTTGTGTATTATGTAGACCAGAACTTCTTTAGCAGAATCTCTTTTTTTTAGCACATTTCTGTTGAAAACTGGCTATCTCTAGTACTTGAGCTTCCCTGTTTTGGAGTGTTACCTGGTGATGCAATGCTTAGTCTGAGAGAGTAGCTTGTGGCAGAGTTCTTGTGAAAGATACCATGCAAAGCACAGGTAAGCTGGGTATTAACTGGAAACAATAGGGAAGTGTGTTTTGCTGATCACTGTGTTGACAGGTAGACTGTAGCTAAGGAAAAAGTAGCCTTAGGAAAAAAAAACCAAAAACTTCACCAAAAAAGTGAAGTAGAAAGGTGTGGTCAGTCTGTCCAGATTAGTTTAGGTAAAAGTATTATTAGCATCACAGTGAGCTAAAACAAACTTTAAAATTTCTTTTCAATTTTGTTTTTAGTCTTACTGTCATGTAAAATTGTTACCAAGAGTTCCAATGCAATGACAGGTTGGCACTGACTCGGAAAAGCATTTTAGTTTGCTTAAGTAATGATTATTGTGCAATAAGTGTGTGAAAAGTTCTTGAAGAAGGGCATTTTGGGTTTTGCAATGAAAAACACAACTGTAAGAATCTAGAGATGTTTTCATACCCCAAAATTATTCTGTAGCAATCTTGTTGGGTTGTCATTATGCACATGGTAGCACATAAAATATCTAACAGGTTCATCTCTTACCCAAGTGTAATAGGTTGGAAATTGAACTAAAATGGCAACCAATTCTAACTGTTGTCTGGCTGTTAATGGTTACTTTAATATCTCTGGCTTAGGATAATGTCTTTAAAGATAATAGAAAGTACTTTGTTTTTCTGTTGTGATTCATCTAAGATTGTGTTTTTAATGGAATATTTTATAGCATGATAGCTAAAGGAGATGAACAGACCTTTGTGAAGCAAACTGTTAAGGCAAATTTTGTTCTTTCTAATACATACTGGGGCATTTGTGAAGCTTTTTTGCATTGGGTTGCTGGTTGCTTCATATGTGTGTGACTTGTCAAGAAAACTCTAGAAATCATTATTTTTCTCTTCAGTATTCTTCAGCCAATAAATCCTAATTAAGTCTTTGAAATACAAAGTCCATCTCCGGTGTTAGACTGGATTATACTGCATCTCATATTAACTCTTGAATTTGCAATTGGACTGGCTAAAGCACTTGTACTCTCCCTTTTTGTTGCTCAGGAACCTGTGAGAGGGAAATTGGTCTGTAACTGAACTGTTCAAATGGTGCTCATGTGCAGCTTTTACTTTTAGTGGGGTCTTTGATGAGCATCACAGCTTTATCATGAAAATCTTTTGACTGTTGACATTTCAGTCTTATGTCACTTCATTTCATAGATGCATGAGTGGAAATGCAAGGCAGTAAAAAAAAAATCTCTTTAGCAGAGCCTTTAGTCTATACTGCAGTGATTGGGAAAAGAACCAACCTATTATTGCACTACAAATGATAAATGTGCTTTTGGTAAAGTTATGTGTTTATCTTTGCTTCATGAGCTTCAGTAGCTGCTTATTTGAAGAGAGGTGCTTCCAGGATGCCATTCTGTTTGGGTGTAATGAACCATGTATAGAAATCAATCTGAGGATTGGAATTTAATATTATATATTCATTAACGTGAACGAATAGGAGACAGAGTAGTTTAAATGGCAGAGTATATATTGATTCTGAGTTGGCATATACACTAGCCTCCTTTTAAAAATCATAATTATTGTTGAATAACAACTCCCAAGGGTTAAATGTAAAAGTGCTGTCTCAGGACAGATTTAGGGCATTGCTGATCTTTATGAGAATTTTTGAAAATCATGTCAGAAAAAAAGTACATTTTGAAACACTGCTCAGTATGACTGAGTAAAAGACAGTCCTTGCTTGCATGTGAAGTAAATGTTAGATTCCATTCCAGCAGAAAGAGCTGAAGTCACAGCTCACCTCCAGGTTGTTGCTAAGATGGGGAACTATTTGTGCTCAATGCTTTTACAGGTCAAGGCACAAAACAGTGTAAGACATAGTGGACATTTCATTTGTAGCTGAGTCCAGTCCACAGGTGTGTCTGAGCAGGTTGCTGAGAGCTTTAACTGGTAGTTGGAGGGCTGGAGTAATGGGAGAGTGATTTACAATGGGACTTGAGGTGTGTGAATCTTCCAAATGGCTGTAAAATGCATGTAACTTCCTCTTGCAGGTTCACACCACTGCATTTTAATTTGCTATTGAGGGGGAAAAGTCTGGTTTTTTTGCTGTTAAAATTTTATGAGGATAATGCCTTTCATTGTAAAAAAAAAAAAAAGGCGTCTTCCTGACCTCCCAGTTCTAGATTTAGCTGGTAGTTTGGAGTTTTTTAGTAGCCTTTT
Source organism: Cyanoderma ruficeps (assembly GCA_008694505.1). NCBI lineage: Eukaryota > Metazoa > Chordata > Aves > Passeriformes > Timaliidae > Cyanoderma > Cyanoderma ruficeps. The sequence continues at coordinate 22,478,840 of VZDJ01000116.1, read as the reverse complement.
GGTGTGTGTAGGTTGGCTTTTTAACCTTTAATATTTTATTATTGGATAATCTTTGAAAGACTGTACAGCTAAATACAGCTAAGTTAAAAGTATTTATTTTTTCAGATATAACATGTATCAGTGAACAGGCCTCATGATTGGAGAGGGTTGTTAGAGTGCCAGAGTAATAAAAGTGAACAGTTCCTGGTATCTCTTTAGACCAGCTACAGTTTCAGGCGCTTCAGTGCTCTACTTTGGTTCCTGAAGTATTACAGGTGGACAAACAGGGCAGTCATTGTGAAAACATTACATTTCTGCCTGGTTTAGCTGGGGTGAAGGATTTTCTGTTCATCTGGTACTGGGCTATGCAGAGAGAAACCCCACAACTTTCTATATATGTAGGCAGCATATGCATGTATGTCTGCTTTCCTAAATTCAGTTTTGCCAAAACTTGAGTGATTCATAAATGTCTGCACCCAGCACCTTCAGTATTAAAATGGAGCTATTTTTAACCTTCTTGCTCCCACAACATTGGGATCAACTAGCAAACAGAAATCTTTGTAAACCCATAAAGAGGCATTTCTGGTTGATTTGGAGAGATGTTTGTCAAATCAGTTGGAGTGTGTTACAGAGAGCAGTAACAGTGCCTGGGACAGACAGCTGGTTGTTTGAGCTATGTGTTGCTGCCCAGTCTGTTGGTGTGGTACTGGGCAAAAGAAATCCTTATTTGCTCTCACTGGGGAGTCTGAGGATGCTGAGTGGAAATCCCTTTTCTAGCTGTCTCTGTAAGAAACTCTCTAAAGGACAAACATCCCTTCTCCTGGTTGCTGGCACTGGACACTAAACCTGAACTGCAGAATTCAGAAACCAGAACTGATATGGAAGGATAGTGAGTGTTACAGAGCATTTGAGGAGACTGCTGCTTAAAGATGTTTGCTTGGATTTTTGTGATGAATTTCCAGTGGAACTTGCCTTCAGAATGTGCCATTTTGGAAAACAAAATAAAGAGTAACAGCAGCAAATTTGTGAGTTATCATCCAGCTCTTGACAAAGAACCAGGAAGTGTGGGTCACAAATTCAGTGTGAAGAGAATTGCACTGAAGCAATTTCAAGGGCCTTATTTTCTAGATAGGTTTTTCCTGTACATGGACTTTGTTTAGAGGTGTGCAATCATTCCTTAGCGAGTTTACTGCACACACTGCAGTGACAAAGCAACTCTGAGTCCTGAGGTGACATCAGTATAAGGGCAGTAGGAATTTCTGGGAACTTGGGCTGCTTGTGTTGGTGTCACCAGGTTTTTCTGTCACTGAGCTTCTTCCCAGGCCATGTCATGGTACTTAGGACACTGCTGAGTGTTGGCGTCATGTGCCTGTGACTGGTGGAGCACTGCATCACTCCTTTTCTTGTCCCCCACCTGTTCCCTGAAATGCATCACAACTCTGTGGCAGCTTTGATTAGTTTTGAGACTTTAGTCTGTTACTAAAGGAAATTTGAGTACTCTGCTGTGACCAGTATGAAATGGAAAGAGGAAAGCTACCTTGTACTTCTGTTTTAAAATGAGCTTGTTTAATATCCTATAAAACTTGTCTGGATGCTTTTTACATATCCAGAGGTAAAGAGCATATATGGTCTAAGCTGATGTGAGAACTGCTTTTTTCACGATTTTGTGGATTGCACGTGTACTTCTTTGTAGAGTAGAGGATTCCCTCTTCATCAGTCACTGTGCTACAAGGCCTCTCTTAGGAGCACAGCCGGGAGTGGAAAGCATCTGCCCAAAGATGATGCAAAACCCTTTCTTGTTGAAAGAAGCTAAAATAATTGACTGCTACTGGCCATTACATTATGTAATATGTAGTTGAATGTGGCTGGTGTCCCGTAAACTGCATTTACTGTATAAAGTTCTTATTACTCCCCTTTCAGAAGATTCTGTGCCTCAAGAGTCACTTATCTCAATGCTCTTCACTTCCATTTCAAGCCTGGGTTAAACAAAGTTTTGTATATGCACACGGCTGTGAAGCGTTATTCCTTCCTGCCCTTTCTTGCAGGCAGGAATTTTTAGGCATTGAGGTGTAAATATTTATTTTTTTTCTTGAAGCAGTGATTTTTGTTTCTCAGGACCTTGACCTTAAGTTTGGTTACAGAACCACCCCAGGCACACACTTCTGTCATTCTTTAATCTGTTTGTTGTAAAGAGCCCCATTGTGGTAGTTACTAGGTGACAGGGCACATAGGTGACAAGGCACATTTTCTTTTTTCCCCTTATTAGTGAAGTCTTCTACACCTCAGTGAAAGTTTTCTGTAGTTATCATTTCATGTGTTTCTCAAGCCGTGGTCTCACATGTACTTTGAAATTGGCTGACACAAAGTAATTTCCTCCTTCTCGAATATTTACGACAAAAGTATTGCGAGTTTGGGTCAAATTCTATCCATTTTATGAAATTAAATGCTAGCATTAGTGGTGCATCTGCTTAGGAAAGGCTTTTGTAGTCAGGGATTTAAAAGAATCACATTTGCATTCAACAGGAAGATTGAGAAGACAGGCAGTTTGAAATGGCATAATATTGAATTAAAACATACCAGAACCTTGGCACGTGCCTGTATTCATTGGATAGCAGGCTAGAGCTGGGAAAGGTGGCGTTCCTAATTAGAATTAGCAGTACTGCCATGGTAGGAAGGATTTTCAGCCAGTACAGTGGATGAACAGCCAAAGGATGAGGGTGCCAACAGCTTCCTTAAAAAGTTAGGAGTGTTCGTGCTTTCAGCAGAGGAAAGAGGAGGACTGAGCGTTACAGAAACTGCTTTTCTCTGTGCCAGTGGATGGACTCTGAAGTCAGAATTTGCTGTTACAGCATAAGCTTCTCTGGACTGCTGCTGAAGGCAGCTACAGGAAATATTTTTTATCTTCCTTTTGTTGGCATGTTACAGGAGTATCATTGAGATTTTTGATGTTCTCCCAGAATAATCAATACTTACACTCTGTCACATACTTCCTTGAAGAGCTTAAATGACTCATTGTCGTATTTGTTCTTACTTTTATCATTTGGTTAGCAGTTAATAGATGATGTTCCTGGTGTATAACAGTGAATTAAAAAATTGCTTTTTCCTGAATCTTCGCATTCCCTGACATACCTGGGAGGCATTTGTATTCAAAAGCTGGTGTGCTGTTCATGCACTCCATTGGCAGGCTGCCTCTAATTCCGGTCACTTGTGCAATCAGCAATTTAGCAGATAAGGACATCTTAGTTTAAGTGGTGTGATAAATGGTTGTAACCCTTGCCGGTACCAGCCTTTAATGTTGTGTGCCCTGTGCCAGCTATTTAACTACTTACTCATTTTAGGTTTTATATTGGAATTGGAGATCATATGTGCTGTTGCAGATTTAAGCTTAGTTTTGTGAATAATGATGAAAAGTATGTATGCTCTTTGCATCTTTGAAGAACACATCTGTGGTAAGAAAAAACAGTGGCTGTTTAAAAAAAAGGCGGATTTGGTTTTGAAGGGTGCAACTTGCCTGTATTCTGATGTATAAAGAGCTGTTTTGCAAACGTGGCTGAGCTGTGCTCCTGTTCCTCGTTTCTGCTGCTCTCATGACCAGGATCTGAACTGATGTATTTCCACTTGTATGCCTTTGTGTCACTGCACTGGGGGAGAACACAGCCAGCTGCCTCCTCTGCTGTGGAACAGGAGCAGGAGGAAGGTGTGTTCGAATGCCAGACCAATTGTGAGCTGTAAAACAGAGGAGCACGACTGGTCAGACCAGTTACATGAGTCCAGTCACGATGAAGAGTCCTGTCCCAGCTGCAGAGAGTGTCACAAGGCAGTGACAGAGCTTTTCACATGCTGCCCTGGATGGATGGCAGTCATTCCTGGCATGTGGGCCAGCAGGCTTGGGCTGGGCCACTCTGAGTGCTGCTTTGAGAAGTTCCTGTGGCCCAGGCAGCAGAAGGGACTTAGAGTACAGGGTGAGGCAGACATCGCACTTCTGCCCTATTGTCAAGATGATTGTCAGGCCTAAGGAAGGAACAGAGCAGGTGGGTGAAGGTAGAAGCTTAAGGAAGGAACAGAGCAGGTGGGTGAAGGTAGAAGCTTTGCCAAACAGTGCAAGAACCCAGCACTTGGCGCACTCAACACACTGTGTGCTTGTTTGATGTTTAAGCATATTGTTACATAAGCCAGTTCACATGCTTCAGTCAAGATTTGCCTTTTTTGATTGTTTTTGATGCTTTCTGAAGGCATCATAAGAGGCACTAGACTATTTTGTTTCCTTAATGAAGTATACATAACCATAGTACATCCTTGATTTTGAGAAAGTAATTTGTAGGGATGAGTAGGGTAATGCAAGATGGGTATTAAACCTGGAAAGGTCTGGAGCTTCTATCAGGTGGTGTCCAAATGTTACCTGGAGCTTGATGGATTTGTAGGTTTGATGTGAAAGAGTCAAATATTAGCATGTTTCATCTCAACTGGCTACTGCTGGACTGGCAACGTTGATTCTTCTATCAGACAAAATGTTTTGCTTGCAAACCATGAGCCTTTTCTTTAGTGACATCACTGCAGTTTTCTGTCTCGGGCATTGTATAGGAAGTCTCTGTTATATTCAGTTGCCTGAGGCAGGCAGAACAAACTTTGAATATTCAGGAGACTTTTGAATATCTGTATGAATTTGCATTGACAGCTGCTCCACATGAGTTCTTTGTCTGCACATTTCTGGTGTGAAAATAAACTGTGATCCTGTGATCAATTATTTAATTTCTCTTTAAGAGTTAGTAATTAGAACGTAGAAGCTAATATTATTCAGTGACAGTAGGGGAAAAAAGCTCTCTGTGACACGAACAGGTGCAGGTAGATTTGGGCAGATAAGGCTAAATCCAATGTATCAGAATCATAAAGACTGTAAACCTAATGTGGTAAATTATATTCTAGGTACTACTGAAAATTAAAGTACGACTGCAGGGAACACTGAATCATCATAATTTACCTTTCATGCTTTAACTGATTTGTATAATCATTTCTCAAATTCCTCATGTGTTTGATAGAAAACCTACATTTTATTTATGATTAGTAATAAGTTATTATGGATATGGAGTCAGTGGCTTTTTTTTCTCTGTGACTGACTTGTGCAAATAATTGTATATCTGCTTCCACGTAGATTAGTTTTTGTAATACTAATACACAGTATTATTTACAGAAGGAAGTAACACAATAAAAAGAAAACTTAGTGACCTTCCTAATGTACTTTCTTAACAAGGCTGTATTTTTCACTTGTTGCTTCCATATGGAGAAAAATACCCTCCAGTGTGATGACTGGACTGGAAATTTTATGTGTAACGACCAACATGGAAGTTCATGTATCTGATTTTACCATTCCCTTTCTTGTGGTAAAGGTGAACTGCAGCAGCTGGGCAGTCACAAGCAGGTTTGAGGCTGTAATACATCAAGCAACTGCACATTTTGAGAGGTTCTGTAACACTTCAGAAGGTACTTTAAAAAAGGCTTAAAAAAAACCCTCTGATCATTCCAGAAAAGCATCATCAAGAACTTAGAGTGGAGTAGCTGCTAGAGAAGAAACCAGTTCCTCAGCTTTATGCTAATACAGTATCTTTTACAGGTGTGTGTGTGGATTATAAACTACTTCTGACAAAAGAGAACAGATACTAGAAGGTGGATTTTTCTTCCATCTTAACTGCATCATTTGCAAATTATCTTATGATTATCGATTGCTTAAAGTGCACTAGTCTGAAAGTGTTGGTTTTTAACAGCCTTTTAATTAAGTAGAAACTAGTGTGTTCGGCTGCTGTCAGACTGAACACTTCTTCTCTTCTTCTTGCAGTTTTGTTCACTTTTACTTTCACATTGAGGCTGTCAGTTGGGTTTGTTCTGTTTGAGAATAACAGTAGTGCATTGTGAATTTTCATTACTAGCAGAAGTTATCAATGGGTAGATGGGTTCCAAAAGAGCATTTGTTAGGACTGCACAAACCAACCAGTGGCATTTGCTGGTTTCAGTGTTGACCTAAACATAAATCTTTTGAAACAAAGGGTAATCAGGGATTTTATTAATACCAGAGAAGATCTGTTTGTAGAATGGGGAGCCCTCGTCACATTGTATAGACTCTCTCTCATTCCCCATCTCTATACTGGTTTGTACCTCTCCCTTACCACTTGTGTTCTTGTTCCTACTGATTTGTACTGGGTTAGAGGCTGTAGCATTGAGGATTTTTTTTGCTTGGAAACAAAAAAGGAAAAGTTGTTTGCTTGTTACTTAAAAAATATGTGATTCTCATTAGGTGATTTGTGACTCTTGTCCAGATGTAATATATTCCCTTCCACGCTCTCAGCTGATTGCTCAGTTTTCCATGTGCTTCCCTCTTGTTGATTAAATGCCAGCTGTAGTTTCAGGTACTTGTGAGAGGCATTCTGTGGGATGATATTTCCTGGTAGGAAGAGCTGGCCTGGAGCTGCTTTTTGTGCCTAACAGTGAAAGGTGACAGTGGTAGCAGCTGGTGACAGGCCTAGTGGGACTCACAAACCCCTCTATTTTACAACCTGAGCCTCAGTCGGAAGTGTTGGTTAGTAAGGCAGTACTCTGGGGGAGTGGAGTGAAGCCAAAACAGCACAAAAGGGATTTCCTTTCATGCTGAGGCAAAGGGAGGAGCATGGAGCAAATCCCTGAGTGGCTCAGATGGTGTGGCTGTGTAAGGGAGAGCTGAACAAGTCAGAAGGCAAGGGTGGAAACAAGTTTGATGTGGCAAATAAGCACTTCCTTTGAGATAGCTCTTGGAATAGCTGAATTGAATATATTAATGAAAAGTTTGCCTTGTTTATAAAAAGCCTAAATTATCCAGTCTGTAGGAGGACAGGGTTGCATATAAAAGTTAGGAGTGCTGTAATGAATTTCTCTTAATGGAAATAAGGACTTCCTGTGCTTGCTAAAAATGCCAGTAATCTTTTCAGATACAGGACCATCTGGGCTTCCTGAAAAAGAAGATGCAGTATTATACCCAGGCTCTTCCATAATTATTCTGGCTATTTGGATCTCAATATGGCATCCTAGTGCTTCTAGAGAGCTTCTACTGAGCTTTTCAAGTTCTTGCTCTGCAAGCTACTATTTGAGAGAGCAGATCTACCACAGACCATCTGTGTTCTTCCACAGGGGATTTTAGTTGCTTGAAAACAGATGGGAAAAGAGAATCTCACCCCCATCCTCCCCCAGCCCCTCAGTTTCCTGGGTACAGATAGATTTTGCTGTATGGATGCTCAGTGAGGGAGGACATGACAGTAAAGAAATTGAATATTCTGACCAGACCAGGGAGTCACCCTATGTAGTAAAAATGAGTAAGTCAAGACATATTGTTGCTTTCAAATCATGTGTAGGGAAGTGAAAGCTGTAAGACCCTGGGTGCTTAACTTTTTTGGGTTATTTATTGTCATGAAGTATTTTTTAGAAGTGATTATTTGGAATTTTTGTGGGTTTAAATGGTAGAATTATTAATTCAAAAAAGTTCAGCGTTTTTATTGTCCTGGCATTTACTATCTCTCTGCTTCCTCTTTGCTATCCCTGATTTCTCATCTTTTCTTAGAAAAACTTGAATTGGAGCATTTACTTAAAACCTGGACTGAAAGATCAACAAACTCTGTATAACGTATCTAAATATTTTTGCACTTTGAATTTTACTTTCTAGAAGCCTTTATTCCTCTTATCTCGATGTCTTTTGATGCGGTATATAATATGTCGTAATGTGGATTCTCCATCTAGATTTCCAAAGGAAGATTGTGGAGGAATATTTACCAGAAATGCAGAGCACACTGGAGCCAGTCATTGTGTCAGATGTCAAGTCTCCAGATAATGAGGTGGCTGATGAAACTCCTGGAATGGAGGAGTGCTCAAACATCAGTTGTGCTGGAGGTGGTGCTGGTGTCTTGGAAGGGGAATTGAGTTCGTTGCCCTCGGGTCAGGATGCAGCAGCTGTTGGCAGCAGCAGCAGTGGGGCCCCAGCAGAAGGACTGCAGCAGTGTGGAGGGACAGACTCCTCTGCCAGTGCCTACTGTGAAAGAAAGGCAGAAGGCTCCACAAAACCAGAACATCTAACTAGTGAAGAACTTGAACGACATGATCCAAAAACTAAGCAGACAGAGCAATCATTAATGGAAATATTACAGGACCTAAGGGAGGAATCTGGGTTTGTGAAGAAATCAGGTGATAAAATCTATTCAGAAAGCCCTTATGACACAGACTGCACAAAGAAGCTTATTTCCACAATACATCAGACTTCCTCACAGGAGGATTTGCTAAAGGAAATAGAGTCTGAACTCTTATCCACAGATTTTTCGAAGGAACCAAAGCTCCTCAATGGTGTGCAGAAGGGTGAACATGCCTTGGCTGTGTTTGAAAAATGTGTACAAGATAAATACCTGCAGCAAGAACAAACTATTACCAGGTGAGTATTTGAGTATGTGCATCACAGTTGGAGGTGTGTGCTGAACAATTTTGGCTGCATGCTGTGTGCACCTGCATACAACGTTTTGGTATGAAGCAAGTAGTCTCAAGTTGGGATGAGGATAGTTAATGAGCTTTTTTAATTTGTTTTTTAAGCAAGGAATCATTTTTACTTGTGGTATGTACTTGTAAATAAAAGTGTGTGCTTAGATGTCTGAATTCTTGCAGGATTTGGCAGGAACTGAATAGCCAACTGTGTCATTGAATAGCTTGCCAATGTCTAGAATTACTTAAATACTGAAGCAGTAATGGTGATTTAAAAATAGTCCAGGATTCATTCAGTCCATATGTGTCTGTGGAGAAATTAATCTTTGAAAGTACTAACTCCCACAATGGGCATTTTATTTATATTTAAAATTGCTTGTTTCTTTTTCAAGTAGTATTCAATCTCCTGTCATCATCCAGCAAAGTTGTTAATCAGATGAGAGTATTGTTTGAGTTGGAAGTGTCATGTATAGATAAATTACTCTTTGCACATTTTATGCAAGGACTTCTGAAATGCATGATTTCTAAGTGTTGCTATAATGAACTGGGCTTAATAGTTCTACCAGGCAGTATTCAGCATGAATATTTCTGTTCATCAAAAGCCAGTTCATTGCTTGATTTCATGATTCCTTACTTGGTGTTTAATAATTTGTTGTTACTTTAGAAATGTTTTTGAGCTAACAAAATGTAGCCTCTAACTTAATATTTATTCCTTATTGCAGAGCTGGAAATGAGTGTCCTACTTTTCATATGAGACTGTCCAACACTGTGCTATAGGAGGACATCAAAGGAAGGGAAACCAGACAGAGGGAGAGAGTCCCAGTAGGGAAAGAATTCTCTTGCACTTCACTAGTTAACCTCTGACAGAACCCATCCATGTGAGGAAAGTCAGTTGATGACAGGAAAGCTGGAGAATGCACAGTTACACATTCAGAAGTAACAGAGGAGGAGTGGGAATCTGAAGTGGTGGGTGTGTAGAGAGGGGTAATTCCAGGAGATCATGAGGTGAAGAGTTTTACTTCAGTGTTTTCAGCTTTGGACCAATTACTTCCTTAGAGACAAGTGTTTTTATAGTGTGTATGTTGTACATACATACAGAAGGCTTTATGTAAAAACATGTCTCTTCTTTTTAGCCAGCTGCAACCAGCTGACACTTGGGGACTCCCCTCAGGAGTCTGAAACTGCTGTGGAACGTTTTGTGCTTGGTCCAAAGGGCATTCTGGGTTATGTTTGTTTTGTCCCTTAGTTTATGATCTGCAGAATTTCTTGTAACATCTTTCTGGAAATAGCCCAGTTGTCTCCTGTGATCTAAATAAATACGTGAGCAGCTGTGGCCTGAATTAAGAATTTGTAATCCTGGAATATTCATTAATAGATTAAAAAGCAGCTCACAAGTGCTAAGGTCTCTGTAACTGATGGTTTTGAATTCCTTATAATTTAGGAGACTATAGTTTGTTCAGAGTTTTTTGTTTTCAACAAAGGGGCAGGAATGAAGGGATATTTAAGTACCTTTTTCAGGTAAAGGCATGCCTCCCACAAGTTCATGCAATTAGTGGCCTAAATGCCCACCATATAATAGTATTTGCAAACAGGTAGATACACTTGAGACTCTTTATTCAGCAGTTCTGATAATGTTCTAAACTTCTGAGTTTTATGCTAGAATGTCAAACTAGGTCTGAGTTGGCTTTAGACAGCTGAAATGGAACTATTGGTAAAAAGTGAACTTTATAAGGAGCACGGGCACGGATACTTGTTGTCTACTTAGGACTTAAAAAATCAGGAGTCTGTTTCTTACCAGATTGTGAACTTCCATGGGTACTCTGAGAAATCCATGAAATTAATAAAATCTCTGTGTTTTCAGACAAATGTCCAGTGAGACTGACTGGAAGTTACTGTCTTACATTACCTTAAAATTTACTAACATTTACAGTTTCATAGGGTTACCAAATGTCCCATGTCATTATGGACCACAATAACCCTAAAATGCTGGAAACAAGCAGTTTCCTCATAAGGAGGTTGCTGCTTGCTGTTTTGTGGTTAAGTTCCACATGCACAACATTATTCTCTCTTTTTTCTCGTAAGGCTTTCATGGATTTTTTTTTTTTAGGGTTTCTGGCTTCCAATAGAACTTGCAAATTGAAGAGCAAAACCCATGTACCTCAAGATTGAAGGAAGACAACCAAAAAACCCAGTATTGATATACCTTGTTTTAATTTTTTTTTTCTTTACAGATTGATTAAAGAAAATAAAAAGCATCAGGAACTGATTTTGGAAATTTGCTCAGAAAAGGACAACTTAAAAGATGAATTGAAAAAACGAACAGAAACAGAAAAGCAGCACCTCAGTATTATTAAACAGGTACAGATAAGAAACCAGAAGGGCTGATTAGTATTTCAGCTGTGTGTAATGTCACTGTTGCCACTCTTAAACCAGACATCATCCCTGGTAGCACAGGGAAGCTGGGGATGCCCATGCTTATTATCCTAAGCTTTTAAAGAGGCTAAATCTACTCATGTATTCCAAGAAATTGTCTAAAAGCCTTTAGTGAATTTGGATAAACCGATTTTCCGGATTCACATCCCTTAGGGGTTCTGTATCTGGAAGTCTCTGCTGTGGTAGTAGCAGCTGCTAAATACAGGCCTTTGCTCAGGGGCTTGTTAGAACCACAGCAGGCGAAGGAGGACCGTGGTGTGTGCATGGTGTGGGCTGGTTTTAGTGTGGGAGGAAAAGATTTCACAGCAGGTGTCACTGCATGTCTGTTATCAGCTCTCTGCTGATGTCCCTGCAGCTGGCTGGCCAGCTGTATAAACTGATTACAGGTTATATCTTGGAAATTCCTCAAGAGAAACATTTAAAATGCTGATTTCTGTTTGTCCAAGTGCTGGTGACTATCCTGGTTGTCAGGTTTCTTTGTTGGTGTCTGCATCACACAGAAATCTATTCACAGTGCAGGGTGTCAGGCTTGAAGTGTTCTGGAGGAATATATTCCTGTAATATATTCATATATTCATGGTTGATTTCAGAGAATATTTGAAAATCCATGAAGTGATTGAAAATTGAATTGAAAAGTGTTATTTTTAGGCTACAAATTGGAATTGCTTGTGCTTGAATAAACCAGTATGAGCAGCTCCCTCATTTTTTCTTGTCTGTATTTCCATGGTAGCTCAGTCATGAGTCATGTATGATTTCATGAAGTTTTATCATGCAGCAATTGCTTTATTCCATTCTGAAAAAAGTATTAGTGAGGGCGTTTGTGATACTACATGCTTGCAAGTGATTTCAGGAAATACTCTTTTGGACTGTAATAGTTTTATATGGCTGTTGATAGCATCTGGAGCTGGAAGAGGCATTGCAGTGGAACATTTTCATCTTTTCATTTGTAGTATTATTTGTTGGAATTTCTGTATTAGTGCTTTATGATAACTTTTATGTAAATGAAAGCTTGGCTGCACTCACAGCTCTCAGCAAACCCGCCTGCTTGTACATGTGAAGCTTTTTCTCTGGCAAATGATGCATTTGCAGAGCTGAACAGCGTGTGGTCAAGTCATGGTGCAGTAACAGAAGCAAGTTAGGTGGTTCTTGCCTCTTCCACAGCAGCTGGGGATTGCACAGAATGTACAGCACCCATCCTGAGATCCTGCCCCTTCGCCCCCAAAGCAAACAAAAGCCCCTAACCTGGGTGAGTTGGGTGAATTGGCTTTCCCCTGGGACAGGAGGAGAGTCGTGAGGCACAATTTGAACAACGTTTGGGCAGTGTCACAGCCTTTGCAGCCACCACGCTGCTCCTGCTGGACTTGCCTGACTTGGCAGGGAGCACACTCTGGGAAGTGTTCCAGTTAACACTGGAGATTATTCTTCAGCTGGATCAGGTCTCTCACTTGGTTCACTAGGTGGCTAAAAAAAGTGCCAGCATGATGACTAACCTCATCTTTATTTGCTGAGTGATTTTTCAATGAATTAATTGCCAGTCCAATTCAGTTTGGATGCATGGCTGCTTTGCTGGCATGGTGAAGGGTATGGCACAAGGGTAGGAACAAAAGGGTGGAAGGTGAAGCAGCCTCAGATAGCAGCCAGCTCTGCTCTGGCAGCTCAGCACTTGCTGTCAGTCTGGTTTTTTGTGTAGTAAATTACTGTGCCTTGTGTTTTACTTGATTTGAAACATCTTTACTCTCACTGAAGATGAGAACTGACATCTTTCATGCTTTTACTAGTCATGCAAAGCTAGATGTTGATATGGGTGGTTGCAACTTGACAAGTGTGAAATACAGGTAAATATCTGTTGAAGCATCTAATTTGGTGTGAAATATGCCTGCCTGTGTAAAACACGATCAAAGAGTTATTTTCCCTATAATTATATTATGATGTTTTATTTTAGCTGGAAACAAGAATAGAAGAGCTTAATAAAGAAGTGAAAGCTAGCAAAGACAGACTTGTAACTCAAGATGCAGCAGCCAAAAATACTATTCAGCAGTTGCATAAAGAGATGGCCTTTCGAATGGAACAGGTAATATGGAAAACATTAAACTATTGAATATCTACATTATTGAACAAACTTGGTTCTTGTAGGAAACGTATTGGATCACTACATAAGACAAAATTTTCCAAAATTGGGGCTCCTAGTGTGCGGTTATATAGGCATTTTTGATAACTGTCAGCAGTGAATTTCCAAATAGCTGTTAACACTTCAGAGTGCCTGATAGCTCCTCTAAAAAATACCTGGTTTTACATGCACTGAATTCAACCCTCAAGGAAATCTCATTTTCTTTACCTGTAAGCTGAACTTGATTCAGAAGAAGCTAAAAGCTGGCAGTAGCTTTTTTCAGACAGGCTGTCAGAAAATTAATATTTTTCTCAATTCCAGCACAAAGCTCTTATTTTGTCTTTATGTATTATTGAAATCTGGGATTTTCCTTTTCCGTTTTAGTATCATATTCTGCCAAGTATTTTTCCTGTTGCATGTATTCTAAAGCTCAGTGTCTGAATTTACTTCTTTTTTTCCTAATTTGAAGCAGAACTTTTTAGTGCTGGAGTGGGGGGAATCTGTTAAAGTAAGCCCCTGAAAGGGAGCCAACTGAAAAATAAGCCACTGAATAATGATTGTGCAGTTGGCATGTGGATGAAGGAAGACAGAGTACCAGTACTGAGTATTTGCAAAATCATTTTGTTCCTAACCTTTATACTTCTTCTAAACAATAAATTACTAATGTATTGATAACTCATTTGAGATGTTCAGCTGTGAAGATGCAGCTGCTTAGATACATATTTACTGTTAGAAGTAATTTCAGTGCTTAAGAGTCTTTGTCGAGCTGGAGCTTTAGAGTCCTGCCTTGTTATGCTACTCTATTGCAATACTAAAAATATCCAATTAATTATGAAATAAAGGGTTTGATTGATTGTGTTTTGGTATTTTTCAAGGCAAACAAGAAGTGTGAGGAGGCTCGCCATGAGAAGGAGACGATGGTGATGAAATATGTCCGAGGGGAGAAGGAGTCACTCGACCTCCGAAAGGAAAAGGAGGTCCTTGAGAGGAGACTGAGAGATGCAAACAAAGAAATAGAAAAGCTTACAAATAAAATTAAACAACTTTCTCAGGAAAAAGGAAGATTGCACCAGCTCTATGAAGCTAAGGTACTCCAAGTACTGCTGTGTGACTTGATTAAAAGCCCTGTCAGAACAACCTTATCACTTGTTTGCTGTTGTACTTGGTAAAAGAAGCCCATCTCATTTAGTCTTTGCTGCACTGCTATGAAAGTGCCTTTCTTCCAAGGGAAGGGGAAAAAGTTACTCAGTTCTCATTGCAATCTTCTTGAAGTTCTTTTTAATATTTCCCTGAATATTACTTTGTGAAATATTAGGGATTTTTTTGACGAAATTGAGAAGACAGTTGCAGATGTAGGTTTTGAAGTAATTTCTAGCTTCAGGTTTTTTTTAAAGGCTGCAATGGCATTAAAATATTGCAGCCTTCTTTTGTTGTTTCTCAGTGTTTTCACTCTGTATTTCTTCTTTTGTACTACTAAAAATTGATAAAAAAGCAATAGAATTTTTCATCCAAAATTTTGCCACTTGTTTTTAGAAAGCAGTAAGAGATTATTATTAAACGATCCACGTCTTTGTATGGTTCTTCACAGCTGTGCTTTACAATTCTATTTCCTGTGGAAGATCCAAAAATAAATAAATGACTAGAAACTACGCTTCTGAAACAAAAATCACCTCTGTGGTGCTTTGTCTTGTCACAGATCAGTAAAATTACCATATGCTAACAGTAATGCAAGCTTACCTTGCTATTCAAACCACAACACTAACGGGGTTTTTTTTCCACTGGATTAAAACATTATTGGGCATTCTGAAATTGCGTGCATGATTTTGCAAAACTCAGACATTAAGGGGAAAAAAAACAACTTGATAACTGGACAAGAGTTTTGTTGTAGAAACACTGGATCATTTAATTCTATAAAAAACCTATGAAATTTTCTCAGGATGGTGAAGCCACTCGACTCAACAAAGAAATAGAAAAATTGAAAGAAGAAATTAATTCTCATGTTATCAAAGTAAAATGGGCTCAGAACAAATTGAAAACAGAAGTGGATTCACACAAGGTGGGTGAAGTAGTGCTGATATCATTACATGAAAATATAGTTAGCGATGTAGTTGCTATAGTATTTACTTTTTATGTACTGTTTCTAATGTGGTGTTTGTTTAATTTGAATACCTGCAACAAAAGTCAGAATAGTGCTCTCAAATAGTGAGACTGAAATGGAAATGTTGAAAGGATGTGAAGGGAGGATGTACTGGGGGATTCTCTTCAATTTGGTCATCAAATTTTAATTTGTTGTTAGGTTTGTTTTTTTGGGGGGTTATTTGTTTGTAATAACTGTTATCTTAGTTTGTAAGTGATAGAATTAAATCTCCTATCTGAAAATATGCATGGCACATGAAGAAGAAATCTTTTGTCGTGCCTTCAGTGTTGGGTCAAACGGATAAATTAACAGCTGAATGGAAGCAAGAGGGAAAATAGTGTTGGACTTCTTGTTTTGTTAATTCTTTTCAGACTGAAAAGGAAGTTTTATTATGAGAAATGTGCTTTTCAGATGAAGTTAAGTAAATGGGTTTTACTAGGTTTAACCCATTCTTTTAATTACTGTTTTTGTAGGAGACCAAAGATCGCCTCAAAGATGCAATGACAAAATTAACTGAAGCAAAAGAAGAAGGAGATCAGATAAGGAAAAACTGTCAAGAAATGATCAAATCCTATCAAGTAGGCACATTTTCTCAAGAGGTCAAATTATTGTTTAGTGCCTGAGTCTTCTTTTTAATTTCTTTCTACCTTAAGCTGTAGCTGGGAAGAATTATCCTGTGCAAGCTCCAAAGCTGAGATGAATAGTGACTGGTTTTTTTTACTTTACTGGAAAATTGTTAACTAAAAGGGAAAACGTTTATCCTGATTGGCATGCAGCATGGGGGTCTTTCTTGGCTTGGTCAGGATTATCAGAGATGTACTTACAGGAAGGGCTCAGTGATGTGAAAAGCTGTCTGTACACTCACAGAATAGAAAGGGAAACATAAAACTCTAAAACTCTGCTTACATTTCTTCAATCATTTTAGGAGACAGAAGAAATGAAATCAAATGAATTGGATGCAAAATTCCGAGTAACTAGAGGAGAACTAGAGAAACAAATTCAGGAGAAGTCTGATCACCTGGAGGTAAATATGTGGTGTGTGGAGTCCACTTTGTGGTTAAGAATTTCATGAGATTATAATTTTGAGAATCTTAAAAGATGCTTACAGTTATGCCAGGTTCTTTGCATTTTGTCTTTTTTTGTGGTCTAATACTAAATCCCAGATATCTGCTCTTCAGCATTGCTTTTTTGGAGTATGTCTTCAGGCATTAGCTTGGATTCACTTTTTAAAAACAGAGTTGAGGGAAAATATGATATAGTGAAGGTGAAAGTCTTGCTTTTCTTCTCAGTTCTCCTGAGAATAAAGAAGCTTTGGGCTTTTGCTTTCCTTTCTGAAGAAGTAAACCAAGCCTTTGGGGTACCTGCCTCAAGCCCTCTCAGCTGTCTTGGTGGCCTGTATTGGCCTAATTTTTTTTTTTCCACTGTACATTTAGTTTTCTCAATGAGCTTTTTACCCTCTAAAAAGGTGCATCATGCAAAAATAAAAGAACTGGAAGACTTGAAGAGAACGTTTAAGGAAGGCATGGATGAGCTCCGAACACTGAGAACAAAGGTAAAGTGTGCTGATTGGAGTGGGGCTGAAAGCACAGTGCTGGGTTTTTGGAACAAGAATACATTCCATTCCTAATTGTACTTCTACTTCTTTGGGAATAAACAGTGTGGTTAGAGATTGGCTGGCATGAGACTAGAAAGGGATACTAATTGTTGACTCTGGATAGCCTTTTTTAGGGAGTATAAGCTGATCTGTAACACAACAGTGTTTTGCTTCATGGTGTGCTACTCATTTGGCTGAAACGTTGAGAAACATTTTAAATCTGTAATCCTGCAAATATTTTCCCTTTTCTAAATTTAGTATAAGTAAAATACTTGTACGCTTCTCCTACCTGTGAAAAGAGTTTTGAGCTCTGGTGAGGAGGTTGTAGTGTCCATAACTTGTGGACAGTCTATGGAGTAGCATGCCAGTCCCTCTCTCCAGAGCAGCTCAACAGCACTGTGGAAAAAGGGAGGATGACATAGTAAAGGATTGCCTTAGTAGCTGGGGAAACATCATATCTGTGAGCCCTGATTCATTAGGCTGATAAGTTTGAGCCTTTGGACAAAACAAATATTAAGCACACTTGTTGAACTTCTTTTTTGTTTGTTTGTTTTTCTCACTCTATTTGATCTGAAATACTTTGGGATATAGTTCTAAGTTGCTTGGAGTCACCAAAAAATTAGCACGTGAGATTTGTGCAGCAGTCTAGACGTATGGTCAGAATAATTTAGCTCTGAAGTTTGTGAAATTAAATACTTTCTGGTTTTGGTTTTTTTTTTTCCATTTAGGTAAAGTGTCTAGAGGATGAGCGCTTAAGAACAGAAGATGAGTTATCCAAGTATAAAGAAATAATAAATAGACAGAAAAGTGAAATTCAGAATTTGCTGGACAGAGTCAAAACTGTAGATCAGCTGCAGGATCAACATCAGAGGTACAGCTGTGCACTTTGAGTAATGATTTAAAAGATTATCTGAGATCTGTTTGTTTTATTGAAGTTAGTGATGCTTTAAATGTATTGTAATTTGAAGAATGCCTGTCCTGATTTAAATCAGTGTTGCTAATATTGAAAATAACCTTGGTGGCCTCTTACAAAACAAGA
Source organism: Cyanoderma ruficeps (assembly GCA_008694505.1). Taxonomy (NCBI): domain Eukaryota; kingdom Metazoa; phylum Chordata; class Aves; order Passeriformes; family Timaliidae; genus Cyanoderma; species Cyanoderma ruficeps. The sequence continues at coordinate 22,461,070 of VZDJ01000116.1, read as the reverse complement.
GGATTGAGATTGATAAATCTAATTTAGTGTCTCTCATTATTAGAATAACAAGTGCCTGATTTCCAGCATAGCCTACAGGAAATTATCTTCTAGGTGTCTGCTCAGTGCTTCTTTTATTGAAAGATAGAGGGGAGCACTTAAACTGGAAAGATAAATTGCTTTAAAATTGTCATGGATGGATGAATGAAATTACTTAATGAAAAGAATTTCACTTGACAGATGCTGTATTGAGACAGTATGGGGCACTTTTCTTTTTATGGACTGGAATTCATTCTGCAATGTTGAAGTTTGCTCATTTGAGAATGTCAGAGAAATAATCTCAGGGAGGGGCTGGGCTCCTGCAGGATTCAGGAGTGTTTGAGCATTGTCCTGTGTCTGTGTGGTATATGTGGACTGGGATATACAAATGCTGGCCACTCTGCTGGTTCCAGTGGTGTTGCATAAATGGAGGTAGATAAATTTCAGATAGGCAGAACCACCCATGTATCTGTCCCTCCCATGCTGGTAAACAGTTCTTTTCTATCAATGAAAAGTATTTCTGTAATTATAGGCCTTCTTCAGGGTTTAGCAAATCAATCATTTTCCATTTGCTGTGTGCTGGACACCTGTATTGCCATGGTGTCTTCAGCCTTTCAAGGGAAACTGCTGTGTGCTAGAAACGACTGGAGCCTACACCTGGATCAGTAACAGTTATTTTTCACTTGGAAACTTGCCAAATGAATTAAAGTGACTGTGATCAAAGTGTGAAACTACAAATGTGTGTTTCCATTTATCTTCTCCTCTCAGTAATTGAGACATACCTAAATATGTCTGTCATTTCTATTCAATTTGGATTTTTTTTCAGTATCCTTCCCATACAACATTTATTATCCCTACATCAAATTTCATATTGTCTTTTATTTCAGTTTCAAGGCAGACATCCTGAAATGTATAAAGACTATATTATAAAGTGAACATTCAGCTCTCTTTGTTCACTGGAGGAATATGATTTTAGGTTGAATACTGGGAAGAATGTCATGGCTGGTCTGGATACTGATCACCTCCAGTGTTCTTTAGTCTCCTTTATTTGCAAATTTTTAAGGATAACCTAGACATCTCATTTCAGCTCTGCAGTGGGTCATGAAACAAAGTGGAAACTCCCTTGACATTTAAAATGATCCAATGACTAACAGATACCCCAGGGTCATTAATTGTTCCCCTGCCTTATTGGATTTGACCTGAATGCTTTTATTGCAATAAAGCTTCATATCTTTAGGCTCAGGTTATCACTAATGAGATACAATTGTTTTGACAGAGATGAACAAGAAATCAATGCATTAAAGGAAGAAATAGATGGTTTCAATTCTCTGGTTGCTGATCTTCAGAAGGACATTGAAGGTAGTCGGAAAAGAGAATCTGAGCTATTGGTATTCACTGAGAAATTAACCAGTAAGAATGCACAGCTTCAGTCTGAAAACAATTCCTTACAGAGCCAGTTGGATAAGCTTTCTTACAGTGAAAGAGAGCTGCAGAATCAGCTGGACTGTGTTCAACAGACTAAAGATGATCTGGTGAGTACAGTGGGCAGCTTGTTTTTGCTCTAGTAAGATGTCTGATGCAGATAAAGATGTTGCACATGAATACCACATTGTATCTTCACTTACCTGACTGCAGTTTCTCCTTGAATTTGCCATTAGTAGCAGTGGCTTATGAACACCTCATGTTCCCAAGCTGAAAGAAATCCTGAGGCACACTGCACTGGAATGATGAGGTGTCACTGTGTTGCTCTTTCTGACTTTTTGGGAGCGGAGCGTTGTTCCCTGTGCAGCTGTAATTGAAACAGACAAAAGGTTCTAGTTTGCCTGTGAAATTCATTACTATAAATTGTTCCTCAGGTCCTGTTTGTACTATGAGATAAATATCATTTTTAATAACCTTATGTGTCATGGAAGGTAATGTGACTTCATACTTTATCATGTAGAAGTTCTGGAGGTAGTTGAGGAATCTTACTATTCATGTGAAGTGCTAGTATTCAGCCTTAATAATAAATGTAAAGTGTGAATAATTCCCAGGTGAAAAGTGCATTTAGGGATGTTGAGCATGTACTGTGGTTAGGCTAGAATTTTTTTTTTGTTTATGACTGAAAATAAAATCCCAATTTCAGGCCATCAGGTTACAGAAGGAGCAGGATCAGCGGAAGTCAGAGGTTGAGACCCTGCAGGCTCAGCTGGCCTCAGAGCAGGAACAAGTGTCAGCGCTGAAGACCCACGTGGATGAGCTGAAGGATGACCTGGCTACCCAGAAACGCAAGCACGCAGCAAACCTGAAAGACCTCACCAAACAGCTTCAGCTAGGTGGAAATTCTTTTCACTTATGAGTCAGCCCCACCTAGGATCCCTTCAGTGTCTGGTAGAGACTCACATCCTGTCTGTGAGTGCTCTCTGCTTGAGTGTCACCCTGCAAGCTCTCCCTGTCCCTGAAGACAATGAGAGAGGGCAAGTTAGACCTTGTGGAAACTGCAGTTACAGGCCTTTGTGTTAATTTTCAGTTTAAAATGTAACTTTTAAAGTGGGCTTAAACTAAAATGAAATATTTATTTCCAAAGAGCTTAGTCTTTGTTATGATGTATCTGACTACTGAAATGTCACTGTAGGTGTATATGGATCCTGGTCTGTGTAGGAGTATATTCAGAAGTTGCCAGAAGTTTCCTAGTTGCTGACTGTATCAGGAATTTCTGGTGACAGTTAATTTTTTTAGTACATTAAACAGAACACTTCAGTTTTTAAAGCTGGATATGGAGAGACTGATGACTAATTTTGTCTACAAATAGAAGTTATCAAATACCCAACAATGCATACACTGAATACAAATAGATTTGAAGATAATGAAATGTGCTTGAAATAAGAGATCCTATTGACACTGTGCAAGACAAGTTCCATGTCTCTTTTTGTGCATATGAAAACAGCTGTGTGCTTTCCCTCTTCGTCCCTAGTGAGTGAGTGGTGCTTCTGGCACAAGTACTGCTGTAGTGATGCACTTAAGAGACGCTGGAACAGAGCTGCCAACAGTGGTAGTAATTTACATGGCAGACCTAATCAAAAGTAAAATCAAACTGAAGTCTTACTGGACCCAGTTGATCCTGTATATGACATTACCCCTTCAACTGGCAGCTACAGCAGTATGTAGGGGTCATGGTGGGTGTTATATCCAGGCACTTCATGGCTGGGGCCAGAGAGAGATAGGAAGCTGTTTGGATTTTGGTTTTAGTTGCTACCATTGTCTTTCAGTTGTCACATCATGTTAAATTAGTGCAGATGATTAAAGGTTCTGTATGTTGGGTAACACTGTAATTTTTACTTCTTACTCTGCTGTTGGTAATCATCATTTTGTTAATACTTTCAGCACGGAGGAAATTGGATCAGATGGAAAATGGTAATTATGACAAAGAAGTCAGCAGCATGGGGAGCCGTTCCAGTTCATCAGGTAATGGAGCACATGGCAGGGCTGCCAAACAGCCCTTCAGTCTTAACAAGGTTGCCACAGTGTGCTTGCTCTTTGTGTGGTTTGTGCATATGCAGTGTGTGGGCGGCCTCCCATTAAAACTGACAAAATAGCCTCTAAGCAGCAAAGTGCATTTGACTGACTGCAGTTGTAGGTGCCTATTATGTGATTAAAGTGTAATGTTTATGATGTTTATATATTTTGGTTGTTTTTAAATACCTGCCTTTTTTATTCCGTTGCTTTTATGTTTGGAGGAAGCTCAAGAGGACTCCAGTTTATAAAGGACTCTTCTACATGCTGCCAGAGGCAAAATAAAAATGAGCAGTGGCTTCCAACATTGTTTAATTGCCCTATTGACAGTTGCGACTGTGTAAATGAGAAATCAATTAGCGTCATTAGAGACATCAATGGGTTTATGTAATATTCATTACCTTCTATCCAGTTAGAGCTAAAGGAGTGATCTTTAGCACTGAAAACAGCACGTTTCCTTCCTCGATATCTTTGGGTTTTAAGGTGGGTTAGTTCTATCCAGATGTCCTGTAATCTCACTGTGAGAGAGACAAATACTTCGAAAGAACAGCAGAAAGTTAAGAAAATACTGCAAACTCTAAGTGATCAGTGCTGCAGTGTTTATATGTAGGGCTTTTGTGAGTTTATACAGTTTTCATAGTAAATTTTAGTTTACTCCAAAACACACATTTAAAATCAGCTCAGTCTTGTGCCAGGTAAATGAACATGAAGGTGTTTAAGTGGGAATAAGCATTCCTGAAGGGAGCACACTTATACCAAAGGCTGTGCACCCACAGGGGGGGACTGCACTGCTGTCCCAGCATGTCACATTTAAACACTGTAAGGATCCTTCAGAGAAAACCCCACTAACACAAAGGGAAATTGGCATCCTGGAGAAAGTATCCTCAGCTCCTGACAGGTAGTGTGAGTGCATGCACTGCTCTGCTGGGAGCACTTCACCTCATGTAAGTTCTGAGGGAGTTTTTACAAAGACTGATGTCTTGGCAGGGTCCCTGAACGCGCGGAGCAGCAATGAGGATCGGTCACCAGAGAACACTGGCTCTGCAGTGGCTGTGGACAGCTTCCCAGAGGTGGACAAGGCTGTCTTGGTTGAAAGAATACTGAGGCTGCAGAAGGCACATGCTCGAAAAAACGAGAAGATGGAGTTTATGGAGGATCACATTAAACAGCTGGTGGAGGAAATCAGGAAAAAAACAAAGTATGTTCTGTGTTCTGTTCAGGCAGGTTTTCAGTGTTGAGCTGATGCACTAGACAAGTGTTCTGGATTTTATGTAAAGAAAAGTAATTGTCTAAATGAAAATGTTTAAAACAGTAAAAATACTGCAGTGACAGTAGATTTCAAAGATAGAATTAGTTTGGGGTTTTATTTTTTATCTTTTCCCAGCAGTTATAGTGATTGCCAGGTTTTTGTCTATTAGTGCTATTACTGAATTTTTTCAGGAGGAATAAACCGGCACAAGTGGGGTTTTGGTTGCAAAATGGTCAGCAGGTGGCTGATTTGAGGTGGACTGCTGCCACTGGCTGACAGAAGAGCCCATTCTCTTCATGTGCTTAAAAGGGTGCTGATTGTGGGTTTTTTTGGAAGGAGAATCTGCATTATTCCAGATGGTACTCTGGTATACATATCAAACAAATGATGTGTCTGAGCCAAAGGTGGTCAGTGGTTAATGTGTGAGACAAAATTCCACTTAAATGAAAATCTCATCTTGCAGGAAAATGGAAGTTCAGTGAGGAGAGTAAGAAATGCTGGCATAAGCTGCTTCTGGAAGGTGCCTGTTAGGAGCAGCCCCTACTTAATGAGTGCATGCATTTATGCCCAGCTGGTACCATTTCACAGAAAATGGTTACAACTTGGGAAGACTTTTGAGAAGTGACTTTGAAATTCTTTTCTCACGCGTAGAAAACTTAAGATTCTGTGTCTGGAGTCCTTCAGCAAAGAAAAGTAGGCTTTTTTACAACAAAGACCTTCCTTGTCTCAGTGGCTTTCCAGAATACTTTTAAATAAATAAACCCTGCACATTGTAGTCTCTTGGCTTACCAGGATTTCCTATATCACTGTTGGTATCCCAGGTTTTCCTTTGGCATAGAAATTGCAGGAGTAAACTTTTACTGCTTTTTTTGGTATTACAGTACTGCTTGAAAATAAAATTACTCATGTCGGGAATCTGAAGTTACTTCAGCATTTGACTCTTCCCTGCCTTGCTATGTAATGCTATGATTGGGGTTTTTTTCATTTTTTTATCCTCCAGAATTATTCAGAGCTATATTTTGCGAGAAGAAGCTGGAACACTCTCATCAGAGGCCTCTGACTTCAACAAAGTACACTTGAGCAGGCGTGGTGGGATTATGGCATCTCTGTATACATCTCACCCTGCAGACAGTGGGCTCACCTTGGAACTCTCCTTAGAGATAAACAGGAAGCTTCAGGCTGTGTTAGAAGATACATTACTGAAGAATATTACATTGAAAGTGAGTAGCTGTGCCAGTTCTGCACATTCTTGTGGTTCTCAGATGCTCCCTTCACTGCATGCTGTGAAAGGCTTTTCAGAAGTCAGCTCATTGTGATTTGGTGCCAGTGATAGCTTTGAGGTTAACTAGGGAGTTACATGACATGATGCCATGTTCCTCCAGTTCAGGACCCTCAGAGTGTGCTGCACTAATGGGCTGCTGCTTGAGATAAGATCTGGAGCGCCTGTGCCTTCAGCAGGGCAGGGTCTCTCTGTGCTCTGCCCTGGGCATGTGGAGCCAGGAGCATGGGCTCTGCCTGCCTGGCCCTCCTGAGCTGCTGGGGCAGCACCTGAGGTGGTAGGCTGGAAAATGGTGTGCAGGCTGCCAGCTGGGCTGCAGGGTTCTGCACAAGCTGGAGATCTCTTCCTGCAATCATCATTTCCCTTAAATACTATGGGGAACTAGCATTCTACCTTTTAGGCATGCTGTAGAATACTGATAACTGCAAAAAAAGGACTTGCCAAGAGCTTTGAGGTTTTTTACTGAAATGAGTTTGGTTTTTTCTGACTCTAATAATTTGCGTTTGTTCTGGATACTTGAAAGTATCAACCTGCTGACATAAACAGTTATTTTGACTTATTAGTGCATTTTGTGCTGATGGACTCGTTTCCCTGTGTAACTTACCTTGTCATTTTTTCCCCCCACAAAGGAAAACCTGCAAACTTTAGGAACAGAAATAGAACGGCTTATTAAACACAAGCATGAACTGGAACAGAGAATAAAGCAGACATAACTAAAACTTCTGGGGACTGACCAACGTGAAGATGCAGAAAAGGCAGGTGCTACAGACCACTGTGTTTTACATTCTGCCTGCCAGCACAAACATCTGGGTTTTTGCAAAAGAAGCCTTTGGCCACAGAGGCTCACTCGTGTGAGAGATCACCAGGGTTTGGCATCTGTGTGGTTCTGTCTACCCAGCACCCCAGAGCCTGAGGCACTGCTGAATTTCACTGCACACTACATTTATCTGAAACTCTATTTGAAATACAGATGCTTTGCAGTGCAGACCGTTTGGAGTGAGTTGCCATGAGATTTTAATTTCTGCACTGTGTAATTAATCAGTCTCTTAATGATGGAGCTTGAAAAAAAAAATAAAGCCAATTATGTCTTAGTTGCTATTGAACATATCCAGTGTTACTGAGCTTTAAGGGCTTTCGGATGTTTATTTCCTTTCTTGCATATTATTTCTGATCTTTGGGTTGATTAAGCATTTTTGACATATGCATGGAGTAATGGTTTATTACAAAATTTGGGGTTTTAAGTGGTGGCCATGATATTGCATATTTTTTGCTTTAGATTAACATTCGACTGGTCAATTTCTTTATTCCAGAGGAGTGAAACAACAGTAAAACTAAGGAATTAGAAAGTGTTCTGATTCAGTTCTTGAGTTCGTGTAGTTGAAACAAATGTCAGTTCAGCAAATCTTGTAAACCCTTGATCCTTAGACATGTGGATCAAAAGAAGTTTGATATCAGATAATTGGTTAATAAAGTTCTCTGGGCTTCTGCATAACTAACAGCATTTAAGGAATTTAAGCTGCCCATTGTAAATCTATGTAAGTACATGCAGACACGATGATTGCGTCTGTTTCCAAAGACAGATGGGAGCTAATGAAACTTTCTCATTAGCTGTGACTAGCCCAACTAGTGACAATAATGGTAAGAAATAAGAAATAGATCTAAATGGGATTCTAATCTATTGTTGGACTGTGAAAGTGGCCCAGAAATCTGTGCAACTCCTTGATTTTACTGTCGTGAAGAATTAGTTGGTCAAAATAATTGAAAACTGTTACTTGGTCCTTCAGTGGCTGAGAGGGTGATGGAGGAAGAGTATCAAGGTGACAAGATTTGGTTTAGTCACAACATCATGTTCACATTTGAATTGCAGGATAAGTAATATACAGGATCTGAAATATCTTTATTCCAGCAGTAAATGTGTAGTTTCTGTATCTATCACCTTTTGACCAAAATCAATTGATCAGATCACCGTGTAAATACATACTTCAGGTTTTTATTCAATACTTGAACTTCCTATTGCCATGTAAAAAAGAGTCAATGTACATTCACAATAGCAATGCTTTAACTACTTTAATCAAAAAAGGGGAGTGTGGGGAGAATCTGTCTTACTGCAGGTACTGTTTGCATTGTACACAAAACAAGGGACCGGAATTTGGCAGCACAGAGAAGGATAATTGATCAGACGTCTGGGTGACTTAGGGGTGTGAACTCCATTTTCAGATGCCACTGAGTTGCCTGGGCTTTGTAATAACAAAAATTGAGCAAAGAGCCTAATTTGCTTTGAATAGTTTGGTTCAAGACAGTGGGACTTCCTTGTTAGTCTAAAGATAGGCGTCTCTGAAAGTTGGGATCAAGACCTGGTTTGTGGTCCAGAGAGCTTCAAGAGTCTGGGATAGCAGGTCTCTTCAGTGTCAAAGGAATGAGTATTCCTTTGGAAAGGGAGAATGGGAGCAAATCGTTTAAAACCTGAGCAAGCATTATATAGAAACTGCAAGCCTTTAATCTGGGTGGGTTTTTATACATCTATTTTTCTAATTCCTGAGAGCAATGGTTATCTGAAATGTTAGGAAATTTGGGCCAGTCCAGTCATGGGACTGCTTCTGCTTTACTGTTGTTTAAGTGATGTGAAGAAGAAAATACCTGGCTCTGCTGAAACAGATTTGTCACAGCTTCCAGGAAGCGAACAGACAGTTGCTCATGACTGAGCTTGGATCTTGTGCTGACAGAAAGTACTTTAGAACAATTTGCATGCTAAAACATAGCTTAGCTCTTGTATGTTTGTGCTTTTGTGCTTTAATGTACCAGATCTCTGGATGTTTTCAGGTCTTCATCTGAATGACTCCAGTATTTTAGATACCATGTTAATATTGTAATCTTTTAATGTATGTCCTCCAGGTGTACAGTGTGAATGAAGGAGGGGTGTGGTGCAGATGGAATCAGTGCAATGGCTTTGTGGAAATTCTTATTTCTTTTTGGCATGGTTGTTTCTCCTTTTAAGTTGAGAAACCTAGTTAGCTGTCCTCCTGCCCTGCTGGAAATGCTGCTTGCTCTTTGTAGCACTAATAACTTCTCTTTTTTTTCCCTTGGTTATGGAGACACACAAAGCAGCCAAAATACCACGTTGTTTATTGTGCACGGTGTTTTCATGGACCAAAGCTGTCATCCACAGGGGTTATTTTAAATATATCTGTTAGAGATGGAAAAGTTATTCAGGCTTTCACATTGGTGAGTGACTCTCCAGTCAGCCTGGGGTGTGATGAGTACCTGATGGGGTCAGCCAGCAACTTGGCACAAGGATGTTCCTCCTTTTTGAGAGGCAGTGATGTATCAGCCATAAAGTGTTGCTGGCCCTGTTTCCATGGGGTGGCTTGTCAGGAGTGTGATGCTATTGGTGCAGTACTGAGAACACTTTCTATGGAAAGGTGTTTCTGTGGGGTGGCTCACACAGGTAAGCACCAGCTGGTGCAGGGTGGGTGCATCTCATCCCACTTATCCTTGTTCTGGAAATTAGGAACCTGAAACTGAAAACTGTCCTCAGATAAACTGAATTTTAGAGACAAACTAGTAAATTCATAAACTAATCATGAAGGCAGCCTGGAGCATGTAGCTACATGCCTGTCACTGAAATTCGGTGTCTGTTAGATGTGTAATTGCCACAGGCTGCTTTTGAAAATTCCAAGCTTGTGGCTGGTGTCTTACAAGCTTAAACATCTGTTTCTTAAATACTCAGGGTGCTCTTTTAGTTTAAACATCGCACAAACAGATGTTAGAGGCCCTACAAGAAAGCTGCCTATGCTTTTCCACCCTCTGTAAAATCCAGCACTGTCACTGTCAGAAGCCAGACCCTCTGACCTGAAGAACACCATTTTATGCTACAGAAATCACTGGCTTGTTGCCATACAGACTTGTGCAATATTTTTAATTATAGTGTCCAGAAAACTGGAGATTGATTTCTTCCTTGAATATTTCCTCATTATCTTCACTTGTTGCTGGCAACACCTGTAGTATCTCTCTTAAAATATTTTTAATTGCAATGTTTTGGTTCATAACTAAAAAAGAAAAATTCAAGAACTGTATGTCTGGCTTCCATTGCATCAAGTGTAAAGCTGAGTGTCCACATGCTGCAGAGACCTGAAGCTAGGGAAGGGTCCAGAGCAAAGCCTATTCCAAGGGACCCTCACCCTTCCTGTGCCAGTCACTGTGAGGTGAACACCAGCAGCAGGTGGCACAAGGAATCAGGTGCACCCTGTCTCACCTGTCCAGGGACAGGTGCCTGTGTTGCAGAGGGAGCTGGGTGGTATTTAGAGCTTTTCCAAGATGGATGGGTGTTTCCTTCCCATTTTCGTGTTCTAACTGAAACTGTTGATTCTTCCAATCTATGTGTGTAAGTCCGATACACAGAATGTTGATTTGATTTTGTAGATACCTGTTTCTGTATAAAGTTTTTGAAGGTATTGCTATACCTTATGTATATACTGTACTTTGAAATAATAAACATACAGATGTATGAAAGCCTGGTTTGGCTCTGATTTGTGTGATGTTACCTGGTTCCAGTTGTGCTGGCAGCTCTGAGTGGGGCGGCAGCAGGGTCTGTGCTGGGTGCTCATCCCGGGGGAGCTCGTGGTGCCTGTAAAGAAACACTCTGGGCTAGAAGCAGCTGGACTGCCTGCAGGCTGTTCTGGCCATCAGCAAAAACCCTCCTTGTTGCCCTCGAGTGGCTCTGACTGTAGGCCTGCGGGGTTCTGCCCCTCCGTGCTCGGCGCCAGCCCCTGCTCGCCTATTGCAGCCGGTAAACAGGAGGTGGCAGTGCCTCTTCTCCGGTACTGCCACAGCCAGCGACAACACCTCCCACTCTCTTCATCCCTGGGGAATTGCGGTGGACAGGCGGTAGCCGTGCTGTCGTTCAGGGCTGCAGTTCCTGCAAGTGCCCTCGGTGCTTTTCCCTTCCATAACGTGAATTTTGGGAATCCCACAATCCCAGCAGCGAGGACTGGTTCCTTGGCTGCAGCTCCACATTTGCTCCTCTGATTTATTTATTCTCTTGTAGAGATCTAACAGAGTTTGGGTTTTAGCCATAATAGTATTCTTAAATAAAAATAGTAAGTGATCGTGTCTGGTTCCTGGCAGTGCTTACATTAAAAACTTGGGAATGGGATTGATATGGGTTGTCCTGCCCTTGCAGGGAGCCAGAAAAAGGCAAAAAGAATACTGTGAAGATGATAATTTATGGAGTTTATTTTAGTATCTCCCAGAATACCTTAAATGAGAGAATGAGGTGTTCTATCTTTTGCTGAAATTTAACGGCAAACAACCGCAAGCTTCCTGGGACCAGGCCAGTGATTTTTCTGGTTATAGTTACCTGCGGGACCCTATGCTGAAATTGTTTCACAGCTCAGTTTCACAGAACAGTTTTTCTTCCAGATTCTCCACTGATAGCAGGTACAGTTGTTGCTGACAGATGTGACCAAAAATCAAGGTTTATTTGTGCTTCCTAAGTGTTTAACGCTGCTGCTTGGAAACAGCCTGAAGCTAAGCTTCCTCAAAAACTAATTTTGGCTTTGGTGCTGTTTGCAAGTGGCCATTTGGCAAACAACTTCCCACCCCTGTGTTTGGGTCTGTGTGTGAGCCTGACCCAGCTGAGCTCTGCTTGCAGAGGAAGGGTTGTCATGGCACATTTTAAGTGCCTGGTGCTGAAGGATGCCAGGCTGCTACTGCAGTGTAATAAGTATCTAACCAAATGCTAGCAGTTCTCTTCTCTGGCTGATTGTGAATGAGGAAATCATCACTGCTATTTCTCTCTCTCTCTCTCTCTCTGTTTTATTTTAAGGGGATTTTTAATAGCGAGCTCTGCTGGAGGTTTTGTTGCGGTTGTTTTTAGGCTGTTTTGCATCAAACCACGGTGGGTCTGTGCCAGATTTTGTGAGATTTCTGCATGCATAAATGTAACTGTTGCAGTAGCAGAGCACTGCTGAACAAGTTGTTCTCATCTAAGGTGTATAAATATGCTGTTAGATGTGTTTGTTGCTGCTCTGCTCCAGTGAATGTCCCATAGTCAGGAAATCCTCTGGCCCTTGGGTTTCACTGGACCTTTGACCATGTGCAGCTGCCCATGGATCTCAGCAGGGCTGCTCAAATGCCTCAAGTGAAGCAGCTATCTCTAGCAGGCTGAGTCCTATGGATGTCTAAGAGCTTCTTAAGAAGTTTCTATTTTAAAATAATCCCGAAAGTGAGGAATAAGGAAAAGCTGCAGATGAAAGCACAGTCTGTGAGCTCTTACAAAAGTGCACTAGTGTTTGGCACAAGGTGGGTGAGCCCAGCCCAGCAGGCACTGCTGCTCACTCTGGGGTGATTGGTGTGTCCTTAAACACTGCCCTGGGCCATCCAACCTGCAGTTCTTTGGGAACTGCTGCTGCCTGTGGAGATGGATTGAAGCAGGGTGCAAATGCAAGGCAGTTTATTCAAGCTGCGATCTGCAGCAGACAGAAGGGTTTGTGAGGCTGCGCTGTGAAAGGAAGTGGTTAAAAGGTCTCTGAAAATGATAGATTTCAAATTATTTTAACTCTACTCAGTGCCTGGCACAGAGGAGAGGAAGAAGGTGAGAATTACTTATATGAACACTGTGGGTAAAAGCAGCATATGCCTGCAAAAACAGACCTTGTGCTGGTAAGCCTAGACCTGTGTTGTGGTCCTGCAAACTCTCTGAAAACTTTTCAAGTCAAAGAGGTGAAAAAACCAAACCAAACCTGGGCTCAGAGCTCTGACCTGTTCATGCTGTGACTTGTCACTATCAACTGCCCTGACTTCATCTTACTAATTAGATTATCAGAGCAATATTGATTAGATGGACTCTTGAAAATATTTAAGGGCTTCAGCCCTCTGGAGAAGGGATTTTCATCCATGAGGTAAAATGAGAAATCAGAATGAGCTGCTGTCAGCTTCTCATGGCCTTAACATGTGGAGTGACACAGGCTGCTGACAGCCAAACCTGTGATGCCCCTCCCCTGGTCCCTTCCCCTTGCCATGCGTCTGCTTTGACCCAGAGCTCACTCAAACCCGTGGGGATGGCTGACACAGGGAACAGGACTGTCCCACAGTGAGGTCTTTGCCTGTCCACCTGCTCCTGAAACTGTCCAAGCAGCTCCTGGTGCACTGAAGGTGACGGCTCAGCCTTTTGAGGCAAACAAGGATCTTTGTTTTCCCTGGCAATGCTGCTCTGTGACCTGCAGGGTGTCCGAGGTGGTTGCAGAGCTCCCACATGGTCTGTGCTGCACAGCCAGAGTGCCTTGAGCAAGGCAGGACAGCTGACAGTGAAACCCATCCACAGCTCCAGGTAAAACCTCCCCCAAAATCCACAGCCCCTTGTTTTGCTTGGCGTTAATCAGACATTTCTGGGACCTAGAAAGATCCAGCTAGTACCAAGCAGGTGTTTTTCATCAGCAAGGATTGGCAGAGGAAAGCCTCTCCATAAACCAACCTGCTAAAGAGAGCAGCCATCAATCCAGGTACCTGTGATCTTGGGCACTGTGCTTGGGAGCCCTTGTGCTCGTTCTTGGGCTGTCCAACCCCAACACCAAATGCATCAAAGACCCAAAGGGACTCAGGTGGGCGTTTGGGATAGCAGCTGTAGTGGCAGAAGGTGCCTGAAAAACTCACTTCCCCTCAAACCATGACACGTCTCCTGCCAGCAGGGAATGACTACCATACAGGCACTTCAAAAATATGGGCACACCTCTAAACCAGGACCTGGCCAAACACAGGTTGGATTGAGTCACCTTTGCTCCTCAGGCAGGTGAAGCCCTTGGAAAGGAGACGTGGCAGATTTGGCAGTAGGCCTGAAGCACGAAGCTCACAGATCGCTTTGTTTTGTTTACCTGACTTATGTCAAACTATTTCCCTCTCTCAGAATTTCCTTGCAGTCTTCCAAGGTTGCTTGTTGATGCTGAAAGATCAGTCAACTATTTCAAAGTGATTTGACCTTGCTTGGGTTGGTGACAGAGGCCAGGCCTCGCGGCTAGTGGTCACCTTGTCATGCCAGAGCCACTCTGGCGTGTCTCCCATTAAAGACACTGTTCAGACAATGCCAGGGCACAGTGGCAGGTGAGCTCCCTCCCACTGCACTTAAAAGGGTGTGATTTAGCTTCCCTTGGCTTTGGTGGTGGCTGAAACAATAGAAATGTCCCCAAAGGCCAGGACTTGCAATCCAAGGGTTTCTCTAGAGAGCAATAAATGGAGGTAGTTACGTTTCATTAATTGTGTGTCAGAGCAAACACTGGAAAAACACCAACCAACCAAAGCAGTGACTTTACCACTGACTGCTGGGGGGAGACATCTGCCAAGAAAGCAGCCTTGGATCAGAGAGCAAGGAAGTGAAGTCCTTCCAGAGGATGATTCAGAGCAGGCTGATGCCCCGTCACCACTGTGCTGGATGTGGCATGGAGGAGTAGCTCCTGTCTGGCCACCATCCTCTGTGAGGATGCCTTGGAACCAGTGAGGAGCTTTCCTCAGACACAGCTGCCAGGGGGGGTCAGCTGGGGTTCTGATCCTTCATATCACAGAATCAAAGGATCATTTGGTTGGAAAGGGCCTCAAAAGCCATCTATTTCCAAGCCCATTGCCATGGGGACACCTTCCACTAGACCAAGTAGCTCCAAGTCCCATCCAGCCTGGCCTTGAACACTTCCATGCATGGGACATCCACAGCTTCTCTGTTCAACTTGTGCCAGTGCCTTACCAACCTCAGAGTAAAGAATTTCTTCCTAATGTATAACAAAACCTGCACTTTTTCAGTTTGAATCCATTTTGCCCTTTTCCTATCCCTACAAACATTTATAAAAAGTCTCTTACTCTCTTGTAGCCCCTTTAGGTTGTGGAAAGTGCTCCAGCTTCTCCCTGGAGCCTTCTCTTTTCCAGGCTGAACAATCCCAATTTTTTCCACCTGTTTTCATAGCAGGGGTGCTCCAGCCCTCTGAGTATCTTTGTTGTCCCCCTCTGAACTTTCTCCAACAGGTCCTTATCCTTCTTCTGCTGCTCCCCCAGAGGTGGATGCAGCATTCCAGATGGGGTCTCACCAGAGTGCACCAAAGGGGGAGAATCTGGCCTGCTGGCCACAGTCCTTTAGATGCATCCCAGGACATGATTGGCTTTCTGGGCTGTCAGCACACACTGCCAGCTTCATGCCGAGCTTCTCATCCCCCAGCACCCCCAAGGTGCATCCTCCCCCAAGCATCTCCTTGGGGATGCTTCTTGTCCTCAAAAAAGGCCTAAAATCAACATACAGGGGTGAGGAAGGAAACTGGCTAGCTGGTTTAAGACTGAGGGATGGGGAGAAAGAGAAATATTTTGTTTTTAGAGAGGCCATCCTGGCACAAGAGCAAACCCTAGTTGCTCTTGGAATGTCATGGCTTTCCTTCTCTGCAGAATGAGCTCAGGGTGCTGCGTGCCCAGATCTGGAGTGCAGCTGACAGCATGATCTTAACTTCTCTTTGTTCAGCCCTGTGGCATCCAAACATGCACTTCTGAGTGGCTATATGTGAAAGAGGAACAGGAAAATCTCTCTTTGGAAATGTGGCACAGACATGGCTTGCACAATCGTATTTACTTTGGAGGTGCCTTCTGAGAAGTGTCTGCCTCTTCTGGTCTGTGTGTCGGCTCACAGCCTAGCCAGTTTTCCCTTTCCCTGTTTCCTCTCCATGCTTCTGGGAGTTCACTGCCTGTGTGGGAGCCAGGGACCCCAGCCCCTGCCAGACCTCACTCAGCTTCGTGATTCCTGACATCGCCTTTCCTCCAAGGAGCAGGACACAGCAGTGCAGAGACCGTCCCTGGGCAGAGAGCACAGAGTTAGAAGTGCATGGGCAGGAGGAGAGGAAAGGAAGATGCAGATTCTAACTTCTGATGGATTGAGAGGAGAAAGAGGTTGTTTTGGGGGGAGATGATTGCTTTGTCTTTCTTTTACAGACAGCACAGGCAAGAAATATAATTGGTAATATATAAGAAAACACAATTCTCAGCTGGCAAAACATACATGTATGATTTAACTTCAGCTCATACAAGAAAGGGAAAATTATGTTATAACAATACTGGGAAGAAAAAATGTAAGGATTTGCATGAAGTCCATCAAGTGCCCTGCGCTACTGTTTTAGGATACCTGTTGCTGGAGATACCTTGAAAACAGAACTACCAGGAATAAGGAATAGCTTTGCTAAACAGCCTAGGAAAAAAACTACAATCCCAAACTCACTCGGTTGTGAAGATGTGCCTCCAGAAAAGGACAAGCAAAATGTGACTACTCAAAAGTACCTAGATATCCTTCCAAGTTCCTCTGAAACCCTTTGCACGGCTGCTGATGAAGGTCTGAAAATGACTGATGCTAAGCATATGCATCTATCATGATGGGTAGTATTGTGTCATCATTTCCTGATGATCCTATTTTCCTGTCCTTATCCCTTTTTTGTCCCATGTGAAGGTTAGACCACAAGCATTTGAGGACCAGGAGTGCTGGGTTTTGCCTGCGCAGAACAAATTCTTCCTGAGATTTGCAGGCATTTTCTAGGCACTAGAAAGATAATGAAAACTTTGAAGATTTCATGTAGTACAGTAACAACTTTAATCCAAGTACTCATACATGAAAATGAAAGGAGCAGAGGAGCGTGTTGGCCACTGTGGAGGGGCAAGGGAGGAGTTGCAAAGCCAGTCCTTTGCAGTTTGGTCTCACAGGGGTGAGCACAAGGTGCGCGAAAGGGGAAGCGGCGTGAGCAGCTATCGAGTGTCCGTGTCTGCAGAGATGCCCTGACTGCAACGCCAAGAAAATCAAACCTGCAGCCAAGAAAAACACCATTAAAATGATGCAATGACATAAGCTGAGCGCCGCTCATGGAATCCAAACTGCACGCAGAACAATCAAGAAGGAAAACACCGACGACATTCACTTGTGTAACAGGGGTGTCGACCTCCCAGCTGGCAGGCAGGCAAGGGCACAAGTGCAGGCACAAGTAAAACCAGTGTTAAGAAAAGGGACTTGACCTTACTGAAAGCATCAGCCAGGCCTGTCCCTTAGGGGTAATACTGCATCAACCACGAAGACTTCATGTTCGGGTTTGTACATTTCAAACTGGTTATTTTATAATCCACAACGTTTAAAAACCCCACTAGGACAAACCCACCTGATGAGGAGAGAAAGGTGAGAAAGCTGCAACTCAGCACCAGGGCACTGCCTCTTGCTCAGATAAAAAACTGGATAAGAAAATGCTTAGCATTTCTTGAAAAAAAGAAAAAAATACACTTTATTAACAGATGTTTGAGATCTGTATCAGGAGGGGTTGTACCTGTAAGGTAAGTACTGGTGGTTGCATTGATAGGACACATGTGGGGTGTGTTTAGATTTCTGCTCCATATCTTTTACAGGCTCTGAAAATGTTGTAATGCCAGCACTATGTATACTGGCAATGCAGCCACGTTATAGAATAGCCAGGTAAAAATACAAATGTAGATCCACACAGAAATAAAAGCATTCTGGCTCAGACCCAACATTAAATTATGCTAAAAAGCAGTGAATAGAAATTTCTTGATCAGGGAGTAAAAGGCATTTTATTCACTCGTCATCCCTTATTAATGGGATGTGCTTCTGGGGTATCTATCTACTGATGACTAACATTTATTGTCCATGCTTCACAGCTTCATCTGTATTTTAGACTTTAACATAAGCAACATGATCCAATCCCTGATAAGCGGGAGAGAGGAAATAGATGCACAACACAAGGTGTTCCCATCAAAATCTCAGTTCCTCTTAATGCACAGAGAATTTACAGGACACAGTGTTGCTCAAAGGCAAACATCCTACTCAAGAAGCACCCCCTCAGATTGGGAAGGACAGGTCATTTAAACACAAAAGGCCTTTAAACACAACCTTCAGTTGCCACGTCCTCAGGATCTCCTGGTGACCCCTGGCCTCACCCTCAGACAGTGGGATGCAGCTGCAGGCTCATCCCAGGCCATTTGTGGTGTACCCTGGGCTGGACCCACGGTGCTGCCCTCACCCCACACCCAAATACCAGCTCTATGGGGAAGCTCTTGCAGAGTTTTCAGTGGAGCCTCCCCACAGGCTCAAACCCATAGAGAAGCCTCTTCCCACCCTGCCCTCCTCTTCCCCCTAAAATGTCTCTTTGCTGGCAGCTTTAGGACCTAGGCCTGTGAGTGAGAAAGAAGGAGCACCCAGAGCCATCAAGCTACAGAAAGTCCCCAAGAACAAAAGATTAATTTAAATGTCCTGGCTTTGAGCAGCCTTGGCCGTTAGATTCAGGAAATCTTCATCAGTTGTGCGGAGGAGGAAGCACCTGGAAATCACAGAATTAATTCGATCTGAAGAGATTGCTTTCTGGAAAAAAACATGTGTCAGTCCCCATTACTCAAGATTGCAGGGGCAGGGATGGGACAAGCCACATGTGATGTGTGAGTATGCTGGATACCAGTCCAGTGACATCAGCTCAGCCAGGCATTTCCTCAAGCCAAAGGCCCAGGTCAGCTTGGCACCAGGGCTGGCGTGGAGCAGGGAGCCATCACAGCCCTGCCTCAAGAGGAGGGGTGAGGTCAGGAATAACCAGAAAAAAGGAGAAGGTCTTGAAGGGAAGGTCTGATCTTCTCCATGGATGGGGATCCCAGATGAAAGCCAAGTCCCATGGGAGATACAAGTCACACATGAGCTTGGCAACTTCCGCTGCATTTCATGCAATGGAGAGCAATGCGAGCCTTGCTGCTCTCTGCTGCTCACTGCACAGTCAGAGCAAAGCCACGAGGTGACAGCTGCAGTGACAGCAGTGACCAGCCAGGGTGGAGCCGGGGTGTGCAGTGCCCTGGGTGTTGTGCAGAGGCGTTTGGAGGTGGCAGCAGACCCTGCTGTGTCCCCCTCACTTCACAACTGCTCTTAAAAACATTGAATATCAAGATCATTTATCCTGAACTCCACTGTCCATGCTGAAGATGCTGACCCTGACCCCTTTTAAAGGCAATGTATCCTGCCCCTTTTGCTAAATTTGCTTGAGTCCTTGCAGCCAGGATGTTCACTTGGTCTCATAGCTCACATTTAGGACGTTTGCAGAGGCAAATGCAGTGCAGCAGACATTGCTGTGGTGCCATATCTGCACACTGTACCCCAGCCATACTGAAGTGCAAAGCCAGGACAGGGTTTGAGTTTTGTTCTCAATGCAGAGGATCCCAGGAACAGCAGAGTTTGGGAAATCAGAGCTAAGAGATTTTTCTAAAGGAGGCTAAAGGCATGTATCTCACTCATGATTTCAATGATACTGAGAAGACAGGCTAGTGGCCAAGTACCAAACTAGGTCAGGAAAGGAGGTTTGATTTCCCATTGCAACGTGAGAAAAACATTGCAGATCACAAAGCCTCACTTTTGGTGGGGTTGAATGCACAAATGTTCCTCCCAACCCTTGTTTTGGCACCATGGTGTGCCCAAGCAGTGCCACATTCCTGCATGGAACCAGTCAATGCTGCACCTGCAACAGAGTTCAACAGAGTTCAGCACGAAGCTAAACATCGTGTGTGTGGTTACCACCCTTGTGCTCCGAGTGCCTATAAATAGGCTGTGCACTAATTCACACCAACAGGGTGACAGGCTTCTAACACCATTTGGGGCATGGCCTGTCAAGCAGTTGTAACTCAGTTGTACTTCCTGTCTCTCCCTTTCCTTGTGTGAGGAGCTGCCTTCATCCATGGCTGTGAGAAAAGCCTGTTGTTGCAAGTCTGAGGCGCATCAGATAAAGCAAATGTGACAATAATTCCTCAGTTTATCCACAAGGCAAATTTCATCTGGCAAACTCTCATTATTTGGAGCACCGCCTCTGTGCTGGAATGCAGGGGAGGCAGAAGCAGTGCTTTTCACTGTCAGGTGGAAGGACATCCAGTCCAGGGCTGAGACTGCCCTTTCTCCTCTCACCCCAGGCTGTAGCCCCAGAAGAGTTGAGCACATTGCACCCACCTGACACGAGGTGATGGGGGCCCAGAGAAGGGCAGTGCCAAGATGGGCAAGTGTCTTCTCCCGTCTGGCACAGCTCAGGATGCAAAGGGGGTTGGTGAGCACAGGGAGCCTCTCAAGCTGCTCTAACCTGAGCATCTGCCTCTCTCTCAGAGCAGGAGCATTTTGTAAAATGCAGCCACAGGCATTTTCAGTTAAGTGGTCATAAGTTTTGAAGCAGTTGGACAGTTATTGGAATAAGTATTTGATAAAAGCCTTCCCACCCCCATCCCTCCCACGCCTACATTTGGATTCCATGATTGCTTCCTTGTTTGAAATGATTCAGCAGTAGACTCTCAGATAATCTCCATCTGGTTAAAAATAGTTACTTGCCTCATATGGCTTTAGCATGGTACTGTCAACTCTAAAATGTTCCACCTTCCAAAAAAGTAGAGTGAAAAATGAAAGTGAACTTTCACACATCATTACTCTCTGCAGCTAGACCTCCAGAGCTCATTCCAAACTCATCAAAGGAGGAGAGGCGAGCTGGGAGGGCGGGCAAGCAAGATGTTCATGTCACTGCTTGGTGCCCTGTGGTTCCTTGCAAGGCTCTGCCCTCTGCACACCAGCAGCCAGGAAGATGGTTTGCTCATTTCCCAGAACAAAACACCAGCTTATTTTCAAGAAACATTTATTTGTTGGATTTCTGGAATGTAAGATGAGTTTAGTCATCGCAGCTGGACGTCTTCTGATATCTGTTGGGGGTCAGTCAGCCAGTTCCCTGCTCCAGCAGGGAGCCAGTACAGCCCACTCAGCTGGGGAACATTCCACAGTCACCCCTTCACACTGAGGCAGGAGACCACGAGAACCACAAGTCCTCTCAGACATCTCACAGCTCCTCTTCTCTGTAAGCACGGGGATCAGTGATGAGCTAGCACAGCGTGGCCAGCAGTGCTGAACTGCACCTGCTTTGGGGAAAAAATGGTGGGAAAAAATAACTTCATGGCACTAGTGGACAAATGGTGCAGGTGGATTATTTCACTTGGCTCTCTGGGTCACTGAACTCTTGGCTGTGTTTACATTCAGGCCCAGCTGCTGGAGGGTGTGTGGTGGGATCCTTCTGCCACAGGGGTGTCACAGGGAGAGGACACTGAGGCACTGCAGAGTGATAAATGGAAAGTGTGTCAGGTCCAGCCCAGGAGGGGACAGACAGCACCTCTGCAGCACCCTCAGCTAGACCTCAGTGCCCTCAGCCCTTCCCACCCAGGGAGGGAAGCATGGCACAGAGGGAAAGCCTGAGCTGCAGCCTGCCCCATGGCCCCTGGACAGAGATGGGACAGCAGCAGAAGCTGTAGTGTTCATCCTTGCTTCTCCCATTGCTGAGCAGTGAACAGGCTTGATGTTATCCACCTGCTCCCAGTGCTGAAGAGATTCAGAGTAGCCAGAGGAGGTACAGAAGCATCCACTGCTTTTCACGGCACACTTCACAACATCAGAAGCTGACTCTAGAGGCTGTATGACAAATTGCTGGTTAATTCCCACATTAATTCATTTTTTTCCTCGGAGTTACATTTGCTGTGGCTGCAGAACCATCCTCTGCTCGTTTCCTCAAGGTGATATGCTAACTCCTGCTCCCTGGACCATGGCAATCAGCTCGTGCTGGAACATGATCAAGCTGCAGATGTCGGCTGAGGGAATCGCAGGGACTGTGCCCTGCTGAGCACCACGGCACAGCCTGGCCAGCTCCACTGGGGTAGGATTCCACCACAGACTCAGACCTCCCACAAAGATCTGAGTGAGCCAAGTGCTGCAGCCTGGCCGTGGGGTGCTCTGAGCACCCATCTCTGGCCCAGGCAGCGCTCTCGGGGGCTGCTGCTGTGTCTGTGAGTTCCAAAAATACCTGTCACACTGCCACACCACCTCATAATGGCCACTCCACCCCGAGCCTTTGCTCTGGGTCACTCTGGACAATACAAGGGATGAGTTTAGATATTAATTACTCCTACAGAAAGGGAGAGTTTTGAAGAAGAGCAGAAAAGGATCAAGCTTCCCTGTTTTGGATGCCTACTTGCGTACCAGACCGCAGCTGTGTTTATGGGAAGAGACATTTTCACATGCCAGTAATTTTCATGCACATCAGGCCTTGTGCACTTTTTCTGTCCATTTACAATATTATGTATTTTATATGATAAACGTGAAGTGCGGCTTTCGTGCATGGATGATACCGTTTCCATAATATGCAGAGACGTTTTGTTTTGATCTCATGGGGCATGAGTCAACTCCTATTTTGAAGCCACTGGAGTCCTTCCAGTGACTTTCCTAGAGCCTGGCTAACTGGGAAGATGAAGCCTGATGCATTGTAGGTGCAAGCCAGCATGCCCTGACGAGGCTCAGGGCAGCTTGGTAGAGCAGCTCAAACAAAAAAGGCTCAGTCAAGAAACTATGTCAATAGCATTCAGTGTGCTTGGTGCAAAACCAGAGCCTCTGCCCCAGAAATGCACATGCTACAGCATCACAAACCCCTGGGAGAAGTTGGCAGCAGTGAGTGTGCAGCACTGCAAGATCCACAAAGTGCCCATCCAGAACAGGTGCCACGTCCCTTCATCTCAAGGCTGCAGGAGTCAGGGTCAGCCACAGAACTCATCTGAGTGGGACAAACATGACCCTGGATTGCCCAGGCCAGGCTTTGCACCCTCACAAAAGCAGCAGCCCTGTGACCTGTCCTGGCTGCTCGTGAGTGCTGCCTGCACAGCAGAGCTGGGGCCAGAGCTGCCACCATCTCCTGTGGAGAGCCCTAAACATGCAGGGGTGTCTCCCATGAAGACTTTCCAGACTCCCCGTGCAAGTGTGGGATCCCACAAAAATTCAGGCATTTGCCCATCCAGTATACATGAATTTTATTCCCCCTTTCTATGGACTGCTGGAAGAATCATTTTGGTTTTTGGTGGGAGCAATTTTCGATGTGGAAATAACAGGTTCCACAATTTAGCAAAATTCTAGCGATTTGCCTCTGCTCAGAAAGATGACCCTGTTCTGTGGGGTCAGTAAGGAGGAGAAACAGACTCTGGAAGACATAAAATGAGCAAGAAACAGGTCAGGTGCCCAAAGCTACTGACTAAGCATCCTCACTGTTTACGAGGCTTACCCAGAGCTGTGTCAGTGACACAGGGCTGGCCAGAGGGGTTTGTGCCATGCACACGGTGCTCCTGGCAGGCAGCAAGTGGCACCGTGGAGAGGTTCTGAGCAGCAGTCACCAAGGAGGGCCCAGCAGGTGGTGGCCTCTGCCTGGCTGTGCTGCCAGGCCTGGCAGGGACACAGGGCTGCTGCCGTGCCCTCCACCACCGGCCCTGCTGAGGAAACCCCACGTGGTTTGGAAATTAGCTGAAGTATTTTGTGTTTACGAAACAACTCCTAGGAGTTTGAAAAGGGGGCTGGTGGTGTTTACACACAAGCTGGACAGACTCTGGCACGGTGCATGCTCTGTTGTGTCAACTCCTGCACCTGCATAAAAGATTTTAAAATATCCCCGTGAAAGGAGGGAGTCAAACAACTGGGTCCAATCAGCCCTGCCTGTGCTCCCACTAGAGCCACACTGAACATTTTTGCTAGTGGAGCCGTGGGATGCTGTGGAAAAATCTGCTCCCCAAAAACCCCTTTGCTCCTGTCTGAAGTTAAGGCTGGCCAAAGGCAGGGTGTGGAGCTGCAGGGGAGCAGGTGCTGCAGCAGCCTGGGTGCTCCAGAAGAGGGGAGACCTTGGGGGGAGCCCAAATATTGCAGCAGTGCAGCCCACACACTGCTGGCACAGAAAGAGCAGCAGCTCAGCCAAGGCCACCTTCACCCCCTCCCAGGCAAGGAGGAGGCTTGGCTGAAGAAGAATGAAGTTGAAGCACACTTTCTTGTCCTTTCCCAAACCACCAGAGTTACCAATGTGCTTCTCATTGTGTGTTTTGGTTTCCTATGCCAGAGAGTGCCTGGGCCCCTTCTTAGCAACACAGGTTCTCTTTTTTGTACCGTTTGCAGAAGGTCCTGCCTGGCCTGTGTTTGCTTGCAGAGTGACACCAGGACTCAGTCCATAGAAGGTTGTTGACCTGGGAAGAGAGAGCTTCTAGAATTCGAGGGCTGGGCAATTTCTTGGAAACTGCCTTATCAGCACTGCTACAAGCTGGAGCTTTAACAACCCTGCACGTCCCTGGTTCCTATTCCTGCAGTTCAGTGTCTATATGCTCTGCACACATGTTTGTTTTGTAGTTTGCTATTTAAAACAGCTTTGGGCCCAGCTTGTCACAAAACCATGAAACCAAGATCAATTGCTTTGCTGATACAGAAATCAGGGATCAGGGGGGTCCCAAAGCAAACCAGTAGTGGGGAGCAGGTGTTTGTGCCCAGAGGCTGTGTGAAGGCTGATTCCAAGAACCTCACATGCCCTTCCTTCACTGCAGGAGAAGGGAACAGCACAGGGGAGGGGGGGGATCAGGGGTTGTTATCAGCAGAGCAAAAGGTGGTGAAATAGGAAGAGAGAGGCACTGGCTTTGCACAGCAAGGACATTCACCAGGGTGCAGGCTGGTCTAAGAGCAGTGGAGCTGGGCTGAGAGGGGATGGATGACTGCAGCACTCCAGGGATTTAAAATAAAACCTGACAAAACATTGAAGTCTGCTGGAGGCATGAGCCTGCACTTCCACAGGCACAGAGCTACTCTGAGGTTTCACAGAGTCAGGACAGGCTGGGTCACTGTGAGCCCCCAGGGTGTCTGTGGTGCCTCAGACCTTCCTGGCTAGAGAAAATCTGGCAGCCCAGGCAGAGCTGCCACCCCTTGTCTTCCCCCAGCTCCTCTGCCCGTGCTGGCCCAACTAGGTTTTGGGACAATGCACAGCTGGGCAGTCTCCATCCCACATGAGTCCAAGATCCTGGGGAAGGCATCTTCCTGGGAGAGCTGTAGAGAGCAGGAGCTTTGCATCTGGGATTCAGCCCTCATCCCTGGGGGGCAGTCTGAGTGAGAGCCTGGGGAGCAGCCAGCCCAGCCCACCTGGCCTCCCACTGCCCTCAGCAGGACGGGCTGCTCTGCAAAGCCAGCCCCTCCCTCAGAAACAAACCCATAGAGCCCCAGGCATGCAGCACCGAAAACTTCACCTCCTGAATTGCTGCTGTGATATTTCTGTTTGCTCTGTCTTAGTGACTGGAGAGAGCCATAACCAAGGAAAACAGCGGGATTATCCCCCAGCACCTGTTCCCACTGAAAGGATTATCATAGCTGGCTGCATCAATGACGTCCTCTGGGTATCACCATGAAAGCAGCCTGGGTGACATGGCAACCCACCAGAAGAAGGCCTCTCTCCCCTTCTGCATGCCCTTTCCTGGGTATTTTCAGCTTCTGGAAGCTCCTCACAAAGGCCAGTCCATATAGATACCAGTGTCAGTGTTTTCATGCCTGCAGAACACAGACTTGCTCTCCAAATATTATCATCTTTTGTTTCTCTGTCTAATAGGGAGGCAGCATGAGAAGTATGGGGCTGTAAACTGCAGGGCTGAGAACACAGACAGCAGCTTTAAAACACTTTAAAAACAAGCTTTTTTTCCTCATGTTTTTGTTGTTCCAGCACAGTGTCTGACCCACTCACCTCACAACATGGTAGGGCTCTGTTGTGCTGCATTTACATCTACAGTACAATGGTAGCTGATGTAAGAGCTATTTACTGCAGAATGAAAATGATTGATTGCAGAAAGAGACATCTTCCTCAAAGCTGTTTACATGTGGAACCAGGAAAACTGGAGAGGGTCCAGAAAAATTTTGAAGGGACTCAGCATGCAACCCTCCTGTAAATGGAGGGCTTGTGTTTAAAGCTCACCTTCCAGACATGAAACCTGCCCCACTGTGCCCTCTTGGCTCTCTTGTGGGGTCACCTGAAATACCAAGATTTGCTCAGTCACTGTGAAATGGCCAGTGGGCTTTGCAGCAGTGCCCTGAGGGTTGGTTCTACTCAAAGAGATGCTGCAACTGCCCCAAGGTCTCTGTGACATGAGCTGAGTCCTCTTTCCATTGGTCTCCTCAAGAAAATCCTTCCATCTCTTTAGCAGAGGCCTTGGAGAACAAATTACCACAGACACATTTTTTTTTTCCTATAATGGAATGTAACATTAAACTAAACACTGGAACATTGAGAAAAACAAAGAAAAAAAAAAAGCCAGGGAAATAATCCTTAGCTTCTAATGACTTTTGCAAAACACTGCTGAAATTAGGTTTTATAGAAAAAAAGAAGTATTTATCATATCTGTCAACACTGGAAAACTATGGTTAAATTAAAACTTTATTTTAAACTCTGACTGTGATCCAGCAGTGATATGAAATTTATAAATAGCTTATCATACACCACAGTATAAAAAGTACACTTAGCCTCTTGTTATTGAGGCAAATTCATTGTTTTATATGAGATGGGAATTAGCTTTACCCTTCTGACCATCAAAACAGAGAAAAAAAAAATTATAACCACAGGGAGGAGAGCGAAAACAACCCACACATCAGAGTCTCCTGTGAAAAGGACCATAAGAAAATGGTCCCTGTTGGAAAAGGCCCCCCCAGCGCTGAAGCTTGTCTCCATCTGGGCTGAGCCCAGGCAGTACCAGGCAGCAGAGGTCTCTGATCCCCACCGTGGCGCACAGGATTTCAACCTCTGACCTGCATAAAAGCTGTTCTCAAGCCCTGAGCCAGGCAGGTCCCCAGTTTTAATCAGTTACACTGTGGATGGGTGGCTCTTTCCAAGGCCTTCAGCCTGTTGTTTTTGGCCGTGGCTTTGACAGGATGGCTGCAGACAACTTCTTGTGCCAGCTCAGCTTCAAAGCAAGAAAAGTCCTGTGGCTCTGGTATCAAGAACAAGAGACTCTTCAGTAACACAGGGTATAAACTGGGCATTAAACCTGACTCTGCAGCTGTTTTACCTGGCCAGGAATTTCCACATGGCTGATGATGCTGATGCCTTTCCCATGTTCTTGCTGTGCTCCTGGTGCTTCCCAGTGCTCCAGGTACCATGTTTAGCTACAAAGGGGCAGAGCCTGCCTGGGTTTTTAAGGTGCCCCCTGAGTCTCCAGGCAGCTCCATGTCAGTAGTGCCTCTGCCAGAGGGGACCAGCAGCCTCCAGGTGAGAGAGGATCAGAAGAATTCTCCTTGGATGTTTCAGTCTTGGAACCTCAGACAGAGGAGACAGCATTCCTTTATCCAAGCTTCATTAATATGCCATAAAAAAAGACAAATGTTCTTCATTCTTGGGGCCAGGCAGAGTCAGTGTGCTGTGCTCTGCTCTGGCTGTGGCTCTGGCCACATCCCAGACTCTGTATGTGTGTGAGGGGGATGCAGACGATGGGCAGTGACACAGCAGCACAAATGCAGCCCCATCAGGATGCTGGCCGGCTGCAGAGCATGCAGCAGCACAGCCCTGCTGCTCCTGCATGCAGTGCAGAGGCCATCACTGAGATGGCAGGGAGTCTGTGACCACAGGGTGGCCGTGGAGAACGCAGTGCAGCTGCACAGAGAGGGAAGAGGGGAAGCTGGTGGAGGGAGGCTCCAAGCAGCAGCAGCCAGGAGCCAAATTGTGACATGGGCAGATAAGGCTCTTGATGGATAGACCTCAGAAGGTTGGAAGGTTTTTGTTCTTCTTGGATAAGCGGTGAAATATTCACACAGATAAGCTTCAGAAATGCATCTGATCTGAAGCCCTTTGTGTCTCAAAAAGCAGGGCTGGAAATAGAACAAGAGAATTCCTCTGTGGCTTTTGTGGCTCCTGGACTTCCCTTCCCCAGCACCAGGACAACCAGAATTACCCGCACAAGCAAATCAAGAGTCAGAACAGCTCCAGCAGCCAGACCTTCCCTGAACCTCAGGCATTCAGCTGTGCCTGAGCACCAACCTAGATGAAGGCTGAAGGCAGCACTGAGGATGGCCAGCAATTAACCTGCACTTGGAATTGCAGCGCTTGAGTGGAGTGCTTTTGGAGGGTGCATCACTTCCTTGGAAATAAATTAGAGTCCTGTACTCTACTCCAGCAAGTTTCCTTGTACCATAAGTTGTTTAAACAGTTCGTCATTATGCATTTCCCATTCAGACAAAAAACAGACCACAAAGCCTGAGGCACCAAGTCTGGTAGGAAAACGGAAATCCTGCTTCAAGTGGGCAGAGGGCAGCTCCCTGGCTCTGGGCAGCGCTGGCAGACCCAGCAAAGGTTTGGGGCAGGAAGTAGCAATTTCTGGCTCTATTGAAACCTTTCAGGTTCACCTTTGAAATATGACTCCCGTTCAGTTCTGTAGGGTTTGTGCCTGAGCATCCCCCAGCTTTGGCATGCCTTAGGGAGGAACCAGATCCAAACCCCGAGGTCAGAGCGGCACAGGGCTTCCAGCAAGCCAGAGAGTCCATTTAGGGTCCCATTTAGGGCCAGCTCATCTCTTCCCCTGTGTCTCTCCCTGGGTTTTTCAATTTGCCATTTGTTACTTTGCTCTAATGAGTCTCCCCATCCAGCCCCCAGCTTTAACCTCTTCCCTGCCAAGCCATGTCTGGAGTTTACAGGAGAAAGTTGTTTATGTTAAATAGCTTTGTAATAGTTTCCTCCTCTGCCACCTCCCTTCCTTCCCCCATAAAAGCCCTACGGCATATTTGGCAAAGCCTGTAAACAAACAGGAGACTTTGGAGACCCAGCAAATATTTGGTGAACCCAGTGGGGAAATAATGTCTTTTTTGAAGGATGTTACAGCCTGTATTCATAATAGTAGGAAACTAGTGTCCACCCTAGGTAAGGAATTGTCTACTTGCAGCTACCAGGCATAAAATACAGATGCCCATGCAGCCAAAAGTCATCACTGGGTGCAGGGGGTTAACCTTGGGTTTTCCTCCCCAGTCAAGATGGTGCTGATGGCAGCAAATCTATGTGTTTGCTAATCTCCAAATACTTGAAGTTGTGACAAGTGGGCAGGGAAAGGAGAACACAAAAAAGGGAAGAGTGTTTTGAACTCACCTAGACTGATGAACAGAAGCACAAGGCAATGAAAATCCATTAGCCTGAATGCTCCCTGCAGAGGAAAACCAGGCACACAAAATCCAATTCATTATTCTCTTTCTTATTTAATGTTAAGTAAGTCATTGAACTTTATTACTTGATCTATCCATTTTCTTTAGTAGTAAGGTTGCAGAAAATCTTTCTCTTCTCAAAGGGGGTTTCAAGTTTCTCACTGATATCACGTAAAAAATACTTGGGAGTGTATGAGTAAAAAATAACTGCATTTCAAAGGGAGCTTGAGCCATGCAGATAATGATAATTTTTCTTCTCTGAAGCACAGAACAGAAGAGTGGAGGCCCCTGGGATCTGGGAGCACCATTGTTCTTCTTCCAGGCCATTATCTGGAGACAGGCTCCGAGATAGACTCCGATGAGGCCACGGGAAGGATTATCTGCACGGAGTGCTAATGGCATGCATTTGACAACATCAACCATTTAATTTATGAGGTGCCTTGTAACCTAAAGGCAAAGAAATTCATTCCCTGCAATAGCCCAAACACATCCGGTGCAATTAAAAATTGTCTGGTCAAAGCCCAGCCTGCTCTACAGCCCCACTTACCTAATTACAGCTATGGAGAAAAGTTCCACCTTCCTAAAAGGCACCTTACTGGATTTGGTACTGTGATGGCAGCGTTATATAATGAGAAATATATTAATGGAAACTATCCAGCACTGAAATCATTCCAGCCTTTTTATCATCACATTCCTTGCTCCCACATAAGTGAAGTGTGCAGGAATAAAAGCGGCTAAATATCATTCACGAGCAGACGGGATGGGGATTGCTCACAAGCCCCTAACAGCTCAGTGGTGCCCATGAGTGCTGGTATTCCTACATACACTAGGGCAAACAGAGCTGCTCTTCCTGAGGAATTACTTTTCCACTGTCCCTGGCTTGTGGCCATGTCACCCTCTTGCATTTGAGGACAGTTTAGTGCTGTGACCCACATGAGTTGCTCTTTCAGCTGCCCTGGTCCCAGTCTCTGTCAAAAGTCTGTCCCATGCCCCATGCTCTGGTCTTGGAGATAATCCAACTTAAATATTTTTTTTTCTATGGCACCAGTATTTGAAAAAAACCTAAATTTATTTTGACTTTTCACGTACAGTGAGAAGCTTAATGGCTTAGTCACTAAGCCTCTGAATAGAATATTCTGAGCGGCTTCTGAAAGGGAGGGAAGGTTTGGGTGGCAAGTCCTTTGTTCTGACCACCAGTCAAGCAAAACAGTGGGCCAGAGAGGGCTGGTTTGGGTCTCAGCTTCTGCAGTGTCACCACCAGACATGAGATTTGTGATCACAGTGATGGATCCAGATCAGGGCTGCTACCAGAACAGAGATCCCTAACCCATCACCCTTCATCTTCCTATGCCAATGGTTACCCCTGTCTGTGCTGGGTCAGCTGAAACAAACCTTGTCTGAAAGGGCTGGTTTTCAGCCCCAGGAGCCCACTGTCCATGCAGCACCACAGGCAGCACAGCCAGGCTGGGGAGCAAGACATGCAATGGGGCTTGAGGGTTGGGGAGGAGACGGGGCAAGCACCAGCCCTGGCTTGGATGGGCTGACACTGAAAACCACAGACAGGAATCTACCCTGTTGCCAGAGAGCTGGTAACTACCTGGCAGTGAAACAGGAAAAAACCTCTCCCGTGGATGTTCTCAAGGTGGTTTAGAGCACTGCTACAACACCTGTTGTCACTGGCAATGACTGCAGCAGCTGCCTTGCGCTGCCTATTAGCTAAAAGCTCCCAAAAGCCCGAGTATTCGACACAAGCTGTTTTGTGAGCATCCCCACGGATTCTCCTGGATGCACCGGGAGTGCGATGGGAACCTCCAGGGTACCTCCAGCGATGCTTCGGTCGGGGCTGTGTGTGAGCAACAGGTCCCACACCGCCCCTGCTGCCTCCCGTGCCCGCAGCGAGGATGAACGCTGCCTGCCAGGGAATGCTGCCTGCCAGGGAATGCTGCCTGCCAGGGAACGCTGCCTGCCAGAGAACACATCCCACACCGCCCTCCTGTCCTAAGTGAGCTAATTGAGATTTTATTTGACGGCTCCCAAGTGAGCATTTAGGGGAAGAGCAGACAAACAAAACACCCCTGGCTGAAGGCGGGCTCGGCGAGCGGGCGAGCTGTGAAACAATGGGAATTTTGTGGGACATCTCCCGGTTTACCTGCTCCAGCCCAAGAGGAATCGCTCCTCCCTCCACGCCACAACGGAGGGGTGGCGCAGGCTGACACTCACCTTGGTGTCTCAGGACACCTCTGGGGTCCCTTCCGACGCTGGGGCAGGTGAGAGGGGCACACATCATACACCCCAAAGGGAGCAGAGGGGGGTGACTGCTGGCGCTGGGAGCTGTCTCTGCGGTGGCTGTGGTGGCTGGTTTGTCCATCACCACGGCTTGCACAGGGTGTGCAGCGGCATCTGTGACCCTCACTGGCCCGGTCGGTGCGGGGCTCTTCATCTGCACATGGAAACTTTGACCCTGAGCGCTGTTTTCCCTTCCCCACTGGGAATTTCCGCCAGGGGCTTTTCTCCATTTCTTCTTCTTAATGAGAGGTCTCTTAATTCTGGCAGCAAACCGCTGTTCAAATTTTGCCGCCTGGAAAAATCTTTGAGATGAGCTCTTGTGCTGTCCCTGCAATTGCTCCTTACACTGGCAGGGCCCCCCTCTGAGGGAGGGCAGCTTGCAGATTTTAAGGGGGCTGCAGCACTCACTTGGCCCTGCAAAATGGCATGTTGGTAGCTGAAATAGTTACACATCTAGCAGCTACTGAGATTTTTAGCTCTTTAGTGTCTCTGTTTGACTCTTTAGTATATACACTTATATGTGCCTTTCAAAACATTGTGCCAATGAGCTTAAGACCAATTATCAAAATAATTTTAGTAGGAAGAAGCCAAATATTGTGGCTTTGAGAGAGACCAAGGTACATCACTGCCTAGAGACACACAACAGTTGCTAATGGCTAAGGCACTGAACTAGTAGAAAATCCTCATTTAATCTCATTAAGGACAACAGGATTCGGTGCATTACACAGGATCAGATGGGAAGGGTACACCATTACATCTGAGATGCTCTGCTAATCACGGCAATGGCAAAAGTCTACAAATGGTTAGCTTCTGTTTTCTTCTTTAGGTTGTGAACCTGGAGGTCAGGACTCATTTCCTATCTGTCTGGGAATTTTGCACTCTGGTGCAACCAGTATTCATAACTCTGAGCATCAATCCTGAAAGGAATGGGTACAGCCAAACCCAGACACTACCCAGTACCTGGTGTAGTTCATGTCTGGATTCAAACAGCTGCCAGAGCACAGACAAAAAAAAACTTGTGCTGCTGAGTGCTAAGGCCAAGCAGGCAAACATTACCATGAAAAACCTGGAAGCTGAGTGGGGCAAGGAAGGAAAAAAAGTTACCTCGTGAAGCAAATGTGAGTACCAAACTGCTGGTTTTGGTGAGCCAGGAAGCTGACCACCAATTTACAGAACAAACCCAAACTCTGCTCCATTTCCAGCAGGATGGGCCTGGTTCTCTGGCTGGTTGGCTGGACAGAGGATGAGTCAGGGTGGGGGCACACCCAACACAGCCGCACCCCAGGCACAGCCCACCCTGCCACCCCTGCCCTCAGCGCTGCCACCCCCCGAGGCACCTCCCCTTTGTCACCACGGAACAGGAGGGTGGCTCCAGGCTGGGGACTGGGCTCCAGGTCCAACAGAACTCAGCTGGAGCCACTTGGAGAGGAGGGAGAGATACTGAGGGGGTCCCATGTGTTCATGGCTGGCCAGGGAGCTGCATGGCTCTACATCAGCTGGAAGCCACTCAGGTGTGCTTTAGTCTGCTGCTGTTATCCATGAAGAATAAGAAAAATTTCTAGGAATGTTTTGGGCATATTTCAGCTGCCAGTCCTTCAGTGGCACAGTCCTATAAGGAATGTCTGACCTCTCACACTTCTCAACCTGTGTTTCCACAGTGCCTGTGCCTGGTGTATCTCTCTCCAAAGCAATTACACTTTACCAGTAAAAGCCAACACCTACAGCATGGCCAAACATACCACACTTTTCCTTTTTGCATTGACAATCGTGTTTACTCACCAGCATCACCTTTTTTATCCTTTTCCCATCTTGGTCACTTTTCCCAGCAGAGTTTGACAGGCTGGAGTTACTGAATTGCAGGGGTATATCACCTGCTGTTACCATGGGCTGCTCCTTGTGGATGGGCAAGCATGCAAACACCTCAGAGAAAAAGCAGATCGATTTCTTCTGCGACATGATTGACACAAATATTGTCAGTCTTACATTATACCTGATTGTTTACATAAAGAGAAAGAATCCTTACTTCCTCTTGGGGCTTTTGGGAGTTTGGCAGGGACTGAAAGCGAGTCAGTGGTGCATAGGCTAATGCTCCTCGTGGAGAGTGTGCTTAGATTGCAGGAGATCACATTAGTGCTCTTGACACAGTCAAACAGAATGTCCCAGCTGAACAATGAGTTTTTGGGAGGAAAAGTGAAATGTTAGGAAGGTGTGTGCATCGCCGTGAATTTGCTTCACCTTGCTCGTTGGTGTGGCGGTAACAGAACTATTTTTAGGTATAATCCTTCAAACAGAACATGACTTCTCCTTTCTGATTAGTACAAAGCTGGCTGCTAGTCAAAGAATAATTATTTCCCAACACATCACCTAACACACACCAGCAAACAAAACACTCATTATTTGAACTGTCCACCACTAACTGTTGTTTAGCAGTTAACATTTTCTCCACAGCTTTATATAGGACTAATTGCTGCAGCTTCATTAGCAGAGGTCATTTGCTGTTGGTAACAATACTTTTCTGGAGATAGTCTCTCATATGAGATTAGATTATCAGGTCAAATTCTGCTCCCAGTGGCAATGATGCCTGACCGCATTTGGCCTCACAAAAGTCAGCTCTTTTCAGCTCATAGCTGCCCAATTTCCAGCCCTGCAGCTGATATATTACATAAAGGAAGTAAGTGCACTCCACCAGACGGGAAATTACAATAAATTAGGAAAGTGTGCAGAACAAGGAAGGTTTGCAAAATAGCCACTTAAAGGTTATTAATAAAACTTCAGCCTCAGATAGGGTTTAGGGAAAAAAAAAAGCTGATAAAGAAGTTGTCCTTATAGTTGAGGACACGTGGATACCCAAGAGGGAAAACAGCTTCTGCATAAGAACCAGTGCATGCAGCAACTCAAACAGCCAGCTGACACTGTCAAATGCACAGTTCAGATCCTAAGCCACCTTTTTTGCACATAGTTCCATTCTGCTTGGAGCTATAGACAGTGGATGCTGAGGGCTGCAGTCTCAGAGTGCAGTGGATTTGCAGGAGGGCCTCTGTGCTGCTCTCACTGGTGGGGAGTCCTTCTGCAGGACCTGCTGCTTGTCTGAAATAGCCTCAACTTCTCTGAGCACATGGAAAACCAAATCCAGTCCTTCAACCTGATCTATTCCCATTTAAACACGTGGAGAGAGGCAGCCTTCTTTTCAGAAGTGCTGAGCAAACACTGCACAGAGTGCGGCCGGCGCCTTGGAGCATCAGGCGTCTTCCGTGTGGAAGTCTCCAGGCATCCTCGCCAAATAATTTTGGTCCTGGCAGCTGCAGGACATTTTCTCTGAGCGGATCTCTGCTTTACCTGTGTCTCCCTTCCCTTCTCCCTGTGGCTCTTGGCTGTTGCTCTCCTGCTCACGTACGTGTGCAGCCGCATGCCTACCACCTTTTCTCTCTGACTTGCAGCTCCAACTGCTAATCCATGTCTGGTTTTTGTCAGAAAAAAATATTCATCCTGAGTGTTTGACTCACTGCCTCCGGAGTATTTCAGCTGCCCCACAGCGCTTCTCAGAGTATCCTTCCCTGCAGAGAACAGCCTGTTCTGAGTGTGATCCACAGCAGACTGCTCGCCAGCAGCCTCCCCTTCCCCGCACACGTGTGTGCCATATGTCCTGCTCTGTCCTCACTGTTACTGTGCCACCGCCTTTTCCACACCATGCAAGATGGACTGGCATGGCCTGTGCAGGCTGCCAGTGGGATTTACTTCAGCTGTCTATGAAAGGACTCAGCGTGTCAGCCTCCTGACTCTTCCAGCAGGTCGTCAACTGGCAAAAAATCAACAGCAGACAAATCCTGACTGCCTTGCTGACACAGCTGGCCCTTCTGAGGTCAGTGGGCTAAACTCCTCCTGCCTCAGTGCCATTACACTTGTTCAGGAGGTGCATCACCCAGCTCAGCTCTTCAGCAGGGCAAATTCTGGCCATAAATTTCCCACCTAAGTTGGACCCTGTTGAGACAAAATTGTCACCACATTTTAAAGTCTAAGGACAGGAGGGTTTGCATAGTTAAAACTGAGTGTGTGAACTGATTTATGAGGTGAAGATCCAAACCCATTAGGCTGTCCTGCTCCTTGCAGTAGGCACTGTGCTTCCCTGGGATCCAGCACCCTGCTGAGGCTGAGGGCTTCACAGCCTCTGCACTTCCCAGCCAGGTGCTGGGATCCTGTCCTGCTCTGCCCAGCAGGCAGGGACCTGGCCCTGTGCTCTGTGTTCCACAACATGCACAAGGAGAGCAGCGCTGTCTCCCCATCCAATCCTATCCCATCCCATCCTATCCCAGACATGCACAGCCAACATCTCACTGCTGGCATCAGACATCACCATCCAGTGCATCCTTTGGGTCCTGTTGTTTTTGCTGTAATCAAGGATAAAACCAGATTGTTGGGGTTTTTTTTCATCATTTGGTGGCAGAATGGAAGAGCCCACTTCACTTAGCTCCTGATCTGATGTCACCCCAGCATTTTAAGGAGCCCATTTCACTGTCATCAAGGACGACACCATTAACTGCAGCTCACATCAAACTCCAGTAACATCAATGGAAAAGTATTATTTACTTCTCCAGTCCCTTTATTTTTCATTTGCATAAAGAGTAACGTTTTTCCCCCCATGAAAATACAACATTAGAAATTGCAAAGGACAAATTCCTTAACTTCAAAAACAAAGAAAAATGAACAACTGGTT
The DNA here is from genome assembly GCA_008694505.1 of Cyanoderma ruficeps. Classification (NCBI taxonomy): domain Eukaryota; kingdom Metazoa; phylum Chordata; class Aves; order Passeriformes; family Timaliidae; genus Cyanoderma; species Cyanoderma ruficeps. The sequence goes on along the minus strand of VZDJ01000116.1, from coordinate 22,425,030 downwards.
TCCAAAACAAACTGCAAGCCACCACCCTGAAGAACTCGCTTTGGGAAGTGTTGTTCCTGGGAGCTGATATTTAATTAAACTACACTGCTGAGTTTAACAAAACTAAAAAAATCGCACTTTTATTCTGCACTGTCTTTTTGTTTCCCTGTCTGCCATGTATTCATTTCAGCAATGGAAGTTTTTATGAAGCCACAAGGATAGAGCACACCTTCATAAAGCAATAAAGGAAGATAATCTTTCGGAGCAGGGACACAAAGGTGCAGCACTTCTGCTCACTGTAACTCCTTACTTAGAGCAATGAAAAATATAACATTCAGTTATCATGACCTGCTTGGGCAGGATCAGGCCTGCTGTCAGCATGAGGTGCACTTATTTGCGGAGTGGCATGTAATGTTTACAGAGATTTCTTTCTACTCAAGACTATTTTAAGCTTTCGAATTAAGCGTGCTCTGTAATCTTAAATATTCTGGTCTCCTGACTCCCAGTAATGTACTCCTATGACAATAACAACAAAAGAAAAAAAAAAGAAAAAAAAAAAAA
>VZDJ01000116.1:22156628-22424471 GCA_008694505.1 Cyanoderma ruficeps | reverse complement strand
AAAAAAGAAAAAAAAAAAAAGAGAAGAATATCTTCCAGAAAGGAATAGTTCAAGAAAATGAGTATTCATTATCAGAGTGGAAACACCTTGTCTTTAGCCATTAATTTAGCCATTAATTTTTTCCCATTAATAAGGGAAGTCATTGGACCTCAGTGCAACAGGAACACAACCATACTGGGTTTCAAACAGGTTTTTTACAACACTGTGTCAGGAAAAGCCATTAGATCAAGTTGTATTGGTAATCTGAGCCATCTTTGGAGAAAAACAAATGCTGTTCTTCCCATTATAGGTTGATATTGTTTCAAAACCTATAGAGACACACTTGCTTGTACTGCAATGGCATTTATTGCACATAGACCAATTACTTACACAGTAGTAAATTGCACCAAAGTATAAATATGTTATAAAACACACACAGAGAGGAAAATGGAAATGACACACAAGTGCTAACATAACAGCAGATTCACGTGGGCATTTGGAAATAAAAATAAAAATAATAAAGTCTCTTAAAATATTTTAATTTATAATATGGATATATTTACAGTACCTTCAAAAATAATATTTAAAAAGTCACTCTCTCAATAAAACTATAGCAGATCAGACAAAACCAGAAATCAGATTCAGGGTCGGTATTACTTAAACTTCCCTTTCCTTTTCAATCTGCATGTGTGTATGTGTGTGCAAGTAACATCTTCAAATAACTTTACAACTCTTTAACACTGTGCAAAAAACGACTTTGTTGCCATTGAAAAAAAAAAATGTGCAGTAAATTTTTGTTGCCAGGATTCTCTCCTCTCCCCCGGTTCATCTGTAATTACAATGAACAAGCTGCAGAAGGTTCCTCACACCCTCCCCCCCGTCCCCGGCCCTTGTCATAAAACCCTATTAGTGGTATGTAAATATGCTGTTTAATATAAACATGGTCCGTTCATTCCCCTGTACAATATGCACAGTTTGAGGTAGAAGTTTCTCAGCCTGACTGCTATTGTCTGGCCGAAGGAGATAAGCACAGTAACTCACTGCTGGCTGATGCAGAGGGAATAAGCACAAGACTGTGGGTTGGGTTGTTTTACCCCCTTTCAAAATATACCAGTGCTCCTCATCGCTCATTATTTTCTCTCTCGCTACTCTGCAGACGAGGAGAGCACGGCTACTCCGAGATTAAAACTCATCTTGCCAGCAGGTCTCCGTCTTGCCGGCCGCGCTCTGTGCCCGGAGCACCTGCAGCGCCGACCCCGCGCCTCCCAAAATCCCGCTGCCCTGGGAGAGGGGATGAGCCGCGGGGCCAGGCGGGGATGGCCGGACCCAGCTGCAGCCGAACTCGGCCGCCAAGGGCCAGCACCACCCGCCGGTTCGGCCACCAGCACGGTCCTGGGACAGTCCCCAGAGCGCGGGCGCTGCCGCCACAGTCCCCGCGACAGCGCGTCTCCTAAAGACGAGGTGGCTGTCTCTGGGATGGGCTGTTTATTTCCTTTGTACTCCGGTCAGTGGGTTTCCTGTTTTCTGTAGTTTCGGATGAGGTATGTCGTACACCAGTTCACCTGCTTTTATTCCTAAGTAAACACCCGCACTCGCCCTGCCAAGGCAGGGATGGTTTAGCTCGGCAATAGCATTACCATCGGGCAGCTGCCGGGGATTTCTCCGCTCCTGCGCGTCTCCCTGCCTGCCTTTCCCCCCTGTCCCGGCTCCGACGCGGCCCCCACGCCCCCCCTATACCTTGGACTCGGAGTCGGAGGCTTTGCTATGTCTCTCGTCCAGGCTGGACTCGCTGCCGCCCCGCGTGCCCCCGTTGCAGTCGGACCAGGTCCCTGCCAGGCTGCGCTCGGGGGAGCCCACGGTGCTGACGAGGCCCCCGGGCAGCCGGGCCAGCTCCCCGCCGCCGCCGTGCAGCCACCGGTCGGCTTTCCGGCGGCAGCACAGCAGCCTCTTAAAGGCCTTACGAAAGTCGGGGCTGCGGCAGTAGATGATGGGGTTGAACGCGGAGTTGGCGTAGCCCAGCCAGTTGAAGAAAACGAAGAGCCAGTCCGGCACCAGGTCCCTGTTGAAGACGTTGACGATGTTCACCAGGAAGAAGGGCAGCCAGCAGAGGGTGAACACCCCCATGATGATGCCCAAAGTCTTGAGGGCTTTCTGCTCCTTCATGGCCATGATGCGGGAGGTCTTTCGCTTGCTGGCTCGCCCATTGCCCAGGATGGGCTGGTGGTGAGGGTGAGCGGGCAGGGGCGTCTGCGGCTGCTCCTGGCTGCCGTAGAAGCGACCCTCGCACCTATCGATCTTCCTCATCTGCTCCTTGGCCTCTCTGTACACCCGAAGATACACAAAGATCATGATGAGAAGGGGGATGTAGAAAGAAATGATGGACGAGGCGATGGCGTAAGCCCTGTTGGTGACGAAGTCGCAGCAGCCCGGATCCTGGTAGCACTCCAGCGCCTGGGGGTCATCATCCCGCCACCAGTGCATCATGATGGGCAAGAAGGAGACCAGGGCAGAGATGGCCCAGACGGTGCAGATGATGCCCTTGGCCCGACCCTTGGTCATGAGGCTCTGGTAGCGGAAAGGTGAGGTGATGGCCAGGTAGCGGTCGATGGCGATGACGCACAGGGTCTCGATGCTGGCCGTCACGCAGAGCACATCCAGGGAGGTCCAGCACTCGCAGAGGAAGGATCCCCAGAGCCAGGTGCCCCGCACCACCAGCGTGGCCCCGAAGGGCACCACCAGCAGCCCCATCACCAGGTCGGCGCAGGCCAGCGAGGTGATAAATAGGTTGGTGAGGGTCTGCAGCCGCTGCGTCCTCCCGATGGCCGCGATCACCATCACGTTCCCGGCCACGATGAGCAGCACCACCAGGACCATCAGCAGGCTCATGCCCACAGCCCACTGCTGCGACAGCAGCTCGGCGGCGGGCAGCTGCCTGCTCCCGGGCGGCACGGCCGTCACCCCGGCCACGGAGCGGTTCTGGGGGCCGCAGTCCGGAGGCAGCCACCCATCGCCCATGGCTGTGCGGGGCGCTCCGGCCGCCGCTCCGCACCGCGCCGCGGGCAGGAAGGCGGCGCCGCCGCCGCTGCCACCGCCCGGGGGCTGCCGCATGGCCCCGCGCCGCGCCGCCGGCCGGACCCGCCCCGACACCGCCCTGGCACCGCCCCGGTACCGCCCTGGCACCGCCCCGGTGCCGCCCCGGTACCGCCCGCCGCCAATCGGCGCTGAGGGAACGGGACTGAACCGCCCCGCCCGCGCACCGGCGGTATCGCTGTCCCTGTCCCTGCCCCTATTCCTGTCCCTATCCCTGCCCATCTCTCTGCCCCTATGCCTGCCCCTCTCCCTGCCCGTATCCCAGCCCTTATCCCTGCCCCTCTCAGTGCCTCTCTCCCTGCCCCTCTCCCTGCCCCTCTCCTGACCCTTATCCCTGCTTCCCTCTCTGCTCCTATCCCTGCCTCTCTCCCTGCCGGTTCCCTTCCCGGACACCCCCGTCCCCTGTGTTTGCTCTGGCCGCGCTCCGCCTGCCCCGCGGCTGCCGGGCCCGAAGCCCCCTTCCCGCACGGCAGCGCGGATGTCCTGGGCATGGGGTGTTTGTGCCCGGCGGCCGCAGGGCAGGCAGGGGACACGGGCAGGGTGGGCTCCTGCCGGCTTCTGGAGCAAAAGTTACTTCTCTTTACCCCTGGAAAAAGCAAAATGCCAGCACTGTCAGCATGATTCTCCACTGGAAAGTAATTGACATCCCCTCCCGTGGGATGTCCCCATCAGGGACGAGCTTCGCGCTTCCAAGTTCCCTGTCCTCAGTCCCTCCTCTCCCAGCCTGGGCAGCCCCAGAGCCCCCATGTAAAACCCGCTTAAGGGGATGATGCTACAGCTCCGTGCAGGGACTGCTGCTGTGGCTTGTCCCCTGCATCTCCCCATTGCGAATCCTCTTGTCCCCATCTCCTCCAGCCCTGCCAGACCAGGCCACTGTAGGGTTGGGAGGTGGGAGCCCCAGCTCCCTTTTCTGGCTTTTCTCTGCTGTATTGAACAGATCCCTCTGGACTTTTAATAATGCATGCAGTAGCTTTTACGCAGCCTGGTCAAACGCACTAAATCTAGGGACTGCTCTAAGTATTAATGCTGTTAGTATTATTATTTGGTAATGAGCAGTAAAGTACGTGAAACATCAGGAGGCTGCAATGCCCAGATAATCAACTGAGCAAATCCCTGCCCAGGTCCCATCCCTACTGTGAAACCTGCTGCTAGGAACTTGTTTGGTTAGATTTCCATTTACCTGCGTGGCTCTCTGTTCTGCTCTGGAGCTGTAAGACTGCATTCTACTGCATTTTACTCCTGTTTTAAACTTATTGAAATAATGTGGAGCAACCACTGAGTAAATGAGAAAAATGTCCCCTCTCTCCTGCCTTTTAAATCATTGGCATGTCTTTACAGCAGCACCAAATGTTCCCCACAGCACTCTGGGAGCAACTGGAAGGCACGGTTATTTTCTTCCCCCTATATATTTATTCTGCTAAGACTGCCCTGCTGTTCCAGCTGGCCCATAAAAATCCCTTCTAGGCTTAGGCTTGATTTACAAGGTCACAACCTGGGAGAAAAATTATTTATTTATTTACACACTGTTTGTTTAACCCTGACTAAAGGCCACACACCAGCACGGACCTGCTGCTTGGCAAACCATTCCCTCATGTTCCCATGGACTTTGCTTCTTGTCATCTGCTGGACCAAAGCGTGACCCTCTTTAGTGGGAAGAGAAGGAAGCATGACATCTTCAAGAACTGAGGGAGACCTTATGCCAAATGAAAAGCAGCAGACTTGTTTCTAGGAGTATTTGCTCAGGTCTGGTAAGTGTACCTGATCTAAAAAAAAAAAGGCAATAATATGAAACCAGGTTAGTGGAGCTGTGGGATAGAAACAATTTTTTCTTTTCTACATTTAGCTGGAACGGTCAAAGTAAGTATGAGGCCCATGGTGCATCAGTGCACCAAAACCTTCACAGATGAGATGCTTGGATGAATTTTGTGAATGTGTACAGTCCATTTCAGCATAAAATCAGCCAGAAAAAATTCTGATAAAATCTTAAATATTTTTCCCAAGATGACACTGAAGCAGTGGTGGGGATAGGCTGCAGCTGTTTTACTTGCTATTCTTGGAGCACCATCCATCTGTCATCTGTCCAGATCCATTATTGCTGTAATATCTTTATACAGTTAATAAATACCGTAAAGTAATAAAATGCCAGCTCTTTGCCTACCAAGCTGTCCTATCAGATCTCCAGCAGGAGGTCTCTTCCCACCATAAGAGAAGATAAGTTTAAAGGCTGGAGGAGTAAAGGAAATTATTAGCAAGTATGCAATAAAGCAGAAGACACATAATTATGTGTTGCTTCTCCATGTCTTTGTTGGTTCCACACACGTCAATCTGGAATGTCAGATCAGAGCTGGAGCCAGAATGTCTTTGGGAAACAATGCATCTCCAAAGGAAAAAAATAAGCAAGTTTACAGAATTCTGTACAGAACATCCCTCTGGCCCTTGCAGCACAGAGCAGCCAAATATCCACTGTAGATAACTTAACCCCTTTCAGAGCATTACCTTTTGCAAATCTCCTTTCACACCAAATTTCTTTGGATTTTTTTTTTATTTTTTAATTTCAGACAGCTCTTCAACATGATTTAAATACTTCCCTTTGCATATTGTTTAAGGATGTTATGTTAGGTCAAGAGAAGAGCTTACAGCACTGGAATGATTTGTTTCTACTTGCTCTCCAAATCACAGTTTTTAATGAGCAACTAATTTATTTTTTCCTCTGGAAGTCTTAAAAAAAAAATTAAAAAGAAAGCCCAAACTGTCAGTAGCTATTAGGAGAGATCAGTCCTATATTGCATAGAGGATAACAGGTAAATCTGATGAGAATCAAAATGTATTGCATTTGAGGAACCCTGTTGGCATGAGCTGTGAAACCTCAGCACTTCAGGAACTGACATGGGCTGTGTGGGTGTATTTTTAAACGCTTTCCTTTGAGATGCTTTGCACAGCTTCCAGCCTGTCGTCGTGTGCCTCCCTCCATGCAAAACAGACTGCAAAATGAGGGTGCTGTTGAATGGGTTCTGTCCTTGCCAGCAGCACCAGGAATGAGGCAGGAGATTGGGAATGGTGCTGGACACTGGGACTAACCCCTCCCTTCTCCATAGCTGTAGCTGGGGCAGTGGATTTGCTGTTGCCAGCTCTGACTTTCTGCTGTAGGGCATCCTTGAACCTCCAGGGCTGCTCTGAGCTCTGTGTGCCTCGTGATGCCCCTTATGGCCCAGGAGGATTGTGCCCGGTCTTGGTCCAGCCATGCCTTCATGAATGAAATTCAGGGACCACTATTATTAACATAATGCCCTCTAAAAAGATGAGCTGTTTGTTCTCTTAAGGCGTTAATCAAAGTCCACTGAAAGCCTGGAAATCCTCCCATTGATTTCAGTGATCCTCATATTGTCATTCCTCCTCTGGAGAAAAATAACTACCTAAAAGCAAATTAAAAATGCATTTGCTGCCCCTTTTTCTTCCTGCTGTCTTCCTAAATCTCTTTGTAAACTTACCACGTATCTGATAAATCATTTTGTGTTTGCCACTTGGACCGTTGACTGAAATCTGTAGGAAAGCAGGTGAGAAAAAACTCTGTGAGTCCTCCTGTGATCAGGCTTTACTCTCTCCCTGCTGGCCCAGGAAGAAATCATCTCTTGGCTCTATTCACACTGGGCATTTGTTATTAGAGAAATAGAGACATGATGGAACATTGCCACAAGATCCATGTCTCTTGTTTTTAAAATAAACATCTTGGCTTTGACTTGACGTTTATTTTCCATAAATGCCTCGGCTTCAATTTGGCATTTCAGCAGCAGCGGGAGGCTGTTATCCTGTGACAACACACAATTCCATTGACATTATCTCCTGAGCACATGTGACAGTGCTCCAAATGCCGTATGTAGTTGATTTTAGTTAGACAATATCGCAAAAATACAAAGCAAAGGTATCAAAGGACAGCAGTGGCCCTACTTTCCAGGCCTACGCTGTGTGTGTGACACCGTAATTCCATGGGAAATGCTGTGTACCAGTGTGAGCTACCTTAGGAAGCACACCCTGGCTTTGACTTTGGGGGTCCAAAGCAGTGAATACTTATTAATTCCTGTTCACTCAAGGGCTGTGGCTGATGTGATGGTTAGCATGTACAGGACTGAGCGTATCAACATTTTGAAAAGCCCCAAACCAATCTGAGTGCACATAAATAAATCCTGATGCTGGAAGACCCTGTCACAGCAACCCAGACATTGTTTAGAATATTTTTGTCATCAGAAGACTGTCTTACAATCATGCTTATTCATTAATTCCCTTCAGGTGATAAAAGAGATGCAATATGTCTTTCTGTCTCTCTCTCACACACTGAGCAAAACATTGCTGAAGAACAGCCAAGTCATGTTTCTTGTCTCCTGGAATCTGTGTTTCATTGCTGCCAAAAATTCAAATTTCAGAAAAAGGCTGAGTTTGACCAACACCATTCTATCCTCCCAGAATGGACTTTATTTGTAATCTGGACTAATATTACTCTGGAGCAATAATAATGTGCTCATTAATCCAGATTACAACTGACTTTAAATGCTTAAGGTGCCAGGTTTTTCCTGTCTGCATCCCCCTACACTTTCTTGACATCCCGACTCCTCTACAGAGACACTGGCACTGTGAGAAAAGGCTGCCTCTTTTTTAAGCATCAGCAATTCCTGTGAGAAGGGTGGCAAAACATTTTGCAGCAGGCCAGAAAACCCTGCAGTGGCCAGAGCCTTTGTTTATACAGAGAGATTGTGGTCAGAGATGACAGCAGAGGAGTGATGACAGAGTCCTCTGAGATTCCATGTTAGTCTATTCCTGCTTCAACGCATACTGGCTGTAAGAAGTTGCTTTATTTCTCCATCCTGATGCTTACCCATCTGTAGGATGACAGTAGCATGCTTTGGGAACCTCCATCTCACATTTTACCTGGAGAAAAACCTGGTGCTTTTAAACCACATCTTGAGGTCTGGGCTTGTTGAAAAAGCACAGCAGCGGCGTTTCGGTGTCCAGCAACATGCTGGGTGGTGAAATGTGGAATTCAGACACCATTTCTTTCCCCTTCACATCATGGATAACTAGAGCACATAAACAAATGCCTGGAATGTTCAAAAAGGCTCATTCAGTATTTTTGGACGAGTGGGAAACCTGTATCTGTGTTCTGAATGGCAAAAGACTGACTCGAGCAGTGTGGCTGAGGGGTCAGCTCCAGCTGGCTGTGATGTGGGTGATGGTCGCCACTGATTTACAGGTCTGGGCAGCCCAGTGCTGTTGGCTGAGTGTCTCCAGATGTAGCACTGAGGCCTTGGATTCTAAGAACATGGGTTAGGGCTCCCACTGCGAGAAAATACATTCTGGATTTTTTTTTTAAGCAAGAAAATTCAGCTGTGGTTCATGCTAATTTAGGGCAGTACCATGGGAAAGATCTCTGAAGAGCTGAGATTGTGTCACTACATGTGAAAAAGTTAAATAGTTGTTCCTTTTTCTGTGGAGTTAAGGATGCCTTTAGAAGGTTTTGGGAGATTCTGAATTGCAAATTTTAGTTTGAAACCTATCTTTTTGGCAGTTTAAAATATTCACTGGCAGGCTTTTTCAGTGACTGTGGGTTTTTTTTTGGTGCAAATAAATACAGGATTGGCTAAAAGAGGAAGATGCATCAGTGTTAGATGGGGGTCTTGCAGTACCATGCAAGGCTGCTATCAAGTAGCATAAGAAAACACAAATATTAACAATAATCTTAGAAAAATAGTAGTTTAATTCTATGGTTGGTGGGTTTTTTTTTTCCTAACCTGTTTCTTTGTACCTGTCTGATAAATGTCTTTGATACTTGCTTCTGGAAGCTGCTGAAAAAGTTTAAACCTCCTTAACATCGACCTCAGATGTAGTCAATGCCTGTCACTGAGTGAAAACTGCTGGCCCTCAATCATCTCAAAATAAATGGTTGACTTGAACCTACCTTGCATTTGGGTGAGCTCACCCCTTACCATGTAATGCACTGCCTTGACTTGCAGACCAGCTGAGCCTCTGGTGAGCGGGGAAGACAAAGTGCTGGAATCCTGTGGTACCTCCTTCTAAACGCATTCCCAGTGCTTAAAGCAATGCTTATGGTAACAAATCTGCTGCTAAAAAACTCTTCTTACTGGTTATGAGACACCTCTGCTGACCATTTCTTGGTGGAACTGGTGCTGCTTCTCTGGATTAAGCTTTTTATCACCTCTGCATCTTTTGCTTTTCAGTAGTTGTGGACCAGAGCATGCAACTTTTTTTATTTATTCAATCTATCATAAAATCATCGAAAGATGGTGATAAAGTGCCTCATTTTTCACCTGTTTGCTTATCAATTTGTAATTACAAATTAAATTATGATACTCCAGCTCTGCAAGTAACATTTCTGATGGCAAATCCCCTTTTAGGTACCACCTATTGGGAAATATCTTTTCAGTCTGCATTTGGCAACAGACACCTGGAATGGTAAGGTGAAGTGCTCAGCATTTCCCTGTTTCCTGGAGGTAAAGTGGATAAATATGTGTTCTGGACTTTTGGAAGTCTGGTCTAAAGCTATATATACACATCTTTCAGTAAAATAATTACGGTCTTAAAATATAGTTTTAACTAGGGGAAAAAAAAATCCGCAAAACAACAACAACAACAACAACACCACCACCACAAAAAACCCACCACCACCACCAAAAAAACCAAAAAAAACCCAAAAAAACCCCCAAAACACACACACACACAAGAAAACCCCACCAAAAACCCCAAAACAAACAAACAAAAAAACCCCCAAAAACCAAACCCCAAAAAACCCCAAAACAAAACACCAAAAAAAGCAAGCTGAAGTGACCCTTTACTCAGTGAGTCTGATTTTGGTCTCAATGTCTTTCTTTTCATCATGTCTTGTCGCAGAGTATTTTTTGAGCTAAATTACTCTCCTGCATGCCAACCCCTGCGTTGTGTGGGCACTGGAGCCTGGCGATGCTCCGGGCAGCAGATCGGGTGTCAGTCCGGGACTGGCAGCTCCAGCCAATCCCTTCCCTGTCCCTGACACCCTGTGCTCGTGTGCCAGGTCTCCCAAGACTTTCTCCGGGACAGTGAAGGCACAGCACCGGCAGCACTGGCAGAGTGCAGGCTCTGATCCAGCCGGGTCAGATTTACACGGATTTGGGGAAGATTGGATAGGACTCAGCCCCTTGCAGAATGAGGCCATCAGTGAACTTCCCCCACGCCCAGCAAAGCTTTCCTGTCAGACTTCTCTCTAGTTTTGTTCAGTGTCTTATTATTGAGTCTTATCTCAATTTTTATTGTAAGAGCCTAATTTTGAAGTTGGTTTAACCAGACCTCTCTTTCCCCGATCCTCTTCAATCAGCGAGACATTAAGTAATAAACAAATATCTCATTGTGTCTTCAATCTAAATTCATTTATGACCAAGTAACATAAAAGACACTTGCAAGAAATTCTCGATATGCCTGCTTTTTATATACAATGATTTTGGACAAAAAAGGGAGATTAACCTTTTTGGTTTTAATGTTTTTTTTCTATTAGCTGTTAGACTTAATGCCTATAACTACCTCATATCTGAGTAGCAAAATCTTGCATCTGCCAACAAATTTGTAATGCATTAGTAACAAAGCCATAATTGTATCTTATAAATACCCTCTTTGCTCTCTCTGGGCTTTTGTAAATCTGAATAGCTGTGAACCACTTTGCAATCCTCATCTGAAAGGTCTCCTATAGGCAGAATATTATGACTATTTTAAATATAAAAGCTGTTACTGAGGCACCCCTGTGCTCAAGCTGTTCCTGACAGTAACCACAGGCTGCTCACTGCAGCCTTGCAATCTGAAACTGCTAAGCTTGTAGTTAGTTCAGCTTTTGTCACTCAGCAAACACCTTGTTCCTTATGATTTATTTATCCTTCTGTTCTGCAGACTGTCCAGGAATGAGTTTGGGACTTTTAACAGACTAATTATTCATAATGATTCACGAAGATTGTTTATGCACACACATTTCAGTCCACAGGCTCTCTATGAACTCTTTGCCTTCCTGATGTCTTTGCGTATTTGCTGCTCCTCATGCATTGTCCACAGAACTCATGGATCACTGCAAACCATATCATGTGGCCTTGCTTTTGTTCCCCAAAGCATGAGTCTCCAACCCATGGGAGGCACTTCTGGAAGGAACACAGGAGGGCTTCTGACGTGAGCATTAGGCCGTCTCACTGTTTCCCAGTTTCAGGCACCTCTCATACAACTGTTTCTGAAATCACTTATTTTTGGACATTGGGCTGGGCAGCTGGCATTGCTGTCAACTTTTTACTTCAGTTGCTACTCGCAGCTGTACTACAGAGGGGTTGGTAGTTTGGCTGAGGTGGGAGAACTGAACCTGGCCTGTGGTACAGGAATGCCCTCCTGCAGACTTAATCACATTCATTAGGTCAAAGTTAGGAAGGCAGTCAAAGGGACAGACAGGAGAAATGACTTTGCCCAAAAGGAACATTGCAAGGTTGGGTTGTAACTGGCAACTTCAGCATGTCCATTGGTGTTTGGCCTGTGGGATTGGTGCCTCTGATTGCAATGAACTTGTCTTTTCCTCTTCATGCCCATTTCCTGCTCTTATTACTCTTGGCACCACTTACCATACCATGAAAAGACATTCTTGTGGGAGCAGGACTAAGGGGGCAGGGCCCTTGTTTCTCTCAGTGAAAATGTCTGATAGTCCTGACGTGCTGCAAGGCCTCTGGGGAGTGGTGGCTGCACTTGCACAATCACCAGGAGCAGGAGTTACATTCAAGACATAAAGTAATCCCTCTGCTCTATTGAAACTAGAGTAGCAAATAAACACCTGGCATTAGCCTACTGGCAATGCCTGTGTCCAGGTTTAGGTGCCAACTTTTAGAAATATGTGAGCCTAGTGGCATGATCCCAAAAGCAAGCAATGAGAACAACCAGAGGCCTTGACACTAGCTGGAGTGGAAAGACTGAAAGAACTGTGTTTGTTTACTCCAGAGACATCACTAAGGGGACACAACAGCAGTGTAAAATGTTCCTGCAAAGAAGAGAGGAAGAAACTGTTCTCTACTGGATGCAGGAGAAGAAGGAATGGACATACATTACAGCAAGAGCCATTTAAGCTGCAGTGGAGACAGCTGGACTCAAGTCTGGGATGGTTGGGAAGTAACTTTATGCAATTAAGCAAGGTCTCAGGTTAGAAGCATCACTGAATTTTAGAGTTTAAGCCTCTCTTACATGTAGTAAAGAGAAATGTTAGTTCTGGCTGTGCTTCAAATCTCTTTGAAGAAGCCTTTTTCTCTACACTGTCTAATGAGGGAGCCCAGCTTCCTACATTATCCAATTCATTTAAGTGCTTGAAGCTAAAAGGGATGAATCTGGGCCTCAGTGACTGGCCTTTAGCCTATGGCTCATCTTCGGACCCTGTGGGTCCTGTGTCACCGTCTCCAGTTTCTGCTTTCATCATTGCCTTTCAACTTCTTTGATGCAGCAAATCTTTGCTTCACAAAAGCTTGAACAACCTTAACATCACACATATTTTCTGTTCTTCAGGAAAGTTAAGCATTTGTTTACTGTGCCAGACTGTTTAATTATTTTCCCTTTGAATATGTCAATTTGATTCTAAAGGCTTTATCAGCTAAACCATTTTCCTTCCAGAATAATTGATAATGAATAACATTTTGCAGCTACTGGGTCATATTCCAGTGTAACTGCTAAAAAGCAGATAAGGGAAAAGAGGTTTTAGTCTCAGTTTTCAAACATTCTTTAGAAACACCATCAAGTAGCGTAAAAAACCCAGAAAAAGATGCCATAGCAGCACCATAATACCCCAGCTGTCCTACCAGGTCAGAAGACATAGCACTAAGAGAAGTTTATCTATAACTTCATCACTGTGAACTAAGGCAGTACTGAGGCATCGTCTTGGTTATTTAACACCAAACACTCTATTGTGGCAAAGATGCCCTCCCCAGAAAAATCATACTGCCTAAAACACTTAAGGCTTTACATCTAGAAAAACTGAGGTCTTTCTTAAATAGTCTGTTTCCTGGGGTTTTTTGCTTGTTTGTTTGCTGGTTGGTTGTTTGTTTTTTTTTCCTTGAACTTTTAGGGCGTGCTTGCTTTGCTTTTCATTTTGTAAGCCAGCAAGAAAATAAAAGGTGAAGGTCTTCAATGAACTTTCTGGGGCTGGAACTGAAAAAAGCATGGAATTGATATTTCAAACCGGAATCTAAACACTTGCATTGGAAAAGCTTCTGCAGCATGACAGAAAGTCTGTTACATGGCGTATGTTCTATTCATGATTCCATTGTCCGTCCATGGCAGGAAGGAATGCTGATGGAATGACTGCAAAGAATGATGATGATGGCCATGATGATGATGGCCATGATGATGATGAGTCTAACCTGTCTTCTCGAGTCTTTCCTTCTGTTGTCTAATTGCAGCCAGGGCTGACAGAGGACAAAAGATCTCCAGTAGAAAAAGCTCCTATCGGTGTTAATGAAAATACTATTTGGGCAGAGTGAAGAAAGCCTACCAGTGCCTCACTCACAGAAATGCAGCTGCAGAGCTTCTTTCACAGCAGATATCCAAGAACCCACACGCCAGAAGTGTATTTGAAATGAAGCTCCCCACAGATTTAATTTTCAGAAGAGTAATGGCTTAAAGGATATGTGGTTGGAATTATGGCACTTAGAGACTCAATTGCTCTATTGCCACCTACTCCTCATCCCCCAGCCCCAAGTACTTTGAGCCTCTTTGCTTCCTATCAACAAATTAAAACTAAAGAAAAGTTAAAACACTGCCTAGAATTACATTTCTCAGTCCTGTGTTTATTCTCTACAGCCAATCTTTACTTCATACTCACTGCAGTTATTGTTACAAATCAGGATTGGCTTTTTAATTTTGATTGCCAGCTCATCCAGGTCTGCTTGATCCCTTAGAATCAAACACTGTTTTCCTTCCAGCTCTTTAAACAGTGAAGCTCCTGGGCTCAGCTAGACAGTAGCTACTCCTCTCACACTGCTGTAAAGGCATGAGCTGTATCAGAGCACAGCTTGCTCCTGCAGCTGCCTTGGCTCCAGAGGGGTGTTTGTGTCAGTGAACTAATCACACATGACTTGGACAAGAGGCAGGCAGGAGCAGATAAGGGGCTGTTTTTGCAGAGCCCGTTCTTTGTCCATGGCTGTGTTTTGGTGAATGAAATCATTGCAGTGCAGACAGCAGTGTGACTGAGCAGGAAGGGAGCCTGGTTGCCCCTTAGTTACAATCCCCACTTGGTTATGTGCTCCCAGCCTTGGACATTTAACCCTTATGTGGCTTCTTCTCTAAGCAGTAAAATTTTGTGTAAGAACAGTGGCACGTTGTCTGGAAGTGGTGAACTTTAATTCCCTTAAAAACAACATATATACTAAACAAGCAGATACTTAGGAAAGAGAAGCAAAATTTTCCCAGCATTTTCCTCATATGCGTGGCAGAATAGGAAGAAATAGCACATTTTCTGTGCAAGATTTGTCCCTCCAGTATGAGTGGGAAGCCAAAAACTTGGATATTATTAGTCCCAATGCCATGAGTTGCTTATGTCACAGAGTAGTTCCAAATAGAAAATTGTATGCTGTATCTCTTCCCTGGATGCAAAATAAAAAAATCAGTATTTTCTTAGCTAGGCAGTTCCCACATTTGTTGGTTTGGTGAGTGAAATGGAGATGGTCTGTCTGTGGGTGCTGCCCACCACACAGGGACTTGATGCCCAGCAGGAGCCATTCCCAAGAATCCCAGCCGGTGAACTATGGTTTGCCCTGCTGGGCTTGAAAGCTGGTGTGCCTTCTAGGGAGGACCTGTTTTTGAAATTTTAATTGACTGCATGTGTTCTTAATTTCACAGGAAGATGATTGCAGGAAGGAAATGATCTAAGGTGAGCTGTGAGGGGAAAGAAAATTAGCACTGTGAGACAGATAACAAACCTGGTGTGCTGCTGGAGGGGGCTGCTGTGAATATGGGTGGGGAAGAACTTCCTGTGTAAGGGAGTGAGTTTAGCACAAAATGGGAGATGTCCTGAAGAATGGCTTTGGACAAGACACCTGAACATAGCTAGAGCAGCTCAGAAAGAAGGAGGAATATCAAGAAAAATTTCCTGCTGGTGTGATCTTGTAGGCTGTGGAACAGTGTTAGAGAAGCAGCAGAGATCCTGAACAGATCACAAAGCAGAACACAAATGGGATCAGTTGTGCTTGAGCAGAAAGGTAAGGACTATTCCTGCCTTTGGAATTCAACATAGCAAGGAGTGTCTCTTTTGAGAGAGAGATGATACTGAGACTAGAAAAGACTTAGAGATTCTATTTTGTGTAAACAGAAGACCCATGGATGGGCTGATCAACACCGTCCGCTAAATATGTCAGGCTGGACTCCATAAGTCATTATTGCTTGATATGTCTTCCCTGGAAGCTCAAAAATATGGCTCTTCATCAATTAAATAATGCTGGATGGAGTCTTAAAACCTCGCTCAAGAGCCACAGCCAGAAACTCAGGCTGGATCTGAGCCACTGGTTTTGACTTCAAACCAAAAAACTCTCCTATGAACTGAGAGATCTATTACTATCAGTTTGTCTTTTGTCTGAAATGAACCATTATCTGCTTGCTTAGGATCAAAGGTAAATAATTCATGAACACAAGAGAGAAGGAAAAAAGGATCCTTTAGCAAGAGAACTGCACATTTTGAGGCAGCCTGTTGTCAGGTCATGGCATGGCATTCCTATGTCACTGATCTGAACAGTGACAGGGCAAAAGGGTTTAAACGGTGGAAAAAGATTTTAAAAAATGAATGAGCTCAGATTTTTTTTCACAGACAACTTTGCAGTGATGAGCATGCAGGGCCTTCAAGCTGTGACTGTTGGATTTTTACAGTGTCCCTTCAACCCAGCCAGCCTGAGTGGATGGAGAGCACTGTGCTGTAGCTCACACTTAGCATGTGTAATTATTAGCACTTTTTGTGTGTTCCATTCTACATCTCTCAATTTCTCACCTCTTTTACATTCTCAAGGCATTACATTGTACTATATGTTTGACCCACATGTTCGTCTTGCACCTTTCTTGGTTGGATGGGTTGAGTGTGGTGTTGCAGCCATGCAGAAGAATCAGTCTGCAGGTGTTGGGTCAGGCTGGAATATCTTACCCCGTACTACTGTCCCTCAATACAGATAGGAAAGTTTGGATCATCTCAACAATAACGAATTATTTGTCTCTAATTATGATTCAAACTCTGTGGTGCTTTGCTCCTCAACACAGTGAACTCTCTCAAGTGTTTATTGCTGCCCTGGTTACCTTTCCCTCACTGCATCAGCCATGCAAAGAAACCCCATTTTTTTACCACACTCATCGTCATGACAACACGTTTGTGTGCTGCTGCTTGTCATTTTATAGCTCTAAAGCTGAGGAAACAACACTGCTGTACTCCAGCCCTATGAACCCCAGTACTTCATGCTCTTATTCTGCCCTGAGCTCTTTCCTGAGCTGATTTGAACTTCTGCTTACTTGCCTTTCTCTGGGGAAAACAGGTGGAAGGGGCCAGACTGTTAAAGCATGGGTGATGTCAGGATGGACCAAAGGGGGAATGAAGGGAGAACAAGAAGTGAGCTCAGAACTGGAGACAAACCTCTTTTGGTGTAACACTGATGTACAGGACAATTCCTTCCATCCTCTTCCCACTCTGGATTCATAAACATGACAATATGTTTGAGCAAATCCATTGTCTTTCAGCCTTCCCTTTGCTGCAAGATGTTACAATTTCATGGAAGAAAGGAATCCTACTTTCTGAGTAACTTTTTTATTTCTTATCCTCAGATTCTCCATTGGTAACTGAGGAAGCAATTTTATCCTACTTTAATATGGTGTTTGAGACAGGGATTATGCTTCCATGGGCAGGGATTGTCTTCTGATAATGAGATCCTGGCTAGCACGATGTTCTGGCTGGTGTTCTAAGCACTAAAGGCCCCATCTAAATTATGGAAAAATGCCAGTGATTATGTTGATAAATAGGACAATCCCAAAGGGTTTTAAATAGCACTTCACAGCTTTGACAAGCTGCCTCAAAATTTCCTTGCAAATGAGAAAGTTAACACCTGGCTGGGAAATTTATTAAAATTGCAAATGTTAATTTGCTTCTGGCTTGACTTGGATCACTCATAATCTACAGGAAAATTGCACAGGGAGATTTGACCCAAAACACTGAATTATTTGAATATTTCCATTTCAAGAGCATCCGAGTTGGTGAAAATATTACTGGAAATAATTATGTTCTTTCGAGTATATTGATCAGAGCGTACCTTGGTGCTACAGAATTCTCCAAAGTGGTCTGGTGGATATCTCGGAGGACTTTACTTGTAATCACTGCATGGAAAGTTCCTGTTACACAATTATACTTTATACCTGAGAGAACTCGTACCTCTTCTGGCAGTTGAAGTGCCACAGCAAAAAGCACTTGAGACCACCTTCCATGGTAAAATGAAGTTGTGCTTGACACATAATGATATGTAATTGGAAGTGGAATTATCCCTGGGAAAAGAATATACAGCCTTAACCTATCCCCCGAAACCACTCATGACCATAGGACTGTTTCCTGCATTTCTAAACAGAACACGAAGATTTGTGTTACTTTATGGCCACTGAAAGGGAACTGAAAAGTCTTTCAGACCCTGGCAAGTGAACGGGGACACATGATAAAATCTGTATTTAAGATTAAGACAGATGGATGTCCTTCCTTTGGCCTGATCCAGTGAGGATATAAATCAGTCATGGCTCTGAGTTTCTTTAAGTGATTTGGTACCTTCACCCACAGCTGCTGGGTTTGGGAGGATCCTGGGATGCAGTACCTGTAGCTGTCCTTACCTCATCTCTCCTAAATCCCAGCCACTGCAGCTCACCAAGGTGACAGAACAGAGTCAGGCAGGTGAATTGTATCTCATGGTGAGTTTCTTGCCAACCCTATTTTCTGTAATTTTGTATAAATGCAACAGAATTTGGCCCAGTACAACTGTCTGGGTTGAATTTCCCCAGCCCACCACAAGTCCTGCCTCTTCAGGTACATGACCCAGTTTGTTCCTATTCCCCAGGGACACACACACATCATCCCAGCAGATCTGCTCAGATCTCTCCAGCTCCATCCCTCTGCTGGGTGAGGCCATTTGTCTTCCAGGACTCACAGATCCTCCCTCCTAGCAGCTGATGTTACTTCAGCACAGAGAAAAAACAAAGTGGGTTAAGCTTGATTTTAATTAAACATTTCCTGCTTTCACAATGAAAGTGGAAAACACATGTGGGTGTCTCCTCACACAGTGTGAAGGACAAAACAATGCTCTGTAGGAATAGTGTAGATGTTAAACCCTTTGGCACATCTTGTCCAGATCACTTTCCTTTGAACTCAGACTGGGAGGATGTACTTAGAAAGTTTCCCTCCTGTGTGTGTCATGGAGTCCTGCAGATGGTGGGGAGAAATGAAGAGTCATGCAGGCTCTTTCAAACATAAAGGATTCTTCACAAAAATGGTCTGTTTCCCCTAGTTCCTAGCCCTGAAAGGAATGATGGGATGTGGAATAGATTCGTTCTCAGAAAGAGGGGTGATGCTTTGATTTCAGAATAACTGTAGGGAATCTATTGTTTCCTGTAGCTCTGTGTGTACAAGTAGTAAGACTTCTACCTGGGCAAAACCACTCTTGACTGCAAGAGTCCTCTTTTGCCTGCTGCACTTTCACCACTTGCCAGTATCTGGGACTACATCCAAAGGTGCCTTTCTGAAATAAGAAACTGATTTAGAGGGAGATACTCAGGGGCAGTCAAATAGCAATCACAGCCTGATTGACCAGCTACAGATGTGGCTCCATGTGACACTTTATAGGCTTGCAAACCTCATGGAACTGGTAAGGATGTCTCACATGGAAGTCTGTATTTCCTAAAAGATGTGGAGTTAGTGGGTGCATCTATTGCATTTTTGACTTCAGGCCCATAACTGAGCCCGAACTCATTGCCCATGTGAACTGGCAGTGCTCTGGCACTGGGCTGGAGTGAGTCGGCCCGTGGAGCAGAGGCATTAACTGGTGGCACTGAAGGTCACTCAGAGATGTTTTCCTTGGAGTGCTGCCTTCTTCTTCCAGTTGAGCAGCCCTGTGGGCAATGAATTAAAATGAAGACACTCTGTGGAAATACATGGAAAACACCCTGTTCTCCCACACAACTCATGATCCTGCACAACTTGTGCGGATGCAGTTGGCTCTAACTCATTTTGACTCTGAGAACTCAGGCCTAAATTCCAGCATGGCAACCATGGAAAGCAGGAGAGGAGGCCTCCTCTGGCCCATTACCCTCCTCCAGGGCAGAAGCAGCTTTGCCTTTGCTGTTCTCACCCATTCCCACTTGTTTTGCAAAATCTCTTTTCATGCAGATTTTGTGGCATCCTCAAGAAATCTCCTGCACTGCTTCCCTACAACTTCAACCAGAAGGTTTTCCCACTCTCTGGATTTCCTGTGCTGCAGCTGATGCTTCAGCTCAGACGTTCCCAGTCCCATCTGGAGCAGTCTCGCTCCACCAGCCTTAGGAGCCGAAGTTTCCAGCCTGGGCAGCCCCACCTGCTGCTCACCTTTCTACAAAGGGACAACATGAAACTCAGCCTGTAATTCAGTTTTCCTCCTTTTCTGCAGTAAGTTTAATTATTTCTGCTCTGCTGTAGTTCCTCTAGAATTATCTTTTTTCCTACAGTTGTGGGGTTTTTTTTCCCTATCTGCCAAGATGTTTTGGCATTTTAACTGTGTTTGATTTGCAGCCCCTCTCAGTTTAGTGGCCTCTGCAACTTTCGTCCCTCTTGGTGGAATTGGGAGGTTTGAAATCATCTGTCTAGCAAAGCTCTGAATCTGACATCCAAATTGTACAGCTCTCCTAGAACCCAAGGGGTTTTGGTTGAACTTTGTCTTTTAATAGCTTGCATTAACATCAAGGGCTACAACTGCGGCCTGACACAAAGCTATTGTTAGAGATGTTTGCACTTTCCTAATAGAATATAAATGTTCTCAGAAAACAAAACTCCAGTGAAGCCTCATTAGAGCAGGCTGGTGAAGCTCAGGGGATGGAAAGAGTCACCAAAGGCTTTCAGGTATGAGCCCTTTTTCTTGTCTGCTTGTAGTTTTATTTGGCTGCTCATATTATGATCTTGGCACAGATAAAAACCCCATTTGTGTGTGATCAGGAAGCAGTACTTACTACCTCATTGTTAGACTCTGCTGCAGGGTACAAAAGCATATTTCTTTCTTCTGCATACAGATGGATATTCCTGAATATGGTAGATTATATCCAAATATTAAGGAAATAACTTCCAAGAAGAATATCTGTCCTTCCTGGTACTAATCTTGATTTTACTCCTTCTTTAATTTATAAAGGTTATTTACTATTACACTGACAAGGTTTAGTGAGATGTGCAGCCCTGCACCATCAGGCAAGAAGAGTTATTGTGACAGCACAAGCTCTAACACTGCGCATCCAGCCCATCAGTCACGTTTCCCGAAACACTCAATGAAAGAAAGCAGTATTCTATCCACTTCCTCACTGTTTTTACTCAAAATAAGCAGAAAATAGATGAGACTGTGTGAGGCCAAGCAGACTGAGTCAATGCAGTCCTGGCTGCAAACTCCTTGCCATGGAGACAGACCCATTGCAGTGGCAGATGATGGTGGCACTATGATGACACCCATTCCAGTTAACAATGTGCCGTACTTTCACTCTTCTTCCCTGGGCTCCACTTTCCCCCTCAGTAAGGCAGGTCCCAGGGCAGGGACAAAGGTCTGAATTCCCCTCTCAGGTTACCCTAATGCCCTGTGGGTCTCTTTGCCAAGTGACTGAAGAACCTGACTTGGAAAAAAGTTTGTCCAAGCTCTGTTGATCTCTGTAAAGTCAGGATAAATTGTGCCAGCAGAAGCTATCTCAGGACTCTTAACAGGAAATAAACTAGAGGATTACTGGGGAAACTGTACTGATATTCACAGAAAGAGCTAATCTTGAATATGACTGGCTAAAGGAATTGCTGGCACTAGGGAGTAGCACAAGTTAAGAGTCTCTCATGGAGAACAATCTGTCCTGGCTCATCTTGCACTGGTTATCTTGAGAGCTGTGGACTGAGGAGAGGATGCTGACCCAATCCCATCTGGCAGGGCCGGCCTGGCTGTGGTTTGGTGCTCTGGAGACAGCACTGAAGGGGTCAGCTCAGGAAGCCCATTTGCCCTTTCAGATCAGCTTATCGGCTCTCCCCTGAGCTGTCTGCTCTTCTGCAGATAGCGGAAGGGAGGAGGCAGAATGTATGTGGTGTCTGAGGACACACAGGCCCTGGCCCATGGCTCATCAATGGTCTTAGTGAGACTGTCAGGGGGCCTTGTGAGGAGAGAATGAGGGCAGGGGAACTCTTGCAGTTTTCATTAGAGTAGGGCCCACTGAGGTCGGTGTAACACAAACACAGGCAAGGATAGCTATAGCTCCAAATTAAGATGGAAAAACAGAGGCTTAGTAAATGTCCTGAGATACCCCAAGTCCCATCAGAACTCAGAGGCAAAGCCAGGAAGAAAACTTTTCCAATGATTGATGGTTCTGTTTATTTTTAAAAATTATTAAAATCTCCCCAACTCCCTGCCCCACAAGTTTCTGGAATTTGATGTGAAGAAAACATTTCATTTCAGATTCAAGCATTGTAGGATGTTCTAAAACCTATTTTCTTGAACAAAAGGGAATGAAATTTCTAAATGACGACCTATTTCCAGCTGGAAACCAAATGTTCTGGGCTGGAGTTGCCAAGAGGAAAAATTTCAGCTCTCACCATTTATTGTGGTTTGTTATTCATGGACAGTTGAACACAACTGAGACAAATTCACAAAACGTTTACGTTTGCTGGCAGGTCTCCTGATGCTCTGATGAGCCCCGTCATGAGGGGCTCCTTCAGCTGTGGCTGGCCAGGACAACTTGCTTAATCTACTGTTTTCCAGCTGGCACCTGCCTTCCTAATGTTGGTACCTGTGGCCTGTATCACTTGACAAAGTAGAAGCAGTTGACAGGAGCCCCAGTGTATCACCTTTCTAAACCTGGGGGCTCTGGAAACCCAAAGAGCTCTCTGTCCTGGGTGTGTATTCAGCAGGGGTAGTCCCATGTGAGCTTGGGCTGTGGTGTGTAACCCACGGCAGCACCTGCCCCAGCTGGGCTGGGTGTTCCTGCCTAAAAACATGCAGCACTGGAGAGCCTCAGTCAAAGGCTGCTGTTGTGGTTGAAGCTGAGTTCTGGCAGGGAGGGACCTGCAACTCAAGAAGTCCCCAGTTTGCTTGAGTGTGTCATTCCAGGGGCATCTGCAAGTTGGACTGCCCACAGGCTAATTTAGCTATGCCACTACTTATTCTGTATTCAGTGAATGTCTCCCAGGCATTCAGAAACCTTCAGCTTCTTACTCCAGGGAAAGGGGAGATTAAACACCCAGTAGCCCATATCTTTATTAGCAATTTCATTATTAAATGATTTTTAACAGAGAACATGAATCTTTTTTGTCACAAAAATATCCCCACAGTGCTAACAGAAACTTATTATTCTGGATATTTGAATAGAAGGAATGTTTAGCAACTCTTTGCAGGTGCAGGTGGCTTGACGGAATTTAAAATCACATAAAACTGTCTCCTCCTTCAGACAAATCTTAAAGCTATTTATAGCTACTTATCTGTTATGTTGTAGCCCTTCCTGGCTGTTTATAGCATCATGTAGGGCACCTCTGGGAGTTACCATGGTGCTTGCAGGGAACAGAACACGAGGATGTGGGTTCTGGCACTATTTCCATTTTGCTCGTGCACACATACACACACACTTCTAGTGCCAGTTGCTTGTCAGTACAAAGGAACAAACTGCCTGGTGTGCCCAGAACCTCACCCCTTCACATCAGCAGGGCATTTTAGTCTCTGATTTATGCCGTGCTGCTGCAGGCGAGTGCTGGTAAGGTATCTCCTGCAGACGGGAGCAAGAAACCCTGCATGACACACAGCAGCTGCAAGAGGATAGAACAGGAGTGCATTAACGTTTATATCAAGCTTTCAACAGCTTCAAGGGTGTTCTGTACATGCTCCTGGGCATTTTTGTGTCATAAGGAACATCAGGAAATTGAATGAAACACAAACCTTCATCTCTGCAGAAAGAGCACAAAACCTTGAAAAAGGGGAAAATGGGTTAAGTTGTATGTCCAACAACTGTACAAGATGCTCCCTGTCCAAGAAGAGGGCAAACACAGACTTATAAACGTCGACATTTAGTTTGTTAACGTACTCTTTATTTTTATGCTTTTTTATTTTCCTATCTGTAATGCAGAAGGAACTTAAAACAGAGGAACTGAACCTGCTGTGGTGTCCACTGTTGTTTTCCTTCTCTGACCATTTTGGGCAATGATACAGATAAACAGAATTCACTGGAGTCTGGGTTTAAGCTCCTGGCTCATGTTCCCAGGACCGTTGCCAACTTAATGAACTTTGCCCTGAGTTCTGTTTGGAGTTTTCACCCTTGGTTTGACAAAACGTGAAAGGTATTAATGACCTGATGGCTTAGTGCTTTTCATCTATAACGTGAAGCTTCGTAAACAAAGGGGCAGATTCTTTTTAATAGTCCAGATCCTTAGCACACAAGTCAGCTTTCCTTGCACAGGAACTGGGTGAAGATTGCTGCCATATTCCTCTGATTCTGTTCCTTCTTGTGTCAGGCTGGTTCACCTGTGCTGCCTTTGAACTGTCAGAGCTGGTCCATCTTACATTGCTCTTCAAAGGCAATAAAAGGCCAGAAACAATTCAGTCTATGAGCAAGCAGAGGCCATGCAGTTCCCATAGCCTCCCACAGAACAGAAATTCTCATTTTACTCCTACACAGTTGGGAGGTCATCCTTTCCCTGAAGCGACCCACACAAGGCTAGAGAGTTGTAGCAGACAGAAACCATGACATTGCACAGGAAAATCCTTATTTTCTGGGCTAATTAAAAAATATACTGATATTTCTTTTAAAACTCATAGGGTTTAGTTAAGAAATTAGGCTCATTATTTCTCAGCTTTATGGAACAGACTGTACTCTTGATTAACCCAATTTGTAAGCAATCTTGAGTTTTCATCTCTGAAATGTAATTTGTTTGGGCACTCAGAGACTTTCTTTCATGGTGAATACCATGGTCATTTGCCATTTGCTGGAAAAAATCTTTGTTAACATGTTACCAAGAGGGTAAAATCCAGGTATGTTTCTCTTATAAGGGGCACATGTTGTTATTTTCATTGCCCAGTCAAGAAAAGAGCTGACATTGCCCTAAACATTGGACGCAGCTACTCGGAAAACCTCTGATTCCCAGCCACATTCCTTGGATAACATTGCTGTAATTCTTAATAATGAAATACTCTCAAAACTTCTCCATACTCTCAAAACTTCTTCTGAGACATGAGTAACACAGGCAGATCCTACTCTTTGCAGTTGTAGATAAACCTAGGAGCTAAAGCCTCCTAAGTATCTGGAAATTACCACCATAAAGCCTTGTCCTGCCTTTTGAGTGCAAGGAAATGGGACCTGCAATGGTTGGTGCTCTGCTCAGGTAATTTAAATCAAAGAGCCTTGCAGGGATGGCTCTTCCTGGACACGGTGGCATTACAGTGATACAGACTTAGATTTTTTTCCTTTCCTTTAAGGTAAAGATGATTCAGAGATACCCTGGTGTGGGAGAATAGTTGAGATGTAATGGGCCTTCTGTGAAATGTTGTGCTTGGATCTGAGGAAATTGAGACTTCTAAAATCAGCAAAAGTTGGTGTGACACAAAGCCCATGGTCCTGGCAAGACTTCCAGCAGGTACAGAGATCTTTGGGGTGGGGACATCCCCCCAGAGCCCTTGGGGAATGATGCTGTCTGCTGCTGTGGGACACAGCTAGAAAAGGAACTGCTGGGAGCGCTCCATGAGAGATCAATGATTTCCTGCTGTATTTCCCAGCTTATCTGAACTTCTGGGCTCATTTGTGTGGAGAAAAAACGGGAAAAAATACAGTTGGTACTTTCCATTTGTTTCACTAGCATTAAAAAAAAATAAAAAGAAAATCCACATAATCTCAGAATAGCAGAAATGGTATCAGAGAGTTTACAGACAGAAGGAGATATCTGTTTTAGGCCCCATTACATTTAAGTGGATTCTTTTCCCTAAAGCAATTCACTCTCTACATTTTCTTCAAGTTAGCTCACAAAGTGGAGGTGTTTCCCCTGTGCAGCACATGGAGCAGAGGATGCTGAGAGCTCATTAGCCCTAAGTGCTGTGTAGCTCCACATCCATCAGTGCAGGTGCTTTCAGCAGAACACAACTGCACTGTCAGTCAGGAAAAGGAGAGCTCGCCAGAAACTAGCAAATGTTTAGGAAGATGTAAAGATAAGAGGTTAAATTGGGGACTGGAATAGGACATAAATGCTGTCAGATATGAAGAGGAACGACAGATTTGCAGAGAAAGGTTTGGAAGATCCTTCCAATTGCAGGTGTCCTCAGACCCCAGAACAAAAGGGCCACAAGACCCAGCTGGAGACTGCCATTGCTATTATAACTCTTCCACCAAATACAAGATTCCTTGTCAATGAGTTATCTCACCTCCACTCACACTGTCTTTACATAAACAGCACTTTATGCAAGCGGAAAAGTGTGTTATTTATTAATGATTATGCGGGTGGTGACATTTTTACCAGCACCAAACATCCAAGTCAAAAATTCCCCTTTCACAACAGGTTATTGCTATGGTATCTTGAAGTTGTTCTTTACATAACATTAAGCTTTTAATTTCTTTCATGAACAAATATAACCCAAGTTTATGTAACATCAACAATCTCAGGTCTTTACAGAAGAACTTGAAAGAGTTTTAAAAGCAGGACTTGGCAGAGAGGTAAGTTAGATACCCTTAAAGGCTACAAACATAGAAGTTCTAAGAATGCACCGTATGTATTTTCCATTCTTACAGCACTTCCCACCTAATGCTAAACTCTGCCTGACTCCCTTCTGTTAATGAAGATTTAATTCCTGGCACATATTTAGATCTACATAACAGTAATAAGAATAACTAATATCAGCCAGGTCTAGAGATATTAAACAAGATTAACAAAGGATTAAGGCTGTTTCTATGCAGAAGGGGTAGAACTCACGATTCTTTAAATGTAGATCTAGATCCAAGCACTTACAGAGTACCATGGATATACTTTTGGTCGGTGTTTTCCATAGAAAGGAAGTAGCTACCACACTTGCTGTGGGGCTAATGGCTGAGAATTCATGGCCTTAGCTCACATTTTTGTTAAATGAGCAGTTGCAATCATGCAAGACGCTTTTGCTGCAAAAAAAAAAGTCTGTCCCGAATAGTGTTCTGCCTTAAACCAGCTTACAATGAGGAGGAGGAGAATGAACTGAATTCAGCTGTCACTCTTAGCAAAGTGTGGCTGGGAACCTTTGGTATTAAGGATCATGACAGTCATTAAAAAACAAGCAGTCACAGCCCTTCCCCAAAAGACCGCCTCTGTGACTTTTGGATTGCAGAGAAATGTAAAAGCATCATCTATGAAGACAAAATATAGGGTTTCTAAAAATATTTTTTGATTTTATGTCAATTTTTTTGATGTGCAGAAAGTGTGAGGGGAAAGGCAGCACATTTTGTGTGTGTGATGTCTGTATACTTACTGTGCAATTAGGCTTTTTTTTTGTGTGTGTTAGAATACAAGTTTACTTGGAAACATTTTTGCAATTTTTGTTGAATTTGTGAATTGTTCAGTAGAAACTGAGTTACAACAACCTGTAGATCTTTGAAAAGTGGCAAGTGTGTTTTTCCGATCCAGTTCTATTTATAAAAACACCCAGCAGCTGGTGAAAAATGAAGTCTGTGTCTCTCACACTGTTCCAGAAGTTGTGAACAGCAGCTAAACGCAATCCTGACAGGCCACAGAGATGCTGTGAGCCAGAAGCTGCATCTGTTCACTTGTACCCTGTGAAATAGATGAGTATGAAGGCAGGGAGTGGGAAATCTCTTCTGGTCCTTTCTTTGCTGTTTGTTCCAAGGAAGTGATGGAGGAAAACGAATTTCCTTAAACTAAAGAGGGCATTTTGAAGGTAGGAGTGTGACAGGACAGATTCCCTTCTTTCTGGCTGAGGATTTTGAGTCTTTGGAGTGGTGCTGCAGGAAGCTAAATTATTTCCACCCTTGCAACACTGAAACAAAATTAGAACATAATTCAGAAGCCTTAATTGGGATCCCAAGTGGCTGTTGCCCACACAGGCTTCTTCAAATTGGAAAAATCCTCAGAAGAGCACAGGAACACAAAGAAGTGCAGGAAAACCCATAAGGAAGATGCTTTTGGTCTTTGCCTCATCTCCTCCCAATGCAAAAAAGAGGAAGTTGATTTGCAGTTTTTCTTTTCATTAGCTAGTCAGTGTTTGCTGCACCTAATCTGTAATTGATGGCGTGGATGTTGCATTCTGCAAAGTTAAAATATCACTTATTTCACTAATAACTGACTTTGCAAAGCTTTACCATGTCACTGCTTGGCATTTTAAAAATATACAGGTATCATGAGTGCTCCTTCAAGGGGAAATCTGAAGGTCTGTGTGGAGTAACGATAATATCACCATCACGATGTTTAAACTGCACGACATGAGAAGTTATAACCCAGATCCGTTGCCCTTCTCCAATTAAAAAAAAAAAAGTGAATATGAGTTTATAAAAATCTCACATGACTCACTGAAGTGCAGGGCAAAATTTATATCCTGCAGACAGGATATAAGAGACTTTATAACATTGCAGTGAGCTATTTTCATCTCAGTGATTCTTCTTGCAACCTGGGCCTCTTTCTGCATTCAAACAGGAGCCTGGAAGCCTGGCATGCTGTCACTCCGCAGCTTCCTGGGCCTGCTGCCAGGTCCCCAGGGCATCAGGATGTATGGTTAGAAGGCTAATATGATAAATACAAGAAAATTCATCATGAACATAAAACCTGTGGCTGACACTGTGGCCTTGCTGTATTGTGCAGTTCTCGTGCCAAATCCCTGGACCTCTGTTTGCCTCTCACCCACTCACCACCCCTTGGATGAGCTTTTTATTAACTCACCTCAGCTCTGGGTCTGACAGCTGACAACTGCTGTGCCAGCTGCAAAGGTTGCAGAGGCATTTTTGATACCCAGAGCTGGCTGATGCACTCGCTGTGCTCTGGGGAAACCTCACAGGGAGGTGATAGGAACCACTCCTTGATGGGTGAATGCTGCACCAGAGTGAGCTTAGACTGGACACTAGACAGCTTTTCTTTGGAGACAGGGTGGTCAAACACTGGAACAGGCTTCCCAGAGAGGTAGTTGATGCCCCAAGCCTGTCAATGTTTAAGAGGCATTTGGACAATGCCCTTAACACTCTTTAACCGGGTCAGCCCTGAACAGGTCAGGTAATTGGATTGGATAATTGTTGTAGGTCCCTTCCAACTGAAACATTTCTATTCCATTCTATTCTATTCTATTCTATTCTATTCTATTCTATTCTATTCTATTCTATTCTATTCTATTCTATTCTATTCTTATGCCTATATGCCAAATAAAACTAAAAAGAGACTGTGAATGCATGATTAAACATATGTGGAAAATGAGTTTGTGCTCATCCACTTATGTTGAATAGAGAAATTTGTTCTCACCCCTGGCTACCTGACAACCCATGTACTCATTTTCCATTTGCAACATGGAGAATTTCCGTTGCTCCCTTCTCTTTCCTTTAATTGTAATTGCTTTCATGGTGTCTTTTAGTTACCATTACTCACAACTAAAACCATAGGAAGATACACCATGAGATCCTTTAATTCCACATAAACTTTTCACAGCTTGGCCTCCCAAGGATTTATTACTGACTGAGTCATGCTGATATGTGGGATGACTTCTGCTCACTGAAGAGCTGAAGACTTGAAGGAACTTCAAAACAGATTTTCACATGTGCTTCTGACACATTCAGTAGTTGAGGATCCATCCCCATAAGCTGGAATTCCAGTCAAGGGTGGGATACTGGTTCTGGGTCAGGGCCACACCAGCACCTCAGGCTGAAGCAGTCCAGTACAACCCCAAGTTGCCAGAGGAAATAGCAGCTTTCATGTTGAGTCAGTGTCACCTCGGGTTGTGCTTCTCCACGAGGCTTCTCCAGGAACCAGAAGTAACTTCCTTGCAGTTTCATATTATTAAAAGACAGTTCCAAGTCAGACTGGCTGGGTGTTAAGCTTTCTGATTTAAGGCTCCACTTCACAAATGCACTTGTACTGCTTTATACACACAAATCCCTAGGAAAGAAGAACCAAATCCTCCTCTCCCCCAGTTTGAACCTTGTGCCATCCAAGGTTCCAGAATTCCATTTTCTTTGGATTTGTACTAGACAAAGCAATATTTGTTCAGTGTTTTTCTTGTCTGAGAGTTATTTCTTTCTCCTGTTTGTTCCATCCATCTTTAGTAGGAGTTTAACACAGTAAACTAAATAACAAAAGAAAAACAACTGCTGCCCCAAACTACTCTAAACCCAGCAAGTGTCCTAATTCCTTCACCATCTCACTCACCGCATATGGTAATATTGGGGCTTAAAAGGCAATCAGTTTTTTACCAATTAAAAGAAAATTAATTTGTCAAGTGGGGTGACAGGGAAGTCAATCCCAGCAGCCCTGTAATCCTACCAGGGCAAGGTCCCAACTCTGTGGCAGCATTAATAATGTGGAATCTGCTGAGTTTATTACATTGCTGGTGTGTCAGACTTAACTAAAGAAGGAAAAGAGAATAGAAATTTATGTTGGCATCTGCCTGCTAAAAAGATCAGCGCTAGAGCTTAGGCATTAAGGAGTAGAAAAGAATAAAAAATAACCCCAAATTGATATTGCCTGGATTGCTCATTATAATTCAAGAAGCTCCCTCTGGTCTCCTTAAACCTCTCCATAAAAACCTGACACATAAAAAGAAACACACCTTATGGCTACAGATGATCTTCTTCTAGTACTGCATTTTACTTCAGAACAGGAAGGAACCAGAGATTGAAGATTTCTTTGGCATTTAAGCAGGCTTTTAAATCATAATGGTGTTCTCTGCAGCTGAACTTGCTTCTTTAAGGTTCTCTGAACATTTCTTTTGGGAGTGGGTGCCATTAGGGAGTCCTCATGTTATAATTGTATGAAGACATATTCTCTGCTATTCTCTAGTTATTCTCTGACTCCTCTCAGACAGAGAATGATTCTCTTCCTCCTTCAAGGAGTATTAAATGGAATGAAGGAAGTTACTTCTCTGGATGATCCAAGGAATCCACACAGAAGTGGGAATGGACCCCACAGTTCAGCACAGTGCATTGGTCTAGATGTTAATGTTTTTTTCTGGGACATTTTTTTTTTTTAATAGGACAGCAGTGAAATCCAAAAGCAGTCCATCCCAAATCAACTACATGGGCAGTCTTTGATGGGAGAGTATCTTTACTTTTGAGACCTCTGCCATGCCAATAATTTGGGTTGTTGTCTGGATGTTTTCAACATATATATCAACATACATAATCTGATTCTGTGATATTTGCCTTGATCTATGATACTGTTTTCAGCCATTGTTTTCCTACCTGAATGAAATATTACCTTGAAGCTGTAAATAAAATCACACTTCTTATAAATGGCAGAAATTGCTCCATTGATACAAGAACTAGATTGGTTCAACAAGGGTTCTAATATTTCAGCCCTCTGAAAAGTACATCTTGTCTTTAAGAGAGAATTTATAGCAAATTTGTGATTTAGTCCTCCCACAGCATCATATATAACCAGCTGCACATGGGAAAATTCTCCAAAGGGTGACAAATCTTTTCTTGTGGTAACTGGGAAACCTTTCACTTCTCAGCATTAGAAGCATGGAGAAAAGTTCACACAGAGATTGGCTTACTGCTGAAAATTCAACACCTCCTTGATATTTGATGTAATTTTTTGCCCGTCACTGGGATGTTATGGATGTGAAAAAAAAATAAAATATGATTTTAAAAAGCCACGCCAGAAGCACTATAAATGGGCATAGAAAGAATTTCAGTCTGTGTAGCGGGATGTTTCCTGGATGAAGGCAGCATGTGCAGTGCTGCAGATGATCTATGGGAAGAACCAGAGCCTAAAGAGATCTGGAGATAGAAGGCAGGAAGCTTTGGAGGAACAGAAAGGCAGGTATCAAAGCAACCAGCCTGGGAACAGAGAGTCCCATGCTCAACAACTCCTTGTCTGCTTGGCTGGCACTACCGAGGCAATCACGCCGGAGTTACACCGACACTGGCAGCGAACACAGAAAGGCTTGGCATTCCTTTTCCTTTACTGGAAAGGGATATCATGTGGAAATATGGTAAAAAAATAAAACCCTAGGCAGAAAAGAACAAGCCAAATCCTGAAATATTAAAAACACTTTCCTACTGAAATTCAAAAGTGTACCATAATTGGAAAAAGAAGGAAACAACATTCGACTGATCCAAGGAGTGATTGGAAGGAGTGAAGAACTGCAGAGATACTATTCATTTTCCTTCTCTTTTTGAAATATCGTTTAAAATTCATGCATATCTTTAGAATTTGTTACTAAACCAGAACATAAATATATCTGACACTGCAATCTTGCTCCTTTTAATCATACTAGAATAAACACAAGTCTTAGATCTTTGGGGAAATGGGGACTTCACAGAATCACAGTATGGTTGGGGTTGGAAGGGGACTCTGGAGGCCACCTTGTCCAACTTCCCCTGCTCAAACAGAGTCCCCCAGAGCAGTTTGTGCAGGAACATGTCCAGTGTCTGCTTCAATTGCCATGTGAATTTCTGTGGTGGGGATCAATACTGGCTTAGGAGTGCTCATCCTGTTTCTCACTTGAGCCTTCTGCTCCATTTGTGTATAAACTCTGCTGAGATAACCTGATGTTCTAGATCAGCAGAAGGAACAAGAATGACAATGCACGTGAATGATGTTTTAGGACACGAAAGAAAACACAAATCAGCTTTGGAAGTCATTACCTCTGAATTTTCAGCATGTAAAGCAGAGCATGCTAGCCCTCAGATAATTTGTTAATTTGTTCTTATAAAAGCACACAGAACATTTAATTCTGCGTCAGCCAGTCCAGCTTGCTCCATTTACAGCATCAAAGGGACGTGAACTTGAACCTCAGCTGAAACAGAGACCATTCCAGATAGTGCCCCAAGATTAAGCAATGTTTTGAAATCAAGTTCAATGTAAGTCTTCTGTTCTCTGTGGAGCAAGTTATCACTAGTTCTGCAAACAGAAAAAAATATCTTATGTTTCTCAGAGTAAAAAGGGTCTCACAGGCTGAGAATCCAGCCAAAATCAGAACAACCTCACTGTATATCATGTTTATTTCAGCTGTATATCTTGGGCTAATGAAGTAATCACTTTTGCATTGGGCAGAACCACAATATTTATACAGTTTCAGGCAACCAAGTATTTATGATGTTACTGTAGATGCATACATCTTTCAGAGGCAGAAAACATACAGAACAATGAATATTTTTCCCCACTTGAAACTAGATGAAAATTGAAGAGGCTGAAGAGCCATTGCGTTTTAAATACCATGAAAAGGATTGGTGCTTTTCACATCTATATTTAGCAACAATAAACATTGCACACAGAGATTCACAAACCTAAAGCAGGTACTGAAACCCTTTTGTGCTCTTGAGTGCTCTATACAGCAATACCTGTTCCCTCAGCAAGGAAAAAACGCAGCAAGTGTTTAACATGAAGCAGGAGACGTAACAGTTCCCCAGGAAACTATCTTGTGGTTAACACAGGTATTAAAAGACAGGTTTAATTCATAAATCCTGTTAGAATCCCACACATCTCTTCTTTTTTATTCTAAAGGTCATGATATGAGTCAAAATTTCTTGAGATTCTCACTCAATTTGAAGATATTAGTTGTCCAAAAATCAGGAGCCAGAGGCTCTTCCAAGGGAGAGACCCCTAAGCTCTGACACCCAGCCTGAGCCAGATCACTGAAACTCCTGGACAATGTGTGCCAATTCATGTGACAGTGTATTATCTAGCAGGATAGAACTCCCACAGACCTCAAAAAATGGGTGTCCAAACACCTTTGTTTTGCCTGGATGCAGATGAGGCACTTCCTTGCACGTCTAAATTAGTTAAGGGAGAACACAGAATGGCACAGATGAATCAGCACTGCCAGGTGTGGTCCCTTGTTTTTCACCTGCAGGTATTCAAGTGAATACACAAAATTCTGGACATGCCTCCCAACGTTGCTGTCAAAGTAAAAGAGTTGTTCCGAGTAACAACGTGAAAAAAAATCTTTTGCTAAATTTAACCATTCATGTTATTCAGTATTCTGGCTGCTTCACCTCTGCCCATGTACAGAGGTATGACCAGTGTGCCTGGTGACTCACACTAAGGGACCAGAATAGAACCCATGAATTAGGTGAGTGTTTATGGCAGAACTTGCCAGAAAGGTGCCTCATTCCCAATTCTAGATAAGACTGCAGTTTGTAATGTGATATCCAATTACTCTGAAATCTGAAAAACTGTGCCTTTATTAAGCTTGTCTCAGCTAAAAGTTGCTATTTCCCTATCTTACACTAGCTGAACATCCACACGGGTCCTCTATTATTGCAAGGCTGTCAGAAATCTCTCAGCAGGAGCAGCAAATGCCAGTGAACTGTAGAAGTGAACCATCCATTTCTAATAGCATACTGAAGGAGAGTGATAACTTGTTGAGTAGCTTATCAGGAAACTTTCTTACATGATAAATCTCTTTAGTCGTTCAAAAATATGGAGAGACTGAAATGGTTTGGAGAAAACAACTTATGTAATGCAGATCTTCCCAGAACCATCAGAAGTTGCAGCAGGTTTTTCTACTCTTTATTACCAGAGCATTGCTACAACTCTCCTGTGACCTGTGAGCAGTGCCACTGTGAAACAAGGGTACCAGTTTAAATGTTTGCCATTGTTCCAGGTACTGAAAAAGCAGGTTTCCTGCAGAGAATATTCTGGTTAGATGCAAAGACATTTTGATTAGACTTTAATTTGAAAAATGTTTTAAATTAAGCTAAGTATGGTGGTAATAATCCTCTAAAAAGGCAATGGACAGAAAGTTATTAAATCTGTGAATATAAGGCTAGGTTTGTCTCTAGGCTGTTTCTTAGGAAGATGGCACCTGGATTCCTCTTAGAAAAACAACTACATCCACAGATGAAAAAGACCTACTGAATTCTTCCAGAAATCTCCAGAAAAGCAGAAAATGCCTATCTGACATTCCTAGTGGTTTTAGAACACACCATGTGCCCTTGTCTTTTTTCCTTCTCATGGGTTATTATGAAAAATAAGTCACTTTGAATCAAAATTGATCTGGTAGAAAACCATGGGAGCTGCAAAAAGGCTACTCTGTGACTCAGTGTTTATAGGCACTGTTATTGAGGGATCCCTAATTGCTCTCTACAACGACCTGGGAGGAGGATGCAGTAAGGTGGGTGTCAGTCTCTTCTCCATGTAGCAAAGAAATGTCCTCAAGTCATGCCAGTGGAGGTTTAGATTGCATATTAAAAATTTCTTCACAGAAAAGGTTGTTAAGCAGTTAAACAGGATGCCCAGAGGAGTGGTAGAGTCACCATCCCTGGAAGTGGGATTTTGTGGATGTGGCACTGGAGGACGTGGGCTAGTGGTGAACATGGTAATGAATAACTGATGAACTTAAAGGTCTTTTCCAACCTTAACAATTCCATGATTCTGTGATTCTAATGTCCCCGTGCTTCCTTGATCTGAACTGCTCTACACAAATATATCTACTGACAGAAAGACTGCTCAGGCAGAACTGCACAGGTTTGTCCATGTCGGCCAGGTGCAGTTGAATTCTTCTTTTTCCTTTACCTTTTCTGGCACGGCCACTGTGGAGCTGCTGTTCCTTGTGACCATTGCACGGCTCTTTTGAGGTGGAAGCCAAGCCTACTCATCCCTGAGTGTGCAGTGGAATCTGTGGTCTCATAACTTAGCAACTTCAAACAGAAACAGGTACGGTCCTGCTCTTCTACCTCCAGCAGAGTAAACAGCAAGTGCCTGAATATGGGCTGGGACTGGGCTGAGACAATCAGGTGTTGCTGAAAAAAACAGTGTCCTCTTTCCAGCCTTTTATTTAATTCTTTTATTTCCCAATCCCATCCACATTTCCATATTGTTCAAGGTTTGATTGGTCCGTTAAACACAGTATTTTATTTCTTGTGGATAGACAGCTCAGAGAATATGTTTTTAAGTGCTGTGAAGGATAAGAGCATGGAACAACAGACTCATCATTCCTGACATTTCTAGTTCTTAGCTACCTCTCATCTTCCTGTGTTTGTCTCAATACTGGCTTTTTTTACTCAGTCTAACAAAGTTGGAACTCAACTCTGCATGTGCTTTCCAGCACTTCACCATTCTTAAATGCCCAGTGTCTTTTCTCTCACTTTTCCTGATTTAATTTTCAGTCACCCCGAGAGTTTTGCTGCACCAGTGAACACTGAAGCTCCCTGTGCAGGTACCACACCCTCAGCTTTTAAACTCCCCCTCTGCCTTGGAGTTCTTACCAGCTACACACACGGCAGATAAAGGGAAAAAAATGGACAAATGGTGAGCTCTGCAGTATGCTAGGATCATGTGTGAATTCAAGTCCTCAGTAGATCCTACTTCTTCCTCTAAAATCCATTTTATTTTATTNTTTTCAGCTGACTGTAGCTCACTTTGTCTTTGCAGTATGAGCTGAACAAGTGGGAAGATCTAACCTGAGCTGAGAGAAAACTGTCACCTGTGTCTGTGAATCACACAGACATAATTCGCATTTCAAGCTGACCTGGTGCATTCAGCTGCTTTAATGAGAAATTTACTGGAATGATGCTGTCTGCCTACCCAGCCCCCATGGGAAGGGGCTGATTGCATTGAGGATTAGGGTGAGAATCTTTGTGCTGCATATTGAGATTTTTGCTAGTTAAGAAAGGAAAGAAAAAGTGAAAGAAGCCTGGGCTTTTAATTTTAACTGAAAAAATTGTTCCATAGAGGAAAAGGAGCGGTGTTGCTGGTCCTCAGAGCACATTTTGCCATCATATTTATTTACCCTTATCCAGCAACAGTGAAGCAGCTGGTGGCCTTGGATACTTCAAGAAGGAAGGCATTTGGTGGCCGTGAAGTCACTACATTTGGGAAACAAGGCTCCCATTTGCCAGAGGCTGTCCTGTCAGGGCAGCAGTTTGGATGCCACCCCCTATCCTTATGGCCAAGAGTTGTTTTCATCTCTGAGACTTGGTTGGATTTACATTAATTCTTAATGGCTGGCTGGCTGTATTACAGAAGATTTTTATCAAACATGCACATTTAGCAGAGGAGCTGAAGGAAAAAGGGCAGGAAAACTGAACTTCCTTGTCAGCTCCTATTAGCACGGGCAGACAGAGCCACCGGGAGAGGAGTGAGGTTTGGGCTGAAGGTGGCCCCAGCCAGGTGTAACAGCAGCAGACCTGTGTCTCCTTGGCTGCTCACTCATCACTCTTCCAGTAACTGCAGCCACCCAATTTCCCCTCTCAGGCCACCACACACCGGGAGTGTGAGACGCTGAATTTGCACCTCTGAGCCT
This sequence comes from Cyanoderma ruficeps, assembly GCA_008694505.1. Classification (NCBI taxonomy): domain Eukaryota; kingdom Metazoa; phylum Chordata; class Aves; order Passeriformes; family Timaliidae; genus Cyanoderma; species Cyanoderma ruficeps. The sequence goes on along the minus strand of VZDJ01000116.1, from coordinate 22,387,755 downwards.
TGGTGGCACAGAGGGATGCTGAGGGAGGGCAGGCACTTGCCTCCCATGTGCCAGCGCTTACAAAGGCTGAGGAGGTGTGGGGGGAAAGAAGAAATCATGTGGGGTGCAGGGATCCAGTCTGTCCCTACTTCTGCTTTACAACTGGGGCAGCTGTAAAACAGGAGCTGTAAAACTTTAGGAGGATGATGGCTGAGGTATCAGACAGTCAGCACCTATTTCTGGAGCAGATGACTTTTAGGGGGACTGTAACTTGTATTGATTTAGATTTTACCTCACAGCTGAAAAAGCTGACCAGGGCTTTTTTACTAAATGTAAACACATTTTCCTTTGACAGGTTTTTAAATTAAATGTTTCCTTTTGGAAATAGTGAAACAGTTTTTTATTTTGATGTCTTCCAAATGAAACTCACCCTTTTGAAAAACCCTACTTTGCTAAAACTGTATTTAAAACTAAATGTCTCAAAAGAGAATGTTGAGTAAACTCAATTCTTCAAAAAATAAGTTTAAAGGGGAATGAAACAAAATGCTTGCATTCCCAAAATAATACCGCTTTAGTTTGCCTATGATTAAACCTCTTTCCTCTAACTTTCTTTTAGAATTGGGATACTGGGTGAAAAGACTTTGTACTTCACTACAGGAGTAAACGGCACCAATAATGGTGCAGAACATGAGTGGAGGTTAAACTGAGCTGAGACAGATGGCAGCAATAAGCCCTTCCAGAGACTACTGCAAAAGCACACCCTTGCCACTCTTAGATCATTTTGTTTGAGGAAAACAAAGTAAAATGGCTCAGAAAGATGATGTGCTGTGTGCCATTGGCAGGAGCAGCACGCAGGAGGAGATCAGCAATGGAAAATGTTCCTGCAGAAGAGGCTCCACTGCAAGGGTTCTCTTCTCCTCACAAGGTAAGTGTTAATCAACACAGCCAGGGGTAAAGGCTTCACTCTCTGGGGTTTCATATAGTGGAAAAACTGATTGTAGCTGTGAAGCTGACTTGTAATGTACATGGGGAGGAGAGGGATACAAAAAGCTGTGTGTTGTTTTTAAACTTACTAACTTACCTCAGAAAGTTTCTCCCAGATTTAACTGGGTATTCAGAGAGTTAGACCTAAACAGAATTTGCCTTTTAATTAACCCTCAGCAGCAATAAATAATACGAAGAGAAAACTGCAAGTTGAAGGCAGTAGAGTAGACCTGAGCAGGGCCAAGGAAATCCTGGGAGTCAGCCAGCCTGCCTGTGCCATAGTCACATTTTAGTTGGCTTGCTGTGCATGTCACATTTCAGTGAGAACAGTAAGTGATAGACCAGCAAATCTAGGGTGGTACTAGAATTAATAGCACATGGTTAAAATTAAAAATCAAGCATGGCCAGTGTCCATTATGTAGGAATATAGATGGTTCAAACTGTTTTTCTTAGCAAAAGAATTAAATCACAGTGAGCTGAACAGTTTGTGGTTACTTGCCAGTGTGGCTTTCTGCAGCAGAAACCAAAGGAGTCTCTTTTAAGTGATGTCTGCTTTCCAGAGAAGAGTGTGCACTCTCCTGACTCTTGGATCTCACACACTGAACCAGACCACCAAGCACCATGAACTTTGGCTCGTGGCTGATATAAAAGCAGCCTCAAATCCAGATCTATAAATCTAGGAATAGGTTCCACCTCTGTTATTCCAGCAATTTGGGAGTGCATAAGCTCCAAAGCTTGTGAATTTCCATTATTTTCTCTAAAAAGCCTTAATAGGAACCTGGAATTTAAACGCTGCTTCATATATACAGAGTAATGCAGGAGTAAACAGATTTCAGGAAGAGATCTCAGACTGATCCTGACTTCTTAATCTTTATATTGACCTTCTTTTCAATTTGCTTTCTGTAATGAAAGAGAAAAAAAAGATAAAAGCTCATCTTCTGATCTGAGAAGTTCTTTAGAACAGAAATGGGGGGATAAATGGGGAGATGGGCACAAGTTCCTCCTTGCCTGGTTTCTGATATAAATAATCAGTTCTGGAGATGCTCATCAACATGAGAATTCTTCTGAAATACGATGTCTTCTTGTGAAAAGCAGGAGAAAGGCAGCAGCAGCAGGAGCAGCCCACAAACAGCCCTTCAGAAATCGGGTTAATTTCTCACTGGAGCTTGAGCTTGACTATTGCTTGTTTTCAGCCTCAGGCTTTAGAAATGTTATTGTCAGTTATACTTTCTTTTTACCAGACAGAAATGGAGAAGAAAATACGGATAATGATGGAATGAGCTCTTCAGCTTCAATAACACAGACGCCCACCCTAAAGGGAGCAGGTGGGAGCAGAAAGTTCCATTCACCTGTGACCAGCAGAGTACCCACGCACAAAGAGGAGTTTCATTAGGCTTCAGAATTCATGCCTGGCTGAGATGGAGTGGGACAGTTCATGCTTCTCAAGTTTTATTTCCTCTTGGCAGAGCTGGAGAAACGCCCCACCAAGCACTCAGTCACTTCACTGTTTCTGCCTAGATAGAGCCTGGGGAGGAGGAACCCCCTCCATTATATTCAGGTTGTCTTTGCAACACAAAAGAACGTAAATAATTACTTCAGTTGGGCTCCTCAGCAGCCGACTGAGCCACTGGAGAAACATTAGTAGGGCAGCATCACTTCATCTAACATGGTGAGTACAAATGGCCAAACAAAAAAAGGAAAAAAGAGATTGCCGAGCTTGCCTAATAAACACAAATATGTATGTTTTATCAGGGTGTTTAGATGCAAAGAACAGTAAAGAGAAGTAAGACCTGGCTTTTCAAAAGGATTTAATTCAGCCTGTGATGGTTTGCAGACATATCGAGCAAATCTCCAGATAATTAAGCCTGCCTCTGGCATACCGAAGCAAAATGTTTACATCTTTTTCCCTTTAAAATCACATTATCTGGAATGTTTCCATTGATAGCAGACGGATGAAGCTCAGAGGTAAAAAAATAATTTGTGCAAGACAACACAGTTGTAACAGTCTTTTCCATTCATTTCTGTGAGCTTCATCCTTTTCCTTGGCCAGGCTGCCAGGGGACCATCAGGCAGTTTTCAGCATGGGCATCACCTACCCCTGCTGCAGCAGCAATCTGGGGTAAGAAGGGGCTGCTGAAAAAGTGCTGGCAGATCTCTGTTCTCTCCCTCTGCCTCCTCAAAGCCCTCGAAATGTATTGTCACTTCCATTACTACCAAAAAGAAAACACACAGGGCTTTCCTGCTTATGGAAAATTAATGTATTCTCATCTATCACAAGCCAAGCCAAAATTAGAAAGAACTTCATTTAATACCATGCTGAGATGGTTTTATTCACTGAGTCTCCTTGACTCAAGACATACTGCTGCCTCAGAGCAGAACTCCCACACACCCTGGTTTATTACCAAAGCTCACATTTTATTGGCAATTCTTAATCCTCATGTTATTTTGTTACTCAGACAAATTTATCTAAACCTATCTGCAAATTCTTGCAAATACAGACTGTGCTGTCTGAGGATGGAGGAGTCTGGGACTCACTGCATAAGGGAATTCAAAAATCATGGTTTTTATTTCCTTAGAAGCAGCAGGCCAGGAACCTCATTAAGCTGCTTAAAAACTCCCTTTGCTGCACTCATGGAGGCAAAGTCTGGCAAAATAATGTCTATGAACCCCACACCAGGTTAATTCTCATTTCAGGAATTGCTCTAAATTTATAAAATGGAACTCCTGGTCTTTCTTCCCTACCATCAGTTTTTAAATTTGGAAGGAAATGCTCAAAATTCTTTATAACTCAATTTTATTACCTCCAAAATGATAGCTCAACATACATTTTTACGCTGTACATTGACCTCCTCAGATGTAGAGCATGTGACTTAGATCTCCCCTTGAGGTAAGTGTTGACTTCTGGCTGATTTTCTCAGTTTACCACAGCTGAGGATCTGTCCAAAGAAGTGTCAAAGTCTTTTGTTATAGCTCTTCCTTCACCAGCAATGCATCATTTAGGCGGGTCCTTCTGTTGTGCCTAAAAAAGGTAAAAAATTCTGTGCTTTTTTCTATCAATTCAGAAGGATGCAGGAAGGGGTGTTAAGAACAGATTTGATTCGCTAGTGTGCATTTAAAAACTACCTAGAATTCCTTTGGGCTCTATCAGAAAAGTCGAAAACTCTGTCAAAGCTTATACAGATATTTGAAGTGGAAGGCTTTCCAAAAGACAGATAAATAAATAAATATGCAGTAGAGAAAAGGAGATCTTAACTATTGCTTCACATGTTTTTCAATGTCAACCTGCAGAAGCTGCTCTGAAATTAATGGATTTGCACCTGCATGGTTGGAAGTAGAATCTAATTCTCAATCTATAATTTAAAGGGGGATCACACTGGTATCTTGCTATTTTCCACATTTTGGATTGCTCTAAAGTGCATTCTGAATCTTTAATGTGCATCATTGATTCATGGAAAAGGCATCATCATTAAAGCAAATTGTTTCAGACAATTCTGTTCACCTGGAAGTTTCTATTCTTCATAGTCAGTGGGAAGAATAGAAAGGGAAAAAAAAAGTAAGGAAAGAGTGTCTGGAAAATCAGGGACTTGATTTTAGCCATCACTTAATTATAGTGTGGGACTAAACCATCAGCTTTTCATCCCAGGCTTGTTCAACAGTGAAGGTGCAGAACAGTGGGAGGAGGAGAGTATGGTAAAAATAAGGATCTATATTGCAGATACTGTCTTGTAAAAATATTAAGACATGGGTTTGTGTATAATCTATTAAAAACTGCATGGGGGACTCTCAGCTCTGAGTAAAAGACAATGCTCTGGTCTTTCAAATTCTCACAGAATTATTTCTAAGCTTACACGAAAGTAAACATAATTATCTTTATTTTTCAAATGTGAGACACAGAGGTTAATCAAATGATACAGCTTTTCATTTTCCTCTTTTAAATCTCTATACAGTGCTTGTGACTTGCTACTTCATCTCTAACAGTCTGCCCACTGGGAATTGCTGCTGTGTAATGGCAGGTTGGGTTCACATTTTCAAACTTCAGAGTCGCCAAACACATACACAGAAAAAAGCTGTAAAAAGATAAATAATCCATCTGGTGCTGCTGTAGGTTTCCCACTCAAACTCTATAGAGATGGGCCAAGAATAAAAACAGCATGTAATAACCAGTCTGGACTTCTCAGGGTAAAGAAGGGAGAAAGATCATATGAGTGCTTGAACTTCTAAAGCCTTAGGCTGAACTATGATAACCCAGAAACAATTGAACCAAGTTTAGTTGCAGTGTGATGGAGAAAGAGGAAGCTCTCTCTCCTCTCATCAAACTCTACTTGCTCTCGTTGTTTATAGAGTTGCATCTTAGTCAAAAAAATCTGATTTTAATCACCCTGTATGACTGCCACGAAGGGTAGCATTTTCCTCATGTGGACTCATACATTTCTGATTAAAAGACCGATAGGGCAAAAGCACGGAGTCAGTTCCTAATTAGTAGATTATCCGCAACTCTTTCATCTCCTGCACATTGTCCATTGATGGCAGTGGGGGGATTGCTCCTTCACACCCCCTCAAACACACAGAGGTGAGGTGGGCACGGGCTGGATGGTCCCCCAGGAAAACAAAAGCTCACTCTGGAAAGTTACAGATGGCTTTAAAAACGGGGGAAACCCATGGGGTTGGCCTGTCCCAATTCCAACGTGGATGTCAGACATCTCTCGTGACTGCCGATATTCTGAAAGGCCACTGCAACTTCCCGCCTCCATGGACCACCTGCCTGCTCCTGCTGAAGCCTTGGTGAGCGCTGGGCCACCACAGGGACAGGAGCAACCTCACAGCTTGAGCACATCAGCTCCAGCAGTCAAGAGGAAGGGGGAGGAAGTGTTTTTATTTACAGCAATCCATGCACACAGGGCAGGAATCCTATGTGCAAACAGGCTCCTGGATGCAGCTCTGTGGATGGGCAGATTAGAGGAGCAAACAGCCCCTGACACAGCTAATGAGTCACTCTGGGCTGTGTAAAGGACGGCGGGTTTGTGGAGCCGCTATTTCACGGCAGAAGATAAGATCTGCATTAAGCTAGATTTCTTTTGTTCCATGAGTCAGGGAAAGAGAAAAGTGCAACAATAAAAGGGCGGGCTGGAAAGGAGATAAGGATTCCATTCTGAATTCTGTCAAAACCTTTCTTTTGGTGAGACAGTTTTTTCTCCCTCCACGGCTCAGTGCCCAAGGTACACCTCTCAGAGAGAGCTACACCCTGGAGTTTGGTGCAGAAATATTTAAACAGATGTGAAGGACACATCTGCATATAAACTAAGACATACACACACCATTACCACACTGATTATTGTTTTGTACACAAAAAATAGTATTTGTACTATTTTGTTTAGTGGGGTTATTCTGTATTTTCACTGTAATAAATAAGATTGAGATTCCATCTTGATTAAGAAATGACTGTAAGAATGAAAGGATATGGCATCTAATTCTCACTCACTTGGTATAGAGATATAAAGTATGCCTGTAGAATAAATATCACTCCCAGGAACCCTTTCAAATGCATGATTCTGGGAAATCCAAACTTCCCTTTGTAGCCACATGAATGTGTATGCTGTTATTCTTTTGGGGTTTTATTTGGAACAAAATGTCTATAGAAATGTTGCTGGTGTTCATGTGACCTATAGAACTGAAGGTCAAGCCTTAAAGCTGAATTTAAGAAAGTCAATTTCCACTTGGTTTCTACTTCCTTAGAAAGCTGCCTTAGCTGATTTTTCCTCACAAGAAAAATTGTAAAGTTCATGCTTCTGTTTGTTTCTGCTTCCCTTACTGACACTGAAGGAAATTTGAGAAGAAATCATGGCAAGTTCAAGAAGAGAGGTAAATATTTCTGTCTGGGCTGGAGAACCATGGATTCTTTGGAATTGCGAGCAACAAGCCAGCAAATCCAGAAGCCAGAGAAAGAGCAGCAGTTTTACAATTTCCAAGCAGCTCTGATTATCCCTGATAGTCAGCATTGCTCTCAAACCAGCTGAGGATGGAGAATAGAGTGGCAATTCAAGAACCTTTGGCCATGCCATTCCTCTCAAGGCGGTAATTACCCACAAGTAAAGTGAAGATGCAATATTCCAACTGTTATGAGCAAAGGGAACAGACCAGCTGTATAAAAACTTCCTTGGTTATTTTAAACAGTACACTGCTAACTCTGATGTGAAGTGACTCCTAAAATGTGCACTGATAAAACTTAAACCTTCAAAATATACTGTATTATTCACTGTTTGAAGTAAGACCTACCTGGAGAAAAACTCATTTCACTGGTGCCAGAACTCAGCAATGGAAATGAAGATGTCCCTGCATTGAATAGGATCATATTCTTTTGTATCTCTTCTAATGGTTTGTTTAGCTTCATTTGAGCAAAGTGAATTTCCACATTACACTCATTTCCACACACCTCAGAAATAAAATACTTTTACACTTAAAACCCTGTTCCAATGACAGAAAGAAAGAAACCTATAAGTTTAATAGAAAATGTCTCTAGTGTCTGGAATATTTAAATAAAATGGCTACATTAGAAGAGTTAGTAAGATGGTGCTTTCCTATGCTCCTTGTAATGGAAAGTGTATTTTTAGGAAGAAAAGAAGAAGGGGAAAAATAAAAGGCACAGAGAGAAATAAAAAAGCCAAATAGTCATAAAACCCAAAAAAATCTATAACTGAGCTGGCAAAACTACATGCCAAGTTTCAGCTAAAGACATTGAATTTCAGCTGACTGGTTCATCTAATTTACTGCTTTGTTTTGGACATCAGGTTAAAATGCTTCAGAGGAAAGCTGGACCAATACAGCTATGTCCTGAATTTTCCAAGTATGATGAGCTCAGTTTGGAGAAGAAACTGAGTATTGGACCTTACTCTACACAATTTGGGTTCTCAATTTTCTTTCTTCCTTATTATTTTTAAAAGGGTTATTAAACCATGTATCTTATCAAGAGAATATCTTTTCAGGGGAAAGGTTTAAAAGCTCAAGGAGGACTTTAGAGAACACTGAAATGAGGACTTGTGCTTAAGGGTGAAATTCAGACTGTGACCCAGGTGCTGTGTAAGTCTGACCTTGGAGAGCAACCACATTTCCTGCACTCCAGTGCCGAGCCACGTCCAGATTTGACTGCAGAAATCTCTACGTTCATGTTTAGGCACCCACGTGTGTTTGTGAGGGCCACAGTACTGAGGTGATGGAGCTCTCCTCCTCCTGGGACAGCAGACCCTGTTCTCCTCCTGGCCCAACAGCCCAGCCCTGCTTGAGGACAGGGTCCCACTTAGGTACCATTGGCCTTTCCTACAAGTGAATGGAGATTTGGAAATCAGGGCCCAGGCTGTTGCCTCTCTGCTGCTCATTCCCTTGTCACAGGAGCCAAGATTTTCAGCTTCCAATGTCATAGCCAAGCCACAACCAGCTGCAGGATCTTGCAGCTCCAGTGGCTCCTCTCTGCAGCTGATGTGCATCCAGCACAGGTTGGGCATTGCATCCTCAGTCCAACTCCAAGAGCAGAGCACAAAGGGAAATGAAGTTGCTCATCCAATAATATTCTCTGTGGACGTATATCTTGAGGTGATAAACAGAAAAAAACAGTTGAATTTGGAATGCTGCAGCATGACTGAAGTGCTCAGCCCCAAGGATTTCTAGTAACCAAATAGCAAATGATGCAGCAGATGATGACAGGTGAGCTGGCAGAACAGCCTAAGGTCTGTACACATGGTTGCCTAGCCACGTTTTTAAATCATTCCAGTTACCAAAATAGCTTAGAAAGTCTGCTCTGTCTTTCACCTTCCCAACATAAATAAAGTAATGAAAACCTTGGCTGGATTTAATTTGTGTATCTTTGCTTTCTGCACATTCTTTCTGGTTTGGAATAAAGAGGAACACTCCTCTCATCCACAGAACTGCCCCATTTGTGCATAAAAATGTCTGTTATTGTCTTTACACCACTATGCTCTAACTCAGTCCTGGAAAGACCTGCTAAAAGGCACTTCCCTTCCAAATTCCTCAGTATTTCTCCTTTCTGCAGTCAGCCAAATGCCAGTCAGCTTTGATGACATATTTCTGGAGCCTGGCTGCATGCCCACTGAGAACAGACTGACACTACCTATAACAGGTATTATACAGCTATGAAGTGGACAATTCTTGTTTGCCCCCTACTTGGGAACTTTCTGGCCAACAAATTTCTGGTTTCTGAACAAGAGGAGTTTTGGTAGATGTAAGCTGAGTGAGAATATCTGTAAGAATGAAACTCACAATGCTATCCCTTCCAACTCGAAATATTCTAATCATCTGTGAGTATTTCTGTCCCCCCAAATGCCACACACACTCAGAAGATTTGGTTTTACTGTTCATGGATATTGCTGCATATATACTGTAAACTCTCTACAAACTTTGCTTGTGGTCTTTCACTCAAGAATTGTAAGTGTGGTGATTTAATCGATTCCTGAATGTCATACCCACTATATATTTTCCCACAGCTTCAATATAAGTCTTTCATAGCTGGATTATTTATTTGCTTTTTTGTCTGCTGTGTAATTTTATTGGTGTCACTTGTTGAAGAAGAAAAGCAACAAAGGTCAAGCTTCAGCTGGAAAGCAATACACAGTTTTTGAGGCACTCGTTATTTTTAGGGGAAGTAATATCAAAAGAGACAGTGAAGTGAGAATAATTTTTGGATTCCAAGGTGTCAAGAATTCACAAATCCATTCAGGTGACTTTGTTTCTGTTATTCCTGCCCCTTGAGACTGTGGTTTTCTAGTCCACAGCAAACATAAAGTAATCTAAGTTACTATGGCCTTTGCTCAGATAACCCTGCTGGTGACACAGACCACAAAGTGCCCAATTGATCTTTTCAAGTTGCTGTAACTTGACTTAGGCATAAGAATTTATTTTTTTTTAATGCTGCCATGATGTGCTGAGGGCTCCAGTCAAAGCCTGATCCCTGTGACAGTGATTCAGAGATGTTCTTAATACACACCAAAACTCCCACTGTCACATTCAGCACTTCGGTGAGGGGTAGGGTGACACCAAGCCCTCACTGTGGTGGTGATTTCTAGCAGCCCCTGGCAGTTTGGTGCTCACTGGAAGACATTTCATTACTGTCACTGTCCCTTAGGTCAAGCCTGAGCTCTTCAGAGGTCCCCCACAAACTGCTGAGCTACAAACGTGAAAAACTACAGCCATATCCATTCTGGAAACTATTGTCCTGGCTGCATAAGCAGATTTAAGAAAATCACTGACAATAAATCTTCAGCATTTCCTTTGCATATAAGGTGAAATCTCCATTCCCATTTCACCTCATACATTTTATTCTGTGATTTATATCCCATCCAGAAGCAAAGCTTTTTAAAATACAGAAGACCTGACAATTCCCAGCTGTTATAAAGAGTTTGCAGTTAAATTGTTGCCTCAGTTTATAGATAGCAGAACATGAACAGCCATCCTTTGTAAATTAGATCCTTTGAGGAAACATTAAGTTGGGAATCCCAGAATTGAGTGCTTAAGTGCTTAAACCACTTAAAATATTTAGAACAGAGAGCTCACCTGACAATCTGGGAGCAGCAAACTGTTCAGAAGATTTACATGGATGAAAGAGTTTATGGTGGACTAGCACTGCATTGCCAGATTCCAGCTTCATACATAATTTAATCTTGAACTTAAAGCTGCTTAGGTGATGTTGTGACAGGTGTAAGAATTATAAAAGAAAGGCCTCATAAAATCAGGCCTGCTCTGCTAAATTGCCAAAGTTAGCCTGTCACTTCTTCTAAGTCATTTGCAAGTTCCCATGCAAAAACAATCTTTGTATGAAAATTCATTAGCATAACAACCTATTCTTGGATTGAAAAAGAAATGCACCTGCAAGAACAAGGGATTTGTCCCAGGAGAATCAGGAAAGAAAACATGTAAACAATACAAGGATAGAGAGATTTGATAGACAAGTAGAACATCTTTTTCATTAACCAACAGAGTAACTGGCAAGAAAGCTATTAACCAATTAAAGTTACATACGAGGTCTGTAAAAACTGTATAAAACGAGCTGTGAAAATAACTGGATTTTCCTGCATGAAGAAAATGGAGTCCCGGCTAACTTAGTACAATATCTGATGACCCGAGGCGATCGCGGGAGGCGACGGCCGAACCTGCCTCAAAAAAGGACGCGGGCCAAGCCGAGACGGAATAAGCAAAATCGTGAAAGAAGAGCCCGCAGCGAAACGAAATTCAAGGAGCGAATACACAAAGTAGCGAAAGGCCGCGGCTGCAGCCGGCGCCGGACGGCCCCAAACACACAAAGACAAGAACCGGGCGGAGCGGCGGGAGCGACCCGAGCAGGGAGCGCCCGGGGCCGGGACGGCACAGGAACAAACACAGAAACAAACACAGAAACAAACACAGAAACAAACACAGCTCCCGGGAAGACACCGCCGGCGTGGGGGGCGTGTCAGCATAGACCGAAAAATGCATTGCGTCCACNGTGTGGGGGCACTTCTACTGCGCAAACGGGATAAAACAGGATAAAGGAAATTGCGGACTTTACTACTGTGGCGTAGAAAACAACGTGAGAGTAGATGTACAAAATGCCTTTTCTATCGAAAGGTGGGACGAGTTGGGGCAGGTTTTGTGGGCAGCGGCCATAAGGGAAGATACGGTAGCCACAAGATCGTTAGCTACATTGTAGTTTATTAGAAATTGGTTAAAAAAATTACAATCTGCTGAAGGGACCGCAGCGGTTGCGGCAACCGCCTCCCCCCGCGGGCTCCAGAGAGCTCTCGGTCAGTACCTCCGGTGTCTGCAGGTCCCTTTCTGTTCCCTCCACCCACGAACCATGGAAAAGTTACCTAGGTTGCCTTCTAATTCCGTTTTTCATGTTGAAAAGACTATTAAAAATGTTATATCCCCTTTGAAACTGCTTTCAATCTAAGCCATGTGAAGACCCCGGCCGCAGGAAAAGCCGGGAGGCGGGCTCGGTGTGCGTGCGCCCCTGTCAAACCCTTCCGGCGGGACACGGTGTCTGTCCCCGGGCGGCGATGCGGGGCGGCCGCTCCCGCTCCCCGGGAAGCCGCGGTGGCCGCGGTGGCCACGGCAGCTCCGCGCGGGTGAGTTTGATCCTGCAGAAAGCCCCGAGCCCCGGGCAGGGGTCAGTTCGCAGCTCCATGCGGAACGCGCCAGCTCTGCGGACGGCAGGAAGCGGAGCACATTTCCTGCGCCACAACTCCTTTCCAGAGGAGTTGGGTGGGAGTCCATTGGAATTGGAAGTTCCAATCCGTTCCCTCCCGGGCTCTGCGCGGGATTTTCAACAGCCCCGGCGGCTCTGCCGGGCCCCGGGATCGGCGGCCCCGCTCTGCGGAGCTCCGCGGGCTCTGGGGCGGGAGGTGGGAACCACAAGCGCTTTGTGCCTTTCTAATCTTTTTCTGTCTTTGTTTTCGTTGGTTTTCCCCCTTTTGCTACATGCGGTCTTTAGAGGGGTTTTTTGTGTTGCTTTTCCCCCTCCGCTTTTGTACCGCGGGTGTTTGAGGGGAGGCGGGGATGCCGCAGCTCCGGGAGGTGCAGAGTTAAGGGTCTAATCCCTACGGATGTCAGCACAACACGGCGGGTTTTGTTTTTCCCTTGCCCTCTCAGCAGCAGCTGCAAGGCGGCGGCGGCCGGAGTTTTCTTTCTTCCCCACCCCGCTACTTTCTTTTTTTAATTGATTCATTAACTTAAAGAGAAGATATGCATGTGTTTTTGTCATCAACGGGTTAAAAGTAGTCATCTATTCATTTGAGCAGACATCAGTTCCCTCTGAAAAAAGTGAGGCCCAGTGAGAAATGACCTAACCACCCCCCAGCCTTCATAACCAGAACAAGAGCCAAAGTAGCATCGCCAGAGCACGGCTGTGTCTGGAGACTTACAGAGGAAACTTGTCAACAAAACCTTTATGTCATCATCATGGTACAGTGTTCCTACTGACCTTCAGCCATTCCCTCTTCCAGGCTCCCAAAAAGACATTCAGTGATGTCAAAGATCAACATTTCCAACTAATGGACTTTCTCCTGAGTCTCAACTATTTGGACTTTAAAACAATGGTCATTTATCTCAATTTCCCCTAGAGACATTGGACATTATTTTTATTTTTCTCATGCTGTGAGACCCTGTGTCAGTGAATTGGTTGGATTTAATAAGTTTTGTTGATTGCAACCTGTTTTTAATGTATCTTGTCCTGTATTTAATAGATAATAGTAATAGCCTTAATAAGATGCAAATTGTTTTAACATCAGAACATATGAGCTTTTTAAATTAATAAAAAAGAGGGGGATGTCACGACAGGTGAAAGAATTATAAAAGAAAGGCCTCATAAAATCAGGCCTGCTCTGCTAAATTGCCAAAGTTAGCCTGTCACCTCTTCTAAGTCATTTGCAAGTTCCCATGCAAAAACAATCTTTGTATGAAAATTCATTAGCATAACAACCTATTGTTGGATTGAAAAAGAAATGCACCTGCAAGAACAAGGGATTTGTCCCAGGAGAATCAGAAAAGAAAACATGTAAACAATACAAGGATAGAGAGATTTGATAGACAGGTAGAACATCTTTTTCATTAACCAATAGAGTAATTAGCAAGAAAGCTATTAACCAATAAAGTTGCACATGAGGTCTGTAAGAACTGTATAAAATGAGTTGAGAAAATAAAGAATTGGCTTTTCCCACATGAAGAAAGTGGAGTCTCAGCTAACTTACTGCAATAAAGTTATTTGATTTTTTTATTGTGTTTATTGAGGATTGGCTCTGTGAAAATGTCCTTATGTTTTAAAATCAAAGGAAAAGAAGAATTCCAGGAGATTAAAGATGAGAGCGTGTTAACCCCCGAGATTTAGGATGACAAGGCATTGTACAGCAGACAATATTTTGCTTACAGGATGGAGGGTGTGCACTACCAAGCTGGCATGCATAAAAAAATCCGACAATCAGCATTAACCACCTGGCCATACCACTGAAAGAATCTGTTTTAAGAAGCTGTGTAAATAAACTTTGATAGTTTGCATAACAACATATTCTTATCATCTCTGAAGCTGATGAGCTCAAACAGCAGGACGCAGAGATTAGCAGCAGGACCATTTCTTTGGAAGTGAGATCCAAATTCATCTGTTCTTTGAGTAGACTGGAACATTTTTTGCCATGATGAGAAATTCTCAGACACAGATTTTTTTCCCCCCTATTTTTTCCATGTTTATTTTGCAGGATAAATGGTACCTACATGCTTAATTCAGGGCTTTTAATTCCTTTTTCACGCTGCAGAAGGTTTTCATTAACAGCACAGAAAATATAGTGCAACCTCTTAAATATCAGGCTAAGGAAAAAAAATCTAGGAAATGCTTTTTATGACAGGGCTATTTAAATATAATCACATACCTGTCTCCATACAGGCCTGCTTATGGCAGGCTGTCAGTCCTCTCAGAGAGGGGGTGGTCTGCAGTCAAAGGTTTTAAACAAGGAAGTGCAAAATTTTCAAAGCTTCTATAATGGACATGCAAGAAAGAATATAGATATTCTGTGGCAGGGGAAAGACAAGTATACTAGAAAGCAGTATATTAGTAAGCCAGGACCAACAAGAACAATGCTTATTTATGGTTGAGAGGGTATGAAACTGATATAATCACTGAGAACTGAGTACTCTCTTCTCCCACTGCCATAAAGGACAAGACCTGACTTGGGCTGTGTTGTGTTTGATGACAGCTTTGGTTATGCAGCCTTACATTCTTGACTAGAATATTAGTTGCATTAACTATAGGTTGTTTATTTTTTTTTATATCTTGAAAAGTATTGTCCAACCAGGACAGGTATATATGTGACTCTCTTCAGACTGTAAAAGAAATAAATCAAAGTTAGAGAATCTGGAAAAAAAATTAAGATCTTAAGACAATATCTTATTTTTTGTTGCTGAATTTTGTCTTAGATGCTTCTTTCCCAGCTTAATGTCATGTGTTCGGTGCTTTACACTTCAAACCCCTCCATTTTACAGAAAAGGGAAAAAGAGCAATTATTCCTTCCAATATTTTCCTTAGATACTCTAGTACCTTAATAGAAAAATCAACTAGGGGAAGGTGTGAAAGAGTTAAAAAGGCAGCTTTTATTGAAGAGCTGAGCTCAGGATTCCACACATACTGGAAAGAGGCTTTGCAAGTTAGTTCTAATAAAACACTAGAAAACAAGGTTCGAATATCAGACAGGAATTCTTCAGGATTAAAGGTAAAAATAAACCAGACCAGGCTAGAAGATTTATGTATCGTGGCAGAACTTCCCCCTAAAACGGGGCTTATGACCATCCATCTGTCAGGGTGGTTCCTCTGGTGGCGCAGCTGGAATGCCCCATGATTCCTCACATACATGGAGGGATCACAGAGCTCCACCTCAGGGCAAGGCTTTCCACCTCCTGTCACTGACCTGAGACATCAAAGCTGGCAGACTGCCTCTCTCAGTTATAAATGTCTTTGTTTCCTCCTGCCTGGGCTGCAGCTCTGCAACGCTGAAGGTGAAACCATCACTTATTCATCACTTATTCTGTGAACTGCAGCAAAGTCCTGGCAGTGACAGCAGCAAATGAGAGGTCACCACGTCTTCCTTCTCTGCTGAGAAAGGCTTTCCATGGAAGGGTGCCCTCTGACTGCTGCTAACAGGGCTTTGACTACTGCCTTTTCTCAAAACAAACAGCCTGTGGTCCAAACTGCCAAGAGCCTCTCCCTGCCAGAGGGACCTGAGAGCCTGTGCCACTCTGCAGGAGCAGTGGGAGCACACACAGCAAATGGTATGGGAATGATGGGAAGCAGCTTCTGATGCTGGGTGTGGAGAAGTGTGGAAAGAACAGCTCATACAGAAGAGAAGGTTTTTGGCTGAGGAGATTGAATCCTTCTGCCCCAATCTTAATCCTTCAAATTAAATCCAGGAAATTTTTTGTTATTTTCCAGATGTTCAGTGCCACAAAGTCAGGTAGGTGTTAAGGACGATCATTGATCAGTCACTCAGATCCCAACATAAGGTAACAGCCAGCAGTGCAGGGGACAGCCTGGTGGCTTTTCCAAAGCCATGGACTCTAATTCTGTGGGTATTAAACACAGCCACAAAACTTGCCTCCCAAAGACTGCAAATGTGCCCTTTGCAGCAGCCCACAGAGCAGCTCACATGTGTAGGGTCTGCTGTGTTTTGGAACAAGTCAGAGGTCACACTGCAGGATCAAACCCCATGTGTGATGCTCTTGTGTTTTTTTATCAATTGTCTCCTCATCCACAAGAGGAGAAAAAAGCCAAGGAATATCATGAGGGTAGATGCATCTCTAGCCAACTTCAACATTTTTTCAGTGTGTGATTAAACCTCCCTATTAAAAGCATGATAAAATCTTTGGATCCTTTAGGATTTGAACCTGGACAGACATCCAGCTCAGCTGAACTCCTTGTGCCCTTCTGGAATTCTTGGACTAAGGATAAAATTCCCCCAGTTCAGGAAAGTTTTTTAAAATTTATTTTCCTATACATTGCTTAAGCTTCAGTGGGACAAGCAATGGGAGATTTATCTACAAACACGTAGGCAAAATCAAGACATTGGAATGATGGAAGCAGAAATTAAAATTTTGTACAAGCCACCTATTTTATTCTTCTGGCTCCCAAATCGATTTTAAAAGCTGTTCTGCTAAGATTAAGCACTGCCAGGGAAATAAACCTGTCATACCAACTGTTATTACCATTTATATTACCACAGTTCTCAGGAAAAACTCCAAGGCACTGTGGGCTGTGTAAACACATGAAGAGAAAAAGTCCCATGTCCATGGAGAGCTGATGCTGAGATTTTGCAACTGATGGACAACACCAGGCACCAAATGGCACAGCCCAGCCAACAGCCAGAGTCTGACAGCAAACAGTGAGATATTGTTGGTGTAGGAGTGAGTGATCTTAGTCCAGGAGAGCCTAAAAGTTGATGACATTTCAGTGTTGTAAGAAAGGCTTTGCCAGTGTTGATGAGGAAATCCTTTTGAAAAATTAAGGGAAGCGTCAGAGTTTACCTGTGCAACATTTGCAAGAATAATAGTGGGTAATGGTGCAGAAAGATTTAAAAAACCCAGAGGCTGGAGTTGGTGTCTTGAAAATTAATAGAATCTCACAAATAGGAAATGACCAGGCTGAGAGACACAGTGAAATATGTGACCGACACCAGCAAGCAGGGAGAGCTGGCACCTGGATTCTAGAAAGTCATGTTTCAGTCACCAGCCTTTGGACTGTGAAATCAACACCTGAGAGGGTCGCATTTGGCATAGGTAAGAGCAGGCCAAGGTTCTGTAACTAACGTGGTGTATTGTAGAAACTGAGACATGAGGTAGAAAACCTCAAACAAGTGTTCGGATTAGAGAGAGCAGACAGAAGATGGGAAAAAAAAAATATCTGCAAACATTCAGAGACTGCCCAAATGCAAGGATCCAGTGAGCTGTTTAAACTGAATGAATGCTGATCATCTAAGGCTTGTCTGTAATCAGAATAATCTGTAACCAGATTAATTGTAATCAAGCAAAAGATTGCTTGCAAAAGGAAAGGAGTAATATGGAGGAGTAATGAAGAGATGATGATGAGTTTTCAGGTATATTACATTTTATAGAGTCAAAAGAAGAAAAATTGTGAGACTTCTTTAGTAGAAAGAGATCATTCTGGAGGAGAGAAGGAGGAGTCTGGCTCAGCACAGGTGGTTGAAGAACTTTGTGCCATCCAGAGGCAAAAATGTGCAAAGGGATCAGGAAAAGAAGGGTAGCAGTCCACAGGAATTCCCACCAAAAACTGGAGATGGGAAAGAGGACTATTCAACCAAGGACATGATGAAGTAGGGGTGTCCACAGTATGCAGAGAGTTGGAATAAAGGGAAGTACAGAGGCAAACAAAATGAAAATACACTGAAAATGTACTGACTGTTTGTGTACACTGAAGCCAACTGGCAGGCCAAGAAGACTGAAGATGGTTAGCAATGGATAATTAGAAACCTTGCTGAGAAGCAATTTCAGTGGTCAGCATGGAGACAGCCACATTAGTGGGATGTGGTATAGAGGTGAAATAGAGGAAGCAGAACCTCTTGCAAATAACACATCTCATGAGAGTAAAAAGAAAAGGGAAAGGGATGCACAGGGTAGTAGTAATTTTTTTTTTTTTTTTTGAATACAAGAGAAACTAAATTGCTTTTCTTTCGAGAGAAAGGAGCTACAAGCAGATAGTTACTGGGCTGCAAGCCTTGGGAGAGCTAATTACAGAGATGAATGGAGAGTGAAAAAGGTCACGTGACAGTTATTAGGAGAAAACTCAGCAGAGATTAACTAGAGGAGCACAGTAATGCAGGATAAATGCATCTGTTTGCTGGCTGAGAGAAATGCATAAACTCCACTGCCCAGTTAGAAGCAGGAAAATTAATTCCACCTGAGGGTTCAGCCTTCCTGTGGTTTATATCATAGAGTCAAACTTAGCAGTGAATTGAGTCTCTTCCCAAACTGAGGAGCACTCAGTAGGCTTTAATGCTGAGATGTGCTATTGAAGTGCTGCACTGGACCATAATTCTACTGGATTTTCCTCACTAATTTCCTTAGCTGGCAAAACCAAAAAACCTCAAACAAAGCTCCAACAACAACAACCAGAAAGTATGGGATTATACAATGACTTGGGTTGGAAGAGACTTCAAAGATGCTCTCATTCCTGCCCCCTGCCATGGGCAGGGACACCTTGCACCAGGATGTATCATTGCTTACTGTAGTCCTCACACTGCTAAGGTGGCAAGTCAGAATTGCTTTGAGATAACTTGATTCCTCCTTCTGAAAATTTCTTTGCTTGACTGCAAGCATTTCTGAGTTTAAAACATACAAGTTGTCTAGGTTAACTTGTTGGGATTTTCTGCAAACAGCAAATTATTTCTTTCCTGGGAGCACTTTAATTGTAAATACAACTTTCCTGTGAGACTGCAAGAAGTTGAGCATGGATTAAATCCGGGTAATTTCTTGCTTGTCACTGTACAAGGCAGTCCATAAGCTTTCTGCTGGTTGGGAGAAGGTGGGAAACAGTCGCTCTGAAAGGTTCATCTGAGCTAGGCTGTTCTTGGAAAACCAATGCATGCCTGCTGTCAGGTGCCTGCAGCAATGTAGTCTCTCTTATACTGTCAAGAAAAAAGCTGTGATATGCAGAGTCCCAGAGGGTGTCAGGGTGATCAGGCCACCACTGTATGTGAAAGCAGGAAAGACCCTGTACCAAGTGTGTAAGAAAAACATACAATGTTGTGATTACAGGTGATGCACTCACATGGACCAGAAATGGGTCTTGAAGCTGCTGAGACCTCCATCCACTAACATTTAAATAAAAGCATATTTTAAAAATCAGTAAGCTTGCTATATACTGGAGAAAAGGACACACTTCTATACAAAATATACCATCCATCCTATTTCGCTTCTCTTGGTTAAGTTCTGTATTTCTTCTCTATTTTATGTACTTCCATGTAATCTAAGCCTCCCGTAAAGAGAATCGTTCTGTTCAGCAGCCTCAAGTAAATAAGAATTTTAATCCCTTGCTAGTTGAAATTCATAACTAATCCAGTTATGATTCAGTAAATGTTTCATTTTACACTTAGCAGTGAATTTGTGAGGCAAATTTTTGTCACTGTCTGCTAGAAACTCCATTATACCCTCTGCATCTTCCTCATAAGCTCTCAGAAATTCTGCCACATGCAAGTCTGATTTGAGTCCATGATAACAACATCACTTTATAGCACTTCCACTGCTAAGAGCATGGCAAAAATGCCAATTAAATCCATCTTCTTCACTCAACTGCATAAAGGAAAGAAAAAATTTTAAATGATGGGTTTTTCAGTAGCCCTCAGCAAGTTTCCTTTGGATTTAACTGCCACTTAGGCATCGATGCACCTACGCACTGCTTGGTGCATTTCAATGTTATATTTTCTCCTGTGATTCCACTTGCTGAATGTATTAAGATCCTGAAAAAAATGGTTACATCTCTCATTCTTGGTGATCTCTGTGTCTCAGTAACAACCCCAGACAACATGGGAAACATTACAGCTTTAGTCAAGTGTGTCAGTGTGCACAAGGAGGGGGAGGGAAGGCGCACAGACCTTGATGAAACCACTGCTTACGCTTGCTGCTGACACACATCAATGCTCTCATCAATGATAAACCATTTTATCAATAAAAACATCATTAAACTGCTGACTCTGCTTTGCTCTGATTAAAACATGTCACACTTTATGTGCTGTCATCTCAGACAGGATTCACTTCACTAAACGATGTGCTCACCCAAGCCCTGCCGTCTAAAGTAGGTATTAAACCTGATGTGCTGCCTTCTTGTTAGAAAATAAAGATGATTTCAGAACAACTATTTAGTTCTCAAGGACAGTAATTGCAATGATAACTTCAAAAATAACATTGCAGTTCAGTGGTGAATGGATTTCAGAAGTTATGCAGCACAAGGGTAAGTTTGACTAAGAATTTGGGTTTAGTAAAACAAAATCTTCATTAATATCTAACTGCTCCTTAATATTACAGCTTTGTTCAGTGTTTGGAAAATATACCCAGAATTTACAGCCTGAGCTAGGAGCTCTGAGCACTGGCATTCCCATATAATCTGCTTAAGGGAATATCTGAGATAGTAAAATTATGGAGAGATTTAACTAAGGGTTATAACTTGCTAATGCTTTTCCAAAAAAAGAAAGTATGTGCTGCTGTAGCAACGCTGTAGAAAGCTACTCCTTTACACACAAGGGCTGAAATCCTCACCTCTGCTTTGATTCCTGTGCTTAAAGCAGAGAGTAAAGGAGCACAAACCTGCTCTAGAAAGCCCAGCTACAGCAAGGGTGGAACTTTGCTACCCACACTGGCACGTAAAATAGCCATCAGGTATTGTTTTCAGTTCCTGGTGGGATTGTGTGCACAAAATACCAGGGTGACAGGCAGAAAAGATAAAATTCAGACGAGGCAGCAGAGTCATGAGTTTGAACAGCCACAGGAAACTACTTCAGATGGGAAGGACAGGGCAGGGAGAGGAGCTGTTTAAAGCCCCATTTACCCAATCTCCGGGTAAGTTGCTCTTGGCAGGAGATTGCAGAATCCCTTGCAATAACAAGAAAATATCTTGGCCCTGTTAGTGATTTTAACATGAAAGGCTCCTTTCCCTTGCTTTTAGAAACAAGCTAATTAATAGTTTCCTAGAGCAGTGACTTTGTGACCACAGAAATCTGCACAAGGCACTGCCTCCCAAGGTTCTGGCAAAATGCACCAGCCCAGCTCAGTCCCACAAATGCCATTAGAAATGAAAACATAGACTTGTTTGCATGTAGAATGTACAGGTCTGTGTTCACACAGGATTTCTGTTTTAAGAACACTGAGAAGTTGGAGGTAAAGGTGTCATTTCCGAGATGACTGAAAGCCAGTCAAGGTTCAGCTCTATGATCTGTGGCAAACGCTCACTAAGATGCTGAGAGATTGTGTGACCTGGCCTAAATAAACTAGCTGAGTTTAGCTTGGCAGAAGCTTTTGATGAACTTTTTAGTAAAACAGAGAAATCTCAATTCGAGTGTCTGTCGAATCCAGACTTGCTGCATCAGGCTAAGCTGAATATATTGCATCTGCATGGAAATCAAATAAAGTTAGCTGAGTTTTTATAAGTAGCGTGTATAAATATTTTAAATATTTGAATAGATGTATAAACACAATGAATAATCTTTAGTGGGGTGGTGGGAATGACACAAATTCAACACAGTTACACCACAGTTTATGAGGCTGAGATACAGTAGATCTTCCAGAATTTTTGTCACACAGTGCTTTCAGTAACAAGAAATCACTGTATCAATAAGCACACCATGAGCAGCACAAATAAAAGATCATCTCTGTAGGCATGTTGGTGTCCATCTCCACTTGTACTGGAGCACATGAGAGCCTGCATTATTGCCCTGCACCCACAGGTTCTGGGTCAAAGCTGCAAAACCCTTATCTGAGTGAAACAATTAATTTTAGACAGTGCTGCTAAAATACAGTTCAACCATAACTATAATTAAACAGGCACACACATGCTGCAAAGTGTGGCACAGTCTAACCACAGTAACAAACATTGCCTCAAGTGCAGCTCCGTGCAGAGGGATCTCTTCCCATAGCTAAATTTGCTCTGGGATCTCTGCAATAAACTACAGGATACAATCAGGCAGCCTGTGACTCATGCAGTGCACCATTTCTAATGCCTCTTATGTGCAGAAATGAAAATAAAAGCAGATCTCTTGTTCCCAGAGCCCTGGAGGGGGGAGTCCTCACGACTCACACTGTTTGACAGGCCCTTGGTCACTGAAGGGCTGACTGACACCCACGGCTGCAGAGCCTGTGGCAAAGGGAGTGGGAAACAAACACCACTTCTTAATTAAAGTGTTTTATTCAAGCTGCAACCCCTCACAGCAGACACATTTCATAACTTCTAGATCTATGTTCACACAAAGATTGACAGAAAAAGCCAGCCTTGAAAGAAAACATGAAGTTTTTTAATGTTTATTTTTCCATGAAAAAGCTTTACAAGGAGAAAGAGGCTGCACAGGAGAAAGTGTACATTCTTTAATCACTGTTTATCTGTTGGTTTGATAGCCAAGGCTGACATTTCTTGTACAGTGTATTTATTTGTTCTCATAATATTACAGAACATTTACCCTTTATTTAAAAAGGAATATCATCTATGAGTATTGTTAAGAATACTGTTAGGCAACACTGTCAGTGAAGAATTTACACAACCCAGATCAGCTGTAGATGAAGTGCTTTCATTTTAATTCTTCTCGTATTTCGTAACAACAAACATAAACCACATTTTTAAAATAATCAGATATGTGAAAGGCTTCGCATCAAATATAATGGAGAAACAAAGGTTTAGTGTCTCAAAGAACAGACAAAAATTTCCAATGTCTACAAAGCAACACTGAAATCCTCAAGGAAGAAAATAAAATTTCTATCTTTCCCCTTAAACCACCTGGAGATATTTATTAAGGTGTTAAGTGCTCAAATGTGCATTTCTTCACTAGCATTATACTGCTGGGGCTTTCAGATATCCCAGCAGCAGAACATAAATGAAGTTACATGTTTTCACAGTGAGATAACCTGACCCTTCTTGGCTGCCCCTACACACAGCCTTCTGCTGTGTAAGGCACCTTTGCTGATCTGTAGAACAGATGAAAACAACTCCAAAACAAAGACCAACCCCCCACCCTCAAATACCAAGAGGCGTCACTTTTGTCCCTCTAGATCAGTGCATATTTTGCCTTCCAGATCACTCAGCCCAAAATTTCAACAAGCTGTTTGAAGTCTCCCTGCCACATTTGTTCTGGACTGTACAAAAGAGGTAACAATAGTTTCAGAAGCAAGCTCACAAGATGGAGAAACAACCGCGTTTTGAAGTATTTTGTAAGAAAAGGAGTTCGACAAATAAGCACCTTAATTTCAAATTAATTCAATACGATGACAGAGAAGGAAAACTCTTCACAGTTTCAGAATTAGTAGAATTAAATCCTTCTGAAGCTTGCAAACCATGAAGGTCAAATACCTTATTTCAATCAGTACTCCAGTATTTCTGTAAAAAAACACTTTCAAGTATTGTTACAAAAGGCACTGATTTTTCCCTTCAGCCATCAAGATGTAATAAAACCACAGAATTTCTACTGGGCCAAACTCCTGGCCCTAAAGGTACTTGCCACTAACCATGGAGCACCTGGATTTCACCCAGCCACTGTTTAAAAACTACCTTCTTTTTCTTTATTGATTTTCTTACAAAATCACATCGATCCATCACAGGTTAATGATACAATGATGAATGGTACATTAATGGTAATGACAGAGAGGAGAATGTTTGAGTTGTTCTAATGCTATTTTGAAAGTGAAAAGGGACTCTTCTGAAGTTAAATATTCAATAGATAAAACATTTAGCAATTTGTTTCTCTACTTCACTATCAATTCATTTTTAAAATCTGGAAACCAGATTTGGAAATCCGATTCAAGCAACTCACAGGACACATTCCTTGAAAATATGGTTCAAACCAGGTATTTCAGTTTAATCAAAAGCTTGGAAAATAGGTTCTTTTTTCTTTTTTTTTTTAATGGATGTAAAATCAAATTTGGAACTGCTGTTTTGCTTTCTATGAAGTCTGACAATGACCAGATGGGTTGAATTTCTCAATCCTTAGTCAAAATGGGAAAGAATACTGTGTGGAATCTCTCTCTTCTGAGGCATGTTGAGTACAGAGCATTAAGTTAAGGCAGATGTATGAACAGGTTTTCTTTAAAAAGGATTTCTTAAGCTCAAAATTGTCAGTGTTTCAAAGGAACTAGGCAAGACTTAAAAAATACTTGCAATTCTTTTGCTTAGCCCTAGAGCCTGCAATTGGACAGAGTTCCCTGGTATGCTTGAAAGCAATGGACCACCACAGAGGTAAACTAAGCAATATTTAATTATAGCTACACACACATTCCTCAACTCACACCCAAGGATTCCAGCTTCTCATCTGCAGCAGGAGTGCATTACCTGACAATAATTAAACAACCTGCAACAAGATAGCAAATTACATAATAGCTAAAATATTTAACCTATAGTAGCTAAAGCATTTAATCTCTAGCATCAAAGTCTCCTTACACCAAGAGCCATCAGAATCCCTGCTCAAGTTTGATGGGATGCTCTGGGACAGCTACAAACAACTCCAGGACCTCAGTGGACAGGGCCAGAGGTAAAGGTAAAACTTCTGACATTAGCTGCATCAGTGCAAAGCTTGATGAAGCTGACCTGAGGACATCATCTTATTCTAATGCTATCTAGAATTACTTGCTGTTTCCCCATCCCTGAAGCAGGGGAGGGGCAAGGAGCTGGTGGAGGGAATTATCCTTCCTACTCAGATCCCTCCACGGTAACAAGATATGGGCTGCATAGAGGAGGAAAGGACAGACCCAAAAACCTAACCACAATCCCTCATAACTGTGTGACAAAGAAACTAAGATAAACTTGGAAAATCAATCATAGGTGTGATGAGTCCTGAACAGGAATGAATCCTTATCCTAAATGAGAGTAGTGACTACCTATTAGAGTACAACAACTATAAAATATAAATCAGCTGCTTCTAATGGAAGACAGTAGTCAAATTTGGTTACATGAACATAATGGAATGTAAAATATTAGAATATTGTAGAATATTAGAATATTATTTTTAAATTAATGCTCTCTCGTCGAATACAAAAACAGATGTTGTGATTTAATTAAAAAATAACCAGGTCTCCCGTTTTCAAAAATTATCTCCAATTACTTGTCACCATTCCCATACTTGGTTTGCTTGGGACAGAGAAGCTCCTTTAATCCCTGAAAAACCTAATTCAATGAAAACTGTAATGATAAATTCCGAATATTAGATGTTTGCTAACATAAATCAGTGATATTAATTGATTATGCAAGCAAGTGACCTGGCAGATATCAGTGAATGACTGTGGGTGACTGATGAGCTGCTGCTGTGTGTGGAAAATTCTTAGGTAGCACAACTGCAGCCTGGAGAACACAATGTGTCAAAGCACATCTCACACATTCTACAACAAAGAAAACTTAATTTTGAGTTCACACTTCTGTGAGAGCGTAGCTTCAACGTGTCTTTGAGGTAAGTCAGTGAATACCAGTGATTTTAAAAGATAACTGATCTTAAGAATGTACATAAATCTCTGCTATTGTCTGCTAAACTAAAACCATTTAAAACAAGATTTATCACAAATAAGTCTACAAAGTCAGACATTTAAAGCTTCCACGTATGTAGAAAACCTTGTTAGGAATCAAATATTCAAGACAATTTGTGGTCAATAATGCCTTAAATAAATAGTCAATAATTAAAGGAACAAAAGGACATGGCCCTACATAAGAAGGAAAGTCTCTTCATTTTCATCATCCCCCTCCTCTGATCAAGAGGTAAGGAATATATTTTTCTTGATGTTCTCTCAACAAGACAGTTTTACCCATGGTTTCAGCTACAATGTTTTCCTACTGAAATAAAATCAGTGCATTAAGAATATATACAATATACTGGAAGCCATATGCACCTTTTGTCAGGATAAGCAGATAAGGCATTTACCTGATGCTATAAATCCACTTCCTCATGTATTACTCACCTGGTCTGTACCTGGTTGGTACCACACTACCACAGCATTATACAAATATTATAGTGCTCTACAGGTGGAAGATAGGAGAGGCCAAACACAAACTGTGAAGAACTGCATCCAATAGAAAAGCTAAAAATGATGTAAGAATCTAACACAAAAAGAAATTAACTAAAAATATATGCATAAAATATGTGCCCATCAACAGGTTTACACAGTCATCATCCCTACCCTTCCTTTAACAGAAGGGAGCAGACTACAGAAAGATATTACTGAATTCAAACAACATGAAAGAGCTATTGAAACAAATTATCCTCCCTCTTTGAAAACACATTATCTTTTTTCTAGCCTAATAAAAAATATTATACTGCAATTAAATAAAATTACTAAAAAACATTTCATGGAACTATTAATACATCCATTCAAACCCAAAAGCTATCCCAGAAATGCAAACACCACAACTAAAAACTTAAAATGCCACTAAACTTGTTTCCATTATACAAATCAACCATGACCAATACTCTTCAGAGACTTGCTATAGTCTTTTAATGCTTTATTAAGGTCTGCTGCAAAACCTGTTAAAGCCAGTAAAAAGTCATGTTTGGAAAAGGCCTTGGATTATAAAGTTATACTGTGAGACACAAATCTGGGAGTGCTGAGCCATTTCAATCTGCTTAGAATTTTTGTATCAGGGAACATCCAAAAACTTAGTTCCCATACAAAGAGGTAGCAGTCATCTATATATCTGCGGGTTTTTTTGGTTTATTTTTTTACAGAATAGTAAGATTTCCTATTTTTCTGCATCATATTTGGAAGATACTTTCTGGTACTTAAATTTCTGGTAGCTTGTACACGCTATTCAGTTTGCCTGTCTGGTGAAATTTACGGCACTTGTTGCTTTACTGTAAGAGCAGCTTTGTAAACCACCGGAGGAAGAAATGGAAACAGTATCAAAGCATAAGTAGTGACTCTGGGAATGTGCATCCTTATCCCTTGGACAAAAAAACTTTATGTTGGACTATAGGATTAAAGGCCAATCCCAGTGAACACAGAGACTGAGCAAGGAGAGAACATTTAGATCAAAAATATAACTACAATATTGCAATTAAACATGATATTTTATAGTTAAATAAAGTGAGGAATACAGTCTTTCTCCTACAGCAATGCATTAATTGCAAGTGTCAATAACAAAACAGATTTTTATTTTTTTTCTTTTGAATTTTGGAATATAGGCATGACCTGATCCAATTGAAATAGAAAAATAAAATGTCATTCTAGCTGAAAATTTGAGTTGGGGTTGTTCAGCCTGGAGAAGATAGGAGAGACCTTCTAGCACATTCCAGTACCTGAAGGAGCTCCAAGAACTGGACAGAGACTTTTGACACGGGGATGTAGGGATAGGACCAGAAGGAATTGGTTCAAACTGAAAGAAGGCAGATCCAGATTGGATATTGGGAGGAAATTCTTTACTGTGAGGGTGGTCAGACACTGGCACAGGCTGCCCAGAGAAGCTGGGGATGCCACACCCTGAAAGTGTTCACAATCAGGCTGGGTGCAGCTCTGAGTAATCTGTTCTAGAGGAAGGTGTCTCTGTCCATGGCAGGGGATTGGAACAAGATGGTCTCTCAGTCCCTTTCCAACCACACCATTCTATGATGGGACAAAATGAGAGAGAAAAGATCCAGCTGATTTATTACATGTTCAAGGTAACTGTGATGGTTTGGTTTGTTATTCTGTACTTCTGAACTTAATGCCTGTTTTTTTCAGAGAGCAACAGAAAATCTGCAGGCTACTAGAAGCTGATTGAAGGTTTCCTGGCTACTATCCAAAGGCAAACAGACAAACAAAAAATTGTGAGAAACTGAGTTTTACTGAAGTGTAAAAACTAATAAATGCCCAAATCAGTTTCTTTATCTTCATCCTTCCAACAGCATTTGCCATCTGTGAACAAAGTAGCAAAGCTTTTTCACTCTTCAAAGTGGCATGTAAGAATTGAGAGGCTTACCCAAAGGAGCTGAAACAGTGAATTAGAAAAGTTGCTTAAAAACCAAATGTTAAGAAAAATAACATTTCAGCCCTTGTTTTGCTGACAGGTAAGATAAGAACCATTTCTGGGCCACAAAGAACTCTCAGATAAACTGGCATTTCAATGGAAGGAAGAACTATACCAGTCCATATGGTTCCTTTAAACAAAAGCCTCTCGGGTTCATGACCAACATTTCAGTCAGCCTTTAAGTAAAAAAAAAGCAACAACAATTGATAGTGGGGGTTTACTGACAGGCATCAGGAGTAATTGTTTTAGGAAAGACTATATAAAAAAATATCTTTCACTACTGCACTTTATAATACGTGTGACAATACCATATTTCAACTTAAAACAAATTCATCATCTCAGAACTGACCATCATGACCAGAGCACAGGGTCTAACACAATTACCACCTTCCATGATGGAAACTCTTCCAGTTCAAGTAATAAACTTGCATCACCACTATCACCCTGCCCCTAATTATTATGGCAAATAGAGGGAATTTATTTGCAAAACACTCAACCACCAAGGGCAGAGTTTTGCAATAGAGTTTTAAAGCATCTTATTCAAAGATTAGGTTACCAGTGTTCTAGCAAAAGATCAGAAGCTCTAAACATGAATGTAAATCATCCATTATCAAGTATACAATCTGGTTCAGTAGCCACTGTAACAAAGCCAAGGACTAGCAGTGACTCCAAAAGATTCTGAATCAGACTTCAAGAGTGTAATAGTCTTCATAATATTACGTATATGCAAGACAGAAGTCTTCAGATTAGTCTTTGCAGAGAAATCATAAAAATGGGAGTGAATCACCCTGCTTGAAATGGCTGACATTTAATTTTTGCAGTGTAGATATTCAACCATTACCTACCATTGTTTATAAAATGCAAATTGGTATGTATCAGAAAAGCTCCAGCACGGCTTTGTGGTGGTTATTTTATATACATATAGACATTGCAGAGAGGCACATTCTGTGTTAAAAATCAGCATGAAATTCTTCTGCAGGAACTCGAACGCTTCCTTTCACAGATGAACCTTTGCTCTTCATGTAAGGCGGTCATGTTGAGTTAAAGCAAAATACTCAGTTTGCATAAAACTAGAGCTGCACCTAGTTTAAGGTGTATTTTCAAAATACATGTGTCGTAAGTGTCATTACAGAAGAATAAGCAAGATACTGCTTTTATAGACTGGAAAAAGAAACTTCCTTTTGACATTCTATTAAAATGTAATAAGGGCACAAAAGGAATTTTGAACCGTTAGTCCAAAATTATCTACTCTAACACTATTTACAGTGCAAAGATCTTACAGTAACATCACAAAGTAACACCAGCTCTTTCAAATGGACTCTAAAAATTGTTGTTCACTTCTTAAGACTGGCAGACATCCAGTATGTTCACAACTGGCAACAGAGTCTACAGTATTACAAAGTTATTGCTGCTACTGTAATGTAAAGAAATGAGGTTGTGATGATAAATTTTCCCCTTAGGCTGTGGGGAAATCTACTTCATTTTACCAAGCATATTATTTCTTAGCTTTGTCATAAGCTCCAGGAAGAAACAGAGCGAAGTTATCTATTTTTACTTTCTCCCACAGAAATGGTGGGTAGCAAAATGAAGTATGAAATCAGCTGGCTTTGTGTTAGTTGGTTACAAAGGTGTGTATCAGTTCCACTTGAGCTGAGCTGCCTTGGTCTGTGCCAGTGACCTGCAAGGGCTGGCTGAACGACACTCCTGCCATCATACAGACACTGCTACCTTTGCTGCAGTAGTAGAGGCACGCTTTGATGGCCAGGGTGGCTTCAGCTGACACACAGCTCCCAGGCAACTGAAAGGGAATGACAGTTTGACAGGAAACATCCTTTATTTCTCCTGTCAGACACTGTCCTTGCAACAACCAGGTGTTATCTGCAAAAGGAGAACAGATTTTATCATTAGGGTATTTAACACCGTGTCTGAAAGCTACAGAAAACACTTATTGTACCTATGGGACAACAAGGACGTTCCACATGCCACATTAGAGGAAATTGCCTTCCTGATCTTTCCAGTTGTGAACAGGAAAAAAAAAAAGGGAGAAGTAATGTACAAATGCTTTATCAGTTATTTAAAGATGGAGAGAACCATTGCTTTGCATCAGCACTATAGGAGTATATATACAGTACATCTTATTTAAATGCAATGGAACTGCAATTTCTCCTACACACTCTTTAAAGGATATTAAAATCTATTCTGATATGCACAAGCAAGACTTCTTAAATGAATGGCTACCAGACATTTACATCAGAGATCTAATACACCAGGTGAGATATATACCATAAATGCATTAAACTGTAGGTGAAATGATGGCATTGCCAAACAGCAGTGTTGGTCTTATAGGTGGGTTGGTGCAATTCAGCAATACTCAGGTTGATTGTTAGAATGAAACTTGAGTTTCACTGTTATTTATATATTTGAGAGTATGTAAACTAAATACATACACCTAACTCATTGCACTGAGCCATAGAACAATGCAGCATGGATTAATTCAAGCAAAAACCCGTCTACCAGGTGTTTGGCTTTTTTCAATCTTTGCACTCCAGCTGTTAAATGCATCGACTCTAAATATCATGTATTGCATCACAAGGTCAAACAGGAACACAGGACGGGGAGGGACATCTTGATTCATCAGACTGAGATCCCCTGCACTGCAGGATGTGCTGACATAACCCACTTCCCATCCTCACGAGGCAATTTACCTTCTGCTGTGATAAACCAGGCACTGGGAGCTTCTTCATTTAGTTTTGAATCTGGAGGAAGAGTCAACTTTAATAAAAACTGAATTATCTGGCCAGGAGCTACAGTTAGTGAAGGAAGTTGAACATTTGGTGCAGATTTAGGCAGTCTTGGAAGGTTTGCTATTTTATCCTTTTGCACAGGCAAGTTATCTGGAACATCACATGCTTCTGGCTTCAGGATAGGCAACTATGAGGAGAAATCAAGCAAAATATTTATTTTTATTACTACTGAAAATAAATGAGCTTTCACAACACAATCACAGTTTCAAAGTGGCATCATACGGGTATTGGCCTAAAACTTTATGACAGTGTGCAACAATACTACGACAAAACAGAAAAAGGGAACGACAAAATATTTTCTTAAAATGAAAAAACCCCAATTAATCCAAATAAAAGCAATATTTACTATTAAAGCCATAAAAGCCACAACTACTTCATAGTATCCCTTAATTTAAAATTTTTACAGTTGGACTACATTTTTGCTTTAGATAAACTGTAAATGTATTTCCTTCTAATTCTGGTATTAAACTGCATGTCTCGGTAATAAAATCCAGGATTTTAACTATGCACAATAGAGGAGAACTTCCCAGAAAAGCCACCAACATGTTACATGATATGAAAATTTAAACACACATGGAGACTGTGTATTATTAAATGCAAGAAACATATAGGAAGACATTAGGACCATTATGTCATAAATATATGTATCTATACATTTCAAAAAGATATAAATTTCATTAAGATATAGTGGCATTGTAAGGTGGATATGAGCACAGATTTGTTTGTTTACAATCAAATAAAGCTGTGCTCAATTTTGACAGTGGTTTTGAGTTGACAATTTGAACGCCCTTTATATATATCTTGCTTTAAGTCACTGACCTCTCAAAACCATCTCTTGTAGCTTAATTGGTAATCGATTTCACTTCCTTTTTTTACAAGTGCTCATCAAATGCTTGTCCTGATGAAAAACTGGGTTGTACGTTTTAATGAGTGACATTTCTGTATTAACCTTTTCTAGAGAGTTGTCACTTTCTGTTTTCATGCAAAAGTTGTCTTTCTGAAGACTGAGGCTTTCAACAGCTGTGCTAACAGGCAATGTTTATTTGCCTGATCATCACAAAACATCCTGTGGATACAGCTACTGTACCCAAAGTGAGCTGTCTCATTTATCACATTTGCTGAAGTCTGAAATAGTAATTTGTATCAAGAAACACCACTATCAGTCTGTTTAATAAGTATTACTTGCCATGGAAAGAATTTTTGTTTCCAAATCCAGCACTTTAATCTGATGATTATTTGTGTCTGCAACATACATCAGGCGGCCGTTTTCTTCAACACACAAACCTCCTGGTTCATTGAAAGCTGACTGGGTAAAGCTGGAACCAACAACATTGCCTGCTTCTCCTGTGCCTGCCAGGGTGGCACAGTTCTTCATCTTGGGATCTACAACCTTAATCTAAGATCAACAAAGACACAAAAAACTTCTCTGAGAAAACCCAGCACGATTTAGATGTTCTGTATGATCTCTTGTCCCACGTTTCCAGTAGCCAGCACTGCTTTTTGAGTACCTCAGCTACCTAGATGTTGTGTTATCATTCTTTACCAAGTGACATGTCCCATCTTTCCCTCTCCCCACTCCCTTATGGACTTCACTTCTTCCTTTGGTCTTCATTCAGGGTTCTCTTCCATGACTTTGAAGGTATCTAACTCTCAGCCATAAAAGTATGCTGGATGACTTGTTTTTCTGACGTTTGCTGCCTTTCTAGACACATTTGCAAAACAGTAAGAGCATGACAAAATCTGCAGGCTAACTTCTAGATTATTTTTCTTCTAAAAATAGATAGTTTTTTTTAATAGCAAAAAGGTTTATATTGTTTTATACAAGATCTGAAACAAAGTATCATTTGCCTTAAAATTTCAATAAGCATTTAGTGTTATATACCTTATTGTTCAAATCAGAGAGATTACTTCTCTTTTAATGCATGTAGTCAGCGTACAGTTAAAAACCTTCTAGACACGAATGCTTACATAACATCACGTAAGAACAATCACTCAAAACAATGTCTCTTATCCCAGAGCTCCATGGAGGTAACCCACAATACTTCTCAAAACTTGGGTGGCTTTTTTAAGGGAAAAGCAAGTCCTCTTGTCCTGTCATTTTATTGAACCTGCAGTATTCCTGAGTAAGCCCTTCTAGCTCTTTCACTGTAGCTCAGCATCTTTGGGAAGGTACACAGAAAGTCTATAGTGTGAATTGTAACTTGGCACTTGAAATTCACCTTCCCCAAGAGACCATCATAGCAACACAGAAGAATGTGACAGCAAAACAATGATAAAGACAGGATCCAGAACGGAAGGAAGGAAGGAAAGAAAAAGAACCAACAAAGGAATTTGTGTAATTAATTTCCTCGGCTTAACAGGACCAAGAAAAATCTGTCTATGTTACTAAAATAATTCTTTGTAGTAATAAAAATTTCCAAGCCTGTATATACTATACACTTACCTTATGATTATAGGAATCTGCCACATAGAGCAGCTTTCTTTTCTTGTCCCATGTTACTCCCAAGGGATGCTGCAGCTTTGCATTTATGCCTGCTCCATCCACATCACCAAAAGCAAACAAATTCTGAAAAATTATTTTATTTAATTAATATATTTGGTTATTCCATGTGGACATGAATTTGAATCATTGTAATTAAATGGAAATTAACTTACTTTAAAAAAAACCCAAGACAATTTCAAAACAAGGATACTGAAACCTGGAAGTGTGGATGCTAACCACAGAAATGGAAACTCTCACATCTAAGTTATAAATATGGATCCAGCTGATTTAATGACCACACAATGCTGAATCAAATTGGCTATTTTAAGAACAAGTGAAGTAATTTCTTATCTAAAGAGCAACAGTCTGCACTACAACCTGAGCGTCACAACTGCCACACATCTGCACTCCAAGCACCGAAGTTAAGAAATCGACGGCCACGGAAACTGATTTACCCTCTCACCCCAAAAGTGGTTCCTCCAGGTCAGGCTTGAGGAATATTAGTAGGGCAGTGTGGGGAAGTTTGAGGTGATTACCAAAGGGTCTCTCTCTCCTCCTACAAGGTGCTTCACGGCCCCGTCCTTGAGCGAGACGGTTCTGACGGTGCTGCTCTCGCTGTCGGCCACGAACAGGCAGTGCCAGGGCTCCTCTGGGGCCAGGGAGAGCCCCGAGGGCTGGGCAAACCCTGCCTTGTGTGGGTAGGCATTGTTCCTGTTCTCCTCATTCCCACTCCCAGCAAAGCGAAGGCACACTCCTTTCTTTAAGTCACTAAAGGCAAATAGCACCCAATTTCAATCGTGAGTTTGAAACAGCTCAGTCAAGATGCATAAACAGAAGCTACAGAACAGGCACTTGTGAGTTATAAAATCAACTGTAATGCAGCAGTAATGCCTCTGTGCTAACTTTTATATCACCTCAGCACATCATTCATTACTAGGTAACTCAGCAAATGCAAGGAAAAGTAACATTCAATTATATGAATGGACCTTACCAAATCACAGTTGTATAGCTGAAGTAGCATCTTTCATTTCATTTAACAGATGTGGGAAAAGGAGGCAGACTTTTAAGCATATAAGCCTTTTAATGAAATTATTTTCAGTTTAATTTGATTATCTCTCTCTTTGGGATTTGAAAGCTGTTTATCAAGACAAGCAGCAATTTCCCATTTCTCTTAGTACAGTGGCTCACCTTCTCTTTGGTAGTTTTCCACCTTCCAACATCAATGCCCATATCTGGTGAATGCCTGCCATTGCTATCCATAACACATCATCTTCCTGCGTGCCTGAAACTTTCAGTAAGGGACACAGAAAACCAGATTAAAAAACCCACTTTGGAAATGTTTTATAACACAAAGAAGTCATCAAACCAACCCTGCCCCCCTGCTCATCTTCCTCACAGGGGAAAAAATAAAGCCAAAAAACAGCAAGAGAGAGAATGTCTTTCATCTATCAAAACTTGCTATTTTTCTTCTTTTCTTCTTGCTATTTTATTCCCAGAGGTTTAAAAATCGTGGTTTCAATATCCCTACCTGATAAAGGCAATGTTTCAAGCAAGATCTAGTCTTTGCAACATTCCACTATTGTGTCTGTCTCACATGCTATTTTTGATTCATACCAGCCAACAAATAAGTACCTATCTTTGCTAAGCATGGTTTTGGGGGATGCAATCTTGATCTTTTTTCACTACAACAGTGACAAAATTAGATACTCCAAAAAACTACTGGGAGCTGTTTACAGGTTTTGAAAGAAATAACCGTGGCAGTACCATTGTACGTTATACACAAAGGACATCATGTCTTAAGCTAAGGGTAACTGCTGCTTGCCCTGGAGAGCATCAACTGCAGTTTATTCAAACAGCAAATGTGACCTGGGCATTTTCTAACTCCCCCTGAAGTAACTATCCATTTTCAAAGTTGTTTTCCCTCAGCACATGTAAATGTGGAATCACAAATGCAAGATGCACATTTGTGGAACAATGACCTTCTGATCAAGAAGTGTTCAAGCATGTGTCAAGCATCTATTCTTTTTTCAACTTGAAGTATAAAGCTACTATTCAGCAATCCAAATCTGTAAATAACTACACAGAGCTTGCCCAGGTAATACTTCACAAAGAAAATTACACAAGTGGAAATTGAACAACATATTTGTTCTCTATAGCTTTAAACATAATTATAGTACAGCAGTAAAAAAATGCATGAAGGCAGGTTGTGAAAGACAATGAAAAAACTCCCAACAACCCAAAAGCAAAAGAAATTTACTTAGTCTTTCCTGAAAATCTTAAAGAACAGAAAGTTGACATTCAAAAATTGCATTAAAATGAGGACGCTGTTATCTTTTTTAACACTGTCCCATGTACTTATAGACAACATCAATATATTTTTCCTAAATAAATATATTAGGTATTGGAATAACCATCAGCTACTCAACAGAAAAATACCTTCAAATTGCTCAGAGAAACTTTTTATTCACATGAACTTGTAAAGCACTGTGCATCTCAGCTGTTTCTGAAAACAATCTCATGGATAATTCACCTCTCCCACCCTCAGAAATTATTTTGGAGTTTCAATATAAAAGCAACGTTAGGCAAAATGCTTGCAAGCATTTTAAATCTGACAAGTTAGTCCAAAAAATGAAATTACCACCATTTCTCCAACTGAGATCCTGCCATTCTTCTAATCCTAAATCTTTTCTACATTACACACCACAAGAGGGGGAAAATGGCATCCTTCTTTCTCCAGAATTAATTTCCTTAAACTGTGCGCTCTCTTCAGAACAGTACTGGTATGATTTTAACAGAATTTTTCTTCAGCATTTTCTGTTTCTTGGACCAATACCCAAGATACCAAGACTCTTATGAAAGTAACTCTGGTGACTCTTTTCTGCCCCTCCCTGTGGCTCCATGTTTTTACATAAACTAGAGCTCCAAAAACGAAAGTCAAACTTGCAAAGTGCCTAAAAGCTTTTTCTTGATTCAAAAAGGTTTGCAAATTGAGTTGAAGAACACACATTTTATAAATTACCAGAAATGCTACAAAAGTTCCAACAATGCCAAAACCACTCCAGTATAAAAAATGAAAACGACACCTCCCTGTTTCAATCACTTTTTGATTAGAGCTAGTTTCTAAGAGATTTAAATTGAGAAAATAGATTATGAAATCATTTCACTCCTTCCTATATAGGAACTGCTCAGCTTCAGGATTTTCTATTTCCATTATGCATATCTTGCACTTTCAGATGTTACTATTCTAAGTACCCCAGAATGAAAACTGTTAAAATCACTGGTCTATTCAGAAAGTGAGCTTTTTAATCTTGCTATGCTATGCAATTCATTCTGAGTTATCTCAGAAAGTTTTGTTAATTATTTAATATTCACTTTATCTACCAATTAAATGAAGGAGTAAGACTTGAACTGAGTACTGTTGGAAGAATCTGTTCCATTCATCTATCCAGTTCTCTAATACCACAGACTGAAAACTCCTCTGTGACAGCTAGATGTTGAAAAATTAAAGGCATCTTACTCTAATTCTGCACCCAGCAAGACGTATGAAATATGAGAAAAAAGTATCAATATTAAATGCAAATTTTACTGAATATGGAAGATTGATAGAGAGAAGATCTCTTCTTCAACTAGGGAATAAGGCAGTAAAAATAAGTAAGAGCTCCATAATTGCCATAAATTTTAACACTTTAAATAGAAATGTTTTCTACTGGATGGCCATTAGAACAAAGAGAATGGATGCAAGCATGGAAACAGCACAAGCTCTTTGTGAAATTGTGGAAAATAAATGAGAGCTTTAATAAAAAAAAATTACACAAACCCAGAAAATTAAAACGAATGCTACACAGCTAATGTATTTCATCACACAATAGTCCTCACACGGTTTAATGCTTTATGTTCTGATAGAGAATGCAGAAAAACTTTTTCTTTCACAATAGAACAGTTTGAGGACATCACCATTGTTACCCTTGTGCAGCTCTCACAGGAGAAGGGGGCCAGGGTGAGCCAGAATGCTAGAATTATGGTAATGCCATCATTATAATAACTCCTTATCATCCACGAATGGAAAGTATTTACTTCTAAAGAATTTCTTGTAAAACAACATAAGAGAGCAAAGAAATTCTCTTACATTTATTCAATTAAGCACCACATTCCAACCCATCTTGAGCTGTTTTAAAATGCAGAGTAGTTTCTCCTTATTAGGGTATGTGCTTTCCTGTGTGTGGTGTGCCTCTACCCAAGCGAGGTATGGCTTGCAAATGGGATATCCTTGTGTTATAAACAATCCTTGTGTTATAAACATTCACCAAGAGCGAGATACAGCTCTGAGTGCACAAACATTCCCCATTAGATGACGCCTCAGCTATTGTACAGTGCTGCAGCTCCTGAATCTGCCTCTGCTATATCAGTGTGCTAAGAATTCACAGTCCTGTCTGTACACAGTCACATCTTCCAACAGTCAGAACATGGCTGACCATTACTGGTGAACCAACCTGAATGCACAGAAGTTTCTTTGTTTGGCACCAGTCACAAGCAGTATCTGTTTGAAGGGATTCCATTCCCAGGACTGCCCACACTTCCAGCTTCCCTATGTGGGACTGCATGCTTACTTCCAGTCTGGGAATTAAAAGCCTGGGAATCAAAGTTACATTTTGTGGCTGGCACCACTGACATTTTCTAAATAGACTGCAGTCTGAAAATATTACTCCTGTCTACTAATTTTATCTTTGAAGAAATAAAAAGAACCAAGGAAGAAGTCTGTCAGTACACTCATCCTCTGCCAATTCTCAAGAAGCAAAAGGGGTTACAACACACCCTGCAGTCCACAGATAGGCACATGCACAGTGAATGCACGTCTCACCTGCTCTTCAGTCAGTGAAGTTCAGCAAATTAAATGGAAATGTGACAGAAGAATAGAGAATCAGTGTTCTTCAGTGAGACACAAACAGAAAAGCTCCAAAGGAATGCTTTATTAGTGAAGCCTGGACTTTTACAAGTACATATCATCCTTTTTGGATGGCTAAAAAGTGTTTTTCTTCTTCTTTTTTTTTTTTTTTNACAACCCTTTATGAAACAAAATGTTTCTGGAATTTTGCTCCTTAGTTAACATACATTCCCTCTCATTAAGGGAAATCCTTGGATTTAGATACCAAGGGGGTTTCATACAGTGGAGATAACAGGGAGCTAAAAATTATGACTGTAATGAAGTCCTTTTTATTTCTTTTGCAAGTTTTCTAACTCAGGCCTTCTAACTGTAATGGCAGTAAATATTTCAAAAAAATCCCAAGCAGAAGAGATAGTATTTTTAAACATGTGTTGGGACACATCATTTTAACTACAGAAGGAGCTAAGTCTGGTTATGTGTTTTACTCATTCCTAATCAAGCACAGCAAACACACTCTTGAGTTCAGCAGCACGGTCTCCCTCTGCTTCCAACACCTGCACTCCATATTCAAAAGCACTTCCAGCCTCCAATGTAGCAGTTAAAAAATGTGTCTCCTTCGGATCCCAGCATGCCTGACAAAGCCTAAGGCTTCTTGTGTTTTCTGCAGCAGTTTTGCACCTGAAATTAAGAACTGATACACCAACTATTCTTTAGAAGCCTGATTGTAGTTTAAGCTTCTCTTTTATGAGCATAGATTTAATTCACAGAATCAGACTATAGACTGTAGAACAGAAAGAGAATGAGATCCATCACTCCATGTACAAATACAATACCTTTTTTACAGAAGCCAGTTTCAAGTCATGGACTTCAAAATGATTCTAAGTTTGACACCTGTTAGGATGGCAACTCTGCCAATCCAACTGCTTCCTTTTTGACTGCAGAAAGTAATCATTATCATTTTGCATTTTGTCCAGACATAGAGAACTTAGAGAAGTAGTCTGTCAAACTAAATTGATTAGGATTACTGTTGAATATTCAGCCACTACTCCCATTATATCCTTATTTCAAGACTTCAGCCTTTGTATGTCACACTAAAAGTGTATACACTATTTTAGTGTATACACTAAAATATTGACATAACTACCTCATTTCTTAACCTGTTTCTATAATGAACATGTGAAATGCTAATTAATTTTGTTACTATTACTATTCAGCAATACTCATAAACCCAAAGTAAGACTGGGTAAAGTCCTGCTTCACTGCAATCCTGCCCTGTAACTTCCTAATTTCTTACTGCTCAAAAGACTTTTTCACCTAAAACAGTTCTTACACAGGAATAAAATCTTATTATAACTTTTTCACTGTACATCACCCTTCTCTTTAATGAAGTTACTTCTTTGAAATTTCAAGAATCTGAATTAAAAAATAATGGCTATTTACAAGTAATTTAGGAGCCAGCTCAACAAGAAAATAGAGACAATGCAGTTTTGTGTCAGTGATGTGTCTCACCATGATTTTCTGTGGAACTAAATTTGTGTAAGGGCAAAGCCAAATGGGGTATCTTTGAGCTTGTGCTTTTTGCATAGGGAACTGCTGAAGAGATGAGCAGGCCTTTGCACTCCAAGTAAATCCACATTGCTACATTATGAAATCATATCACATATGCAACATATCTTTGGAAGAATTTTAGCTTTGCTTTGTCCAGAAAAATGATTCCAAATTAAAGGCTGATGACAGCAAAAGCAGCTCTTTTATTTTCAGCTATCACCCAGGAAAATTTCTTCCACAGGATAGTGGCCAGAGCCTCAATGAGAGAATGAGACCAGATTAGAAGGAAAAAGGGTGACATCTAGAAGAAAGCATCCCTTCAACATACAGACAGTTCAGACATATACACTTCATGTATGATCTGAGCTCATTAAGCTCAGTAAGCTAATTGCTTACTGCTCAAGTGATTTTTAATTTGGTTTTTTTTTTAACATTATGAAAGAATCAACATGAGTAATACAGGGGAAAAAAAAAGTTTGCTCTGGAATGCAGTGGTACCAAATAACCCTCTAGCAGACACACGGAGAAGGATGGAAAATATCTTACATACTTTTGCCTTTTAAGGGCTATAAAAATTGCACCAGTATGATAAGGTACTGTACTTTCACTTAAATCATATCTACGTAATACTTAAATTGATGTTAAAATTTCCAACAAGTTTACTGAAAGCATGGTCAATACTGTACTTGGGAGTTTCTATAAATAGATCACAACCATGCAGTTTAAGACCAGATGCTGGAATGTGAAACACACAGTTATGTCACCAAGCACAGGTCATTGTCCTGCTCCTTCCAGCAAGAATGCTGCTATCAAGAACATTTCACGCTCAAATCAACTGTGCATTAAAGTATCACTTGCTTTCAACACCCACTAAATAAAAATAGAAGAGCACAACAGAGAAAGCTAAAAAAGCACACAGTAATTTTGTAATGTATTTTTAAGCTGCTGTCCCTCCCCTTCTATTTCCCACACGATCTCTGTCAATGCAAATTTCAGCACCAACCTTGGCAAAGCCAGAATTTAATCCATGGAGTTCATTCAAGAATTTTAACAGGAGGGTAAAACACAAGCTCAGTGGCCACAACTAAAGAAATAAAAAAGATGACAAGGAAGAATACTCTGTCTGAATCCTACCATCTGTTTTGTCTCCTTTAACTCCCCTGCCTCAAAGGAGACATTTGTGCCAAATTTTGTTTAAATAGCGTTTCGCACTCGCTTAATCTCTGTCTCAGATTTCACATCAGTATAGAACAGGACAACAAAATTCTACTTGGGAAAATACTATGTGGATACTTAGAAGAATGGTACACAGTACCAGTTCTAAATATTAACTTATCCACATCCTCAAAGTTTTTCTCAGTATTTTCCATTTCTCAACCACCTACCTATTAAGGTTTTAAAGAAAGAATAATTTTTTCAGTTGGTCAATACATACTCTAAACCATATACAGGAGTAAACTCAAAAAATCCCAATGATAGAGGAAAAACCTTTCTCTAAGAGGCAATCTTTCCTCTTTGAGACTTTGAAAAAGGTCAGCATAAGCTGTTTAATAGTATCTAGTGTATTACATAACCTGCTTAAACATTTCAACTTCCTTTTTCTCCCTGTCGTGTTCTGGATAGCATGGTGTTGGAAAAGAACTACTGAAAAGAATCTCCCAGAAGTATCACTTGTTTAAAAATTATAAAATCCATATATTAAAAAACAACTATAAACCTATCTTCTGAAACTGCACAGAGTTTAAGCTACATAGACCTAAGGAAAGCAGGAAGGTTTGATGTTATTTCCCAAATGCCACACCAATTAACATAAAAGTCAAACTTTTAAAATTTGTAATAAGCAACCCACGCTTGTTGAAGTGCATGTTAACTCCTGCAACTTGCACAGAGAGATACAAGCATAGGTAAAAAAAAGGACACTGCTGTGTGGGTGCTAATAAAAGTAATTTTTAAAACTCTTATAAATTAATTCACCCATCCCAATGCCTGACACTGGCAGACTAGTTTTAATATTCTGACAACAGTGTAAAGGCTTGTAGGACAGCACTCTGAGAGGCACTCATGCACTCTTTGTTATACTGCAGAGTAGCAGAAGATCCCACCATGCTGAAGCAAGCTGCAGTTTAGCAATTTGCAACTCAACAATGCAACCGTGGCAAACTCTGCTGCATTGCTGACAAAGTATTTTGATGTCTGGCAACAAACTTAAAGGAGTCAGTGCAGCTTATGACAGTAAAAAATGCTTGCTAGACATGCACTGCAGCCCTGGCTCCTCATGCTCTGGAACAGATTCCTGTTAACATTTCATTCAATATAACTCTCCATTTTTACAACCCTCCCTGGTTATAGTTTTCTAAAGAATTTTAGAATTTATTGCTATTACAGGAATGCGTATTTTCCCCCAGTTTATCTATTAGGCTTGTTACTCTCTCTCTCTCAAAAAAAAAAGAATTTAAATTGATTTAATCTCTGCTTAACTGACAGTTTGTTTTAAATTTTTTGGCAATCTAAACAGACAACTGACTAGTAGGCTCTAATTGAATATGAAAAAAATCTGCACCAGTCTGAACAAAGTGCATTCAGAAGATCTGATTTCTATGCAAATGCTTATTAAAATTCAGCAGTCAGTGTTCAAGAGTACAGATGACTAATCCTCTACAGGTGACTAACTCAGTAAATACTATGTTCATGTTGATAACAATTATCATATCAATTAACATTTAACAAACAGAGATCTCGAAACGAAAAGAAATATCATATATTTAACTACTGACAGAAGCAGAAGAAAGCATAATTAAAAATTAAAAGTAAAATTATAGGATATTTTGAATAGTTCTGGTAACCAGCTCAAGTTTCTGAAGCACTGATCAGTTATCAGTCTCCTCTTTGTTGATCTGTGAAACAGCTCTGCAATAACATCCCACAGGGATCAGCTTTCGAGGTCTCTTGACAACAACACCAGACACCATCTAGCCACACAAGTCTCCTGATTCACTAAAGGAAAATCAGATTATACAAAATTCAGTAAAACTTGTGCCTGCATTAGTAGCAGCCCACATCCAGTGAGATTCTTTTACAGGTGCTCCTCCCTGCCCTTCCAAGTAGGATTCTGTATGCTTAACACAGATTGTAAGGGTTGCTGACAAGACCTCTGAAAAAAAGGCACCTTTTTTGGTACAACACATGTAAAAGGAAAGCTGTGGATGCCCCATCCCTGGAATTGTTCAAGACTGGGCTGGATGAGACTTTAGGCAACCTGCTTAAAACCTGCCCATGGCAGGAGGGCGGGAAAAATGGTCTTCAAAGTCCCCTCCAACCCCAACCATTCTGTGATTCTGTGTTCCTTATATTTCAGTGTATTTTCCTCCCTCATAACTGACACAAGATTTTAACAAATGCTTCCACGTCAGTAAAATATTACTAAACTTGCAAAGCACCTCTAATTTCAAGACATTAGAGGTAAATCATGCTCCTTCCCCACCCTGTTCATCTGCAGATTAAAGAAATCCCAATACTGGATGTCAATTTTTCACGTCTGAAATACCAACCTAAGGGTTTTATGCCACATCAAAACATTGTTCTGCCATTGTTAATAAACTGGCATCTGCAACTTCTAAATTAGATCAAAATGGAAACATGAGAAAGTTGTGTTTCAACTCACAGTCAGTAAGAGCTGAAAACCTGTCAGCTATGAGATGCCAGGCTCAGGTGTGTGTTAGGTGAATTGGGAAAGAAAGTCCTCAGAAGGTGATTCTTGCATCCCATTATGCAAAGATTTATTTTACCTGCTGATGCTTGCAAGATTTGTCCTGAGGTCTTCCTCCCCTATCTGACTGACTCTATGGTGATCTTGAACCTAAGGATTTTATGTCACCTAAACATGAATAAACTGAGGTCCCCAACAAAACTTATTTTTATTTCCTAAACTCAAATATTTACAAGTGGTCGGACATGTCTGTATAATCAAGGAAAGGAATGTTTAGACAATGGTCACTTCCTGTAAAATGTACCTGCTTCTTAAGTGATCCTGGCTTAAGGCACTGGCCTAACAAAAACAGTTACCATTTGCAATAGAAACTGCTGTGTTTTAGACTCAGTTTTACAGTAAATCTTTACTTCTTCTACCTCAGATTAATACCAAAACAGGAAAACATTTAGTAAACAGCCACACATGTAAATATGAGATGTTAAAACTCAACTGATACAGTACTTGAACTTCCAAAGACCACATCCCACGGAGAGCTGATGGGCTGCTCTTCTCCTTTTGCTCCACCTTCCTTATCAACACCTTGTACCCCAATGCCTGCTGCAGTGGTCACCACCTGCAACTCCAGGTCAATCTGTGTGAAGCAAAATGACACATCAAATGAACCTATGAAATTAACTTGACCAAAGTCACAGATAATTTGAGAAAGATGTTAAAACCAGAGAAATCCTTTTTTATGGAA
This sequence comes from Cyanoderma ruficeps, assembly GCA_008694505.1. Classification (NCBI taxonomy): domain Eukaryota; kingdom Metazoa; phylum Chordata; class Aves; order Passeriformes; family Timaliidae; genus Cyanoderma; species Cyanoderma ruficeps. The sequence continues at coordinate 22,343,420 of VZDJ01000116.1, read as the reverse complement.
ATAATGGATTTTATCACAATGCTTGTTGGTGGACAGGGAGTAGGGGGGTGGGGAAGCAGCAGGCAACATATGAAAACCACGTCCGTGGAACTCTATTCCATCTGCAACAAAAATTAACCCTGCTCTGTCAGCATTTGCTCAATAGCTGTAGAAGCAACCATGACAAATTTCTGGATAAATAATTAGATAAACTATGAGTGTATTTTTTTTATTTTAAACTCATATAGGGATATGGCATAAAATCTCACATAGTGTAACAGTATTTCCCATCTCCATATAAAATAATCTTAGATGCATTATGGGTGCACCTCTAATCAAAAATGGGATATTGGTGAGGACCCAAGTCCAAGATCTTCTGAGATGCACACAAGACTTCAAATAATAAGGCAGTATTACATTGCATCACCAAACTAAACTTCTGATTATCCTAAATTTGACCTAACTTAATGTATGATCCAATTCCTACTTTCTAAAACTTTGCAAGTGTTAAATCAAAAAGAATACACTTGCAGCCAGTTCTGGTATTAGGGCACTTACCTGTATTTGAGAGACCCAGACAGCCAAGGGAAGTTTGGATATTCACTGCACCACAGCACTACAGTAACTTTAGATAAGAATCTGGTACTACTGGAAGTGAAACAAAACCAGTTTTTGCTTCCAGTACTAAGAATAGATGTTTCTCAAAACAGGAAAATAAGAGTGACTAGGAAAAACAAAGCAAAACCCTGGTATGCTATATGGAGTAGCCCACCTCATCTGCATTTGAAAGGAAGCACAAAAGTAGATGTAGCCCTTAAAAAAAGCCCTGCACAACAGCATTTCTTTGTAAGATAGTGGACCAAATTTCCTTTCTGATGTTATTTGGAGAGTAATTCATGTGGGGTAAATTTTCAGCTGGGTAAGTAGAATACAGTAGAAGAATTAAACTTTGAATTTCGTTATGGAAAGTTTACCTTTCTAATTAGGTGATTTTCTGTATCAGCTACATAAATAACATTATTTTTTATAGCGATCCCTTGTGGTGAGTTGAAAGCTGCCTCTGAAAATCCTCCATCTCTCCTTCCACTGTTTGGACCTATAAATAAAACAGAGCAAACTCAAAAGTAATTCTTTAAAAAATAAAGTGCATACATTTAAACCTCTAGGAGAATTACATATTCCAAGAGCTGCTTTCACAGCAGCTTGTACATTTTGCATTATTACTATTTGGTGTAATCTCATTTTAGTCACTGTGCTATGTAATCACAATAGCCTGGTGCTATTAAGTCCTGAACTCATTCTGCACAAGTTTTCTGCTTTTTTAAGCTCACATTTTAAAGAGAAGTTTTAACAGGGTTCTAAATTGTTCTAGAGGACTCCTAATAGGGTTCTAAATTGCACTGAAAGACAACAGCAACAATGGAAGACAAAAAAACAAACCTACATTTTTTTTTATTCTTGACTACATCAAAGCAAGCCAGCAGGAAAAAAAATCCAAAGCTCAACTCCATTTCATTGGTTTAGATTTTGGTGTAATCACAAATGAAACTAATATTTCATTAGCAACATTTTCTCATTAAGAAAACTAATTAGGGAAAAGATGATATGGAACTAATTACACAAAAGAACACCAAGAATGATGGAGTGACATCCTTCTGCATTCAACAATAAGGAAATAGAAAGGAACATAACAGTTTGAAGGTAAGCACTGTACTTCAGAGGAGGTAGCATTTAAAATGCATTAGCAGGATGTGTCAGCAGAAGACATTTCGGTATGAGTTATGTGTGTACCATGATTTATGATGCAAATAACAATTTCAACCTTTGTGCATGCCCACATTTATTACTGCCTTATCAACTTCATTACATTATTTTCTGCCCACTGAATCATTTAACTGAGTCACTGAAATACACAAACTTCTACAACCTCCTGTCAGAAATCAACTTAGACCTTGTCAGACACAAAGGACGGAAGTACAGATGTGTCAGATTCCAGCAGCTCCCCTAATAAGTGAGAGGGTGAGCATCCCCAGGGAAGGGAATGGCACACAATGCCAATGGAAGGAGGATACCAGTTTGGAGCTTAGGCCACTCCTGAATTCCTGTTTAATGACTGTCCCAGAACACTAAAGGGTAGCCTGTAGGCAGAGACTTCCTCTCACATATCAAGCAAAAACCAAATTCTCTCATATTTGTCACAAGAAATTCTGTTTGCACATCCTAAAGGAGAAAGGTATTTAGACTAATGCCTTAATGATAAATCAGATTAACTTGAATAAATAGCCTGTCTAGCCAATGCAGTGTTACTTCAAATAGCAAGAGAATTTTTCTTCCTTTCTTTAAACAGAAGAGTATTTTTATGAGATTTGTAGGATCCTGCCCTGGGGCAGGCATTACTCAATTCCAGACTAAGTAATATAGGACACATCAGCACACAGGTCCTGATTCTGAGACATAAACAAACCATTGTTTTCAATAATTTAAGGATTTGACTGCTTCCTAAATCTGTCTATTATGGTTGTCCTAACAGTCACATACTTGATGCACTAAGATGTAACTGATCATTTTAATAGGTTTAAAAAAAGAACAATTTCACTTGTGAAACAGTAAAGCATACAAAGATTGTGGAAACTGTCTTAATTTGCATTCTAAAGCACATTGTTATTTCACAAAAGCAACTATGGATGCTAGTTTTCTAAAGCTGAAATGTTACTTATATAAACTTTGTAATAAATGTAACTAAATTTAAAACATTTTCATTATTTTCATAACTTGTTTATACATTATAATCTCAGTTTTGATGAGAACAAAGGTCTTTTCATAGGTACTAAGGCAACCATATTTGCAGGTGCCTGTGTACTTACTGGAATGTTCTTAGTAATTCTCCTCTGCTTCTGAAACCAGAGGAGATCCTAAACAGGAATGCTCTTCCATTGAAAAAACTCAATAACCAAACAAAAAACACACATGAAAAACCTCTCCTAACAACACCACCACAACAATTCAACTTTCACTTCTACTGGAAAGGGAGGCATTACAGTCTCTTGTTTTTTCCCTACCTTGCTGCTTGATGTAGCTGTACATCCTTTACACCTAAACCCATTTGCAACTCCTTCGGAGGAATACAAAATGCATTTTTGTAATTGGTATTGGACATCACATGCAAACATGAACTTTAGTCAATGAAGCAATGAAAAACAATTAGGCATCTCCAACAATTGCATTAACAGTCTCCCACTGATGGTGTTACATCATATCCCCCAAATCGAGTAAAAGTGATATTAGTACAAAACAAAATTCTGGCAATGCTTAAAAGCTGCCAGGTCCTGTAGGAAAAGGATCAGCACACATACTCTACTCCTAAACTAAAACTGCTGTAACAAACTTACACACCCTTACCTCCAATAGTGTGTAGAATTTGTCCATTTTTACGAGTAACCAAAATCCTGTGATGTCCAGTGTCTGCTATGACCAACCTTTCCCCTGAATCATCTACAGTCACTTTGCCAGGAAACAGCAGAGGAGAAGGTGGAAGGGAGTCTCTGTACAGCTTTATTCCAATGTTGTTGTCTTTGATTTGTCCTCTTTCCTTGTAGAATTTCAGTGTTATAGAAGTAAATAAAAACAATTTCTCTCTGTGCCCCTCTCCAACCAGAGAAAAGAGCATATTTCCACGAGGCCCCAGAATGACCAGAGTTGGCCAGCAGGACACTTCTAGTTCATGCCACAGTGTTGCATCTGCATCATTTACCACAGGGTGGACAATATTGTACCTCAGAACAGCACTTTTAATGTTATCCAGAACTTTTTCATTTGGGAATTTTGCTGAATGGACACCAACAATAACAAGACCATCTGCAAAGAAAAATGAAGTTTTGCACTGAAATGTATTTGAATAATAATAGTAATAATAATAATAATAGTAGTACAATGGAAAAATGAACCACATTATTATCTCATAATCTGACTGACTGCTTCCCAGAATGAGAGTGGATTTGAACAAATTGAAAGCAATTACATCTCAGTAGGAATATAGGTAGCTATGTATAGAAAATACTGAAACTCAGAAATAACACTTCAGTAAAATTACCAAATTTTAGGACCATTACTTCCCCAGCTGGTTGACATGAATTGTTCTCTGTCCCCAAACCTCTATGTACTAAGCCAGAAAACACTTTCAAAATAATTCTGGGTAAGTTGTAGCTGTTCAACTGATACTTGGGGGTTTTTTTAAGATACTTAGGACACCTCTTTGCCTTCTAATTCCTATACACAATTACTGCGTTTTAGAAAATCCTTTTTCACAGTTCAGTAGAAGCCACAAAAATAACACCAAATTATGGAACTACAGAATTACCTGGACATATCTACCTCTAGAAAAACAGTAAATGATACAATGAATAGGCTTCTGAAATCAAGGCGTTATTCTGTATTTCAAATAAAAAAGGCAGCACTGACAACTGTGACAAATAACACTCACTACAAACAAGGCAGGCTTGAATATAACAATTTCACAATTAAAACCTGAAGAAGTCACTATAACTGTTACAGTCTTATCAACTCTGTTGGAGGAGAATGTTGCAGCATAAGCCAGCTGAAGTTGTACAATCACTAACTGCTGAAATCCAAAGAGCAGGTCAAATATTTTAACTGTAATGGGATCAGCACCAGTGCCTGTATCTGTCCTTCAAAAACATCATTAAAGCTAGAAAGACAATTCCATAGTGAACACTTGAACGGCACAAGTGAGGTACAATATCCCCTTGTGAGGAAAACTCCTGTGGAAATGATGGATGCTATGCTCAGAAATAACAATATGCACTCCATTTAAAACACTTTGAAGGATTACAGCAGAGCACAACACTGGATTTATGCCAAGCTATTTCTGAATATTAAAAAGCACTTCCTCTTATAGAAGTAATTTTTGGACTGCTGATAACATGAACTGAATATGCACTGGGGTTTAAAATAACTTTGTGAATGCCACTTGAAATACAGAAATAGCACCACTGGAGATAGCAGTGAGAGCATATCAGATAAAGATGCTGAGTGACATTCAATCCTATGGAAAGCAGTCTTCATTTTGAAACAGATCTCCTGAAGTTCCAGACAATAGAACTATGGCATATGTACTATAATGTTTATAATGATTTAGGATCACCCTAACATTACAGCCTCCTGTGTTTAAATTTCTACTGTCTGGTGATCACACAGCTGAAGTTCCAACATGCTCCATGTAAGGGCATTTGAACCACATTAAAACAAAGTCACCAGAGTATGTATGCACACAATGGACAGTCAACTAGATCAAGGTTTGTTCTTGGAACTAAGAAAAAACAGGCAATATACCTTCAAGTATTCACAATAGGGATTGAAGAAGCAAATGCATTATGAGACAGATGCTTTGCCCAAGCATGATGTTTTGTTCTTCCAACTGTTATCTTTCTCAACCCTCTCAAGTCGACAACTCTCCCCTCTCCTTTCTCCTAGTAATTACTAAATCCTGAAAGGGCTGACAATCAAGACAATAAAACAGCAGAAAAGAACCAAAAGGGATCTACAGTGAAAAAACCCCAACAGATTTTTCTATGAAGCACATTAATCACTTCCTGAATCCAGCTGCTATCCTCTGCTTCCTTACAGTTTAAATTTAAGATTAATGTTCCATACACTTGTTCTTCTTTCCTTTTACCTCCATTTTTACCCCAAGCATCTCTTTTCTCACTCCAGTTTCTACAGGAACAGGATAGCTGAAATCCAAAGAAAACTTACAGGGGTAGTTCAAATACAAAAATCATTTATCACCCATCAGCAAAGTAGTAACTCCTGTGACAGAAGTTTAATACAAGTCAAAGGAAAATATGTCTCCAAGAGACCTTTAGTTCAGAGTGCTGCAGTCTCTTCTACACCAGCATAGAGATATTCAAACACTTTTAGGTGAAAGCGTGTGGGGGGAGGTTGTTGAAATGAGTATGTTGTTATCAGCTGATTTAACACCTCAGCATTAAAAAACAGATTAAGGATATGACAGTAATATTATTACATTAACAGTATACTATAAAATAGTTATCATTTAAAGGTATTATTCCTTTTATGCCAATATAATCTTCCAAAATATCTATCTAGACCTTCTTCCCAACACGCCTGATCCACAACAGTCAGCTTATTGTTTGCCATTCACCTTCCACTTAAAACTGACTCCCTCTCAAAAAAATGCCATGAAGGTTTTTCCTTATAAGACGAAGTTCCTAATATTTGAAACATTACACTGCATCTCAAATTTCTTCAAGGAAGCATCTAAGCATTCCAAGGTAGAAAAATTAGTTTGAATCTTCTGTGAAGTGCTAAGTAACCTATGTAAAGCACTATGTAAATTTCAAAGATATTGCAATTTCTTTCTCTAGTGAAAAAGATAACACATGAAAATAAACACTGCCACAACTAAAACCAATCAGAAACAGCAATGGAGAATCAAACATTATAACGTTATTTACCACATATATACTGTGTTTAATACAGTATTTTAGGACCGAAAGTAACACTGTTCTTCATCTCCCTGTTCAGTCTATTAAAATATCCCAGATAAGTGAGTAGCTGACACTGTGTAAGGCTTCAGCTTATCTCTGACAAGCCATCGTGACCAGACACTGCATTCTAAACAGAAATTACTCTGCATTTTTATTCAGTCAGAGACAGATCTCATTTCAGATGTGACTTTAAAGATGATAATTCCCTCTCTAGAATACAAGGCTATTAATGGTATACAACATGATACCAATAGCAAAAAAAATTCTACATCAAGCTTACATATTTTACTATTTCTGTTCCAATGGAAAAAAAAAAGTAATCTATATCCTATTGTACCACCTGTCTATATCCATTCTACCACCTTTACTATATTCTTCTCAAAGCTGGTTCCTCACTCAAGAGTAGAAAGTTACCTACTTACATTAATTTTGAGCCTGTATCTCACATTCTTCAGTAGCTTTTTGAAAATCACCTTATTTACAGGGGTATCAGATTGGGACTTTAAGCACATAACCTGTTTGCTTAATTACACAGACACAACAGATACTTTATTTAACCCCATTTGAAAATGTGATGGAAGTACACACAGCCACCTTTTTTAGGCTACTTAAAAGATTAGAAGACATTTTTAGACACCCCTGAAATATTGCCAGCAGTTTAGTAACCAGCAACAAAGTGACTCAGCTCCTCAGCCTGCGACAGCGCCAGGACATTCCATTCTGAGGCAGGCAAAGCACTTTTACCTTTATCAGAGTACTGGTGCTCTAAGGCGTGGAGGTCAGGCAGGAGGTGCAAGCAATTGATGCAGCAGTAAGTGAAGAAATCCAACACCACAACTTTTCCACAAAGGTCTTTGTGAAGAGAAATTGGACCTTCAGTGTTTAACCACTGCAGATCTGCAATTCAGAGAACAGCGATGGCCAGTTAGGGAAGGGTAGGGAAAGGCATCGACAGCACACAATGCTCCTGCTACTTTTAACTTTTAAAAAAAAGAGTTTGAGATCCCTTTTTATGCAGGTAGAAAAGCAAACAAAAAGTATTTTATCTATCCAACTCATTCTTAATATGTTCCACAATTCTTCATAATTAGTAAATGAAAATATAATTAATGAGATTCACTGTAATATGAAAGAGTAGTTTATATCTTTACATAGGCACTTTTTAATTGAAAGAACATGTAAGCCTCAAAACAAATTACATACATTTTAAAACATGATCTACATTATTCAACCCCCAATAATGCCATTTGGGTAACATTCAATTATTTAAGACTCACATAAAGGCTACTAAAAGTTTAAAACTGTTAAACTCTTAATGATTTTTTCCCACAGTTTTGTAAAGAACTGATTTCAGAGATCATTGGAATATTTTTGTGCTTATAGCTTTGATCTTGATTTTCAAAGTTTGAAATGACAGGTGTCAAATAATTCTATCACATGGGAGGAAATACAACTTTTTCAGATATGCACAACAGTACCCCATGTCATTTATTTTAACCACTTGACAGGAGACGTGAGAACATTCTTTCCTCCTCTGATCCCATAGGAGGTATCAAGATAAGGAATAAATATCCATAAGGAATAAATATCCTAGAACGTGGTCTGCCAATATTATCTCTTAACATTTCTGAAAATTGTAGAGGGAAAAGAGTTCTGATAAAATGCAAAGCTACCTAGATCTTGAACTTCCATTTTCACAGTTTCAGAAAATAAGTTCTTACTGCTCCAGAAGTTATTCCTACTCAAGTCAGCAGGAGGCTTGTTTTGTGTTTCACTGAGAGGACTGTTCTCTATCTCCATATACTTATACACATAAATGGATGCATACACACTTAGCTTTGGTGAAAATAATGAGAATAATTCAAGTATATGCATTATTCCCACAGTGTAGGAGTTTGGCCATTCACTTTTCAAAAGGAAAGAGCAGTTTATATATTTTACAGCATTTCTCCCCTTTTCACTAAAATTAAAATAGCTTTCATAGAGATTGGCTACTTATTTGAGCTCTTTTCAGAGGAGAAAATAAGCCTTGACAGAACGCTGAAACAATACTAGTGACAAAAGCTAAAATTCAATTCAGGGTCCCAAATCTAGACAGAGAGAGCATTCCTTGTGCTCCACTGCTTAAAAGCCGTAATTCATTCCCATGATATGTGTGATTTTAACCCTGAAGCTCACCCCTTGAGGTCTCTGTCTTGCAGTATGATGTGAGCTTCCACAGCTGCAGGGAGCCTCTCAAAGTTAAAAAGACCCTGAGCAGGACTTGCAAGATCTTACAAGACTTAACTTTTGATTTCCCCCTTGGCACAAGGAGAGACATAGAAATGTGTGAAAAGGGCAAACCACCGCAGGGGGATGAATGAGCACAGTTTGTATTACCAGGGGCAAGAAAATTGACAGGGGCGGCTAAGTCAGGGGGACAGAGAGCTGGGGAACATCCTAAGGGATGCTCCGGGAAACCAAGACAGCTCAGTAGAACACAGGGAGAGTTAGTAAGGTTCTCACTATGACAGATAGTGAGAGGCGATAGAGGCGACAGATATAAATACACTGTACAGATGGGAACAGATTTAGAAGAGAGGCTTTACAAAACGTGTTTTTGCAGCTAGCACCAGGCAGAGGATGTTTAAAGGGGTTCTTTTGCCTATCCCTCCGCTCCCGGTGCTTCCAATAGTGACATTTCCTGTAGTTACAAGTGCCATTTAAACAGCGGCTCACGGAGCCGGCCCTGCCCGGTCCTGGCAGGCAGCGGCACCTCCAGGCAAACCCCACACGGGGAGAGCCGGGGCTCCGCCGCCTGTCCCGGGGAGACCCCCGGCCCCGCCCGGGCCGCGCCACCCACCTCCGCCGAGCTCGGGCACCGTCAGGTCCCGCTCGCGGCTGTCCATTTTCTTCAGGTACTGGTAGACCAGGTTCTCCTTCTCCTGGGCAGTGTCAGCGTCGAGCAGCGCGTATTCGAGCTGTGTCTGGGCGGGCAAGAGCCCCGCCAGCCCGCCCGCCGCCATCGCCTCACCCGGGCGCTGTTTACCGGCCTGGCGCTTCACTGCCGCACATTCGGCACCGCCCGCGGTGCCAGGGCGGAAAACTGCGACTGAAAAAGAAAATAAAGAACAAAGCACAGACAGGCAATAACTCGTCTGTCTTAAAGCTGGACCTCCTCACTTATTCCCTGTTTTTACGTATCCTTGGTATCCACAGCAGCACATTCCTAGTGGGAGCCCCCGGTGGAGATTCCCGCGCAGCAGATTCAACACAGCCCGTGTTTCCCGCCCGGCTGCTTTAGTGTTTTTAAGACGTAAAAATTGAGCAGCACCGGAAAAAGTCGAAAACAAGCTCCAGTAATTTAAACAGCGGGATTCGCGGCTTTTTGGGAGGCATACTGTGGGAGAAACGGAGAAGCGGACCACAGCCGCGGTGACGAACCTGCGGAAGCGAATGAGCGGCCGCGGCGGGAAACGGCGGAGGAGGCGCCGCCTGCGGAACCGGCGGGACCCGGGACATCCCAGGGAGCGTCCCGGGACATCCCGGAGAGCATCCCGAGACATTCGGGAGCACCGGGACATCCCAGGGAGCGTCCCGGGACATTTGGGAGCACCGGGACATCCCAGGGAGCATCTCGGAACATTCGGGAGCACCGGGACATCCTAGGGCACTGGGACATCCTAGGGAGCATCCCGGACACTCAGAGGTGTACTCAGACACACCGTGGAGCAGCACCGGGACCCTCCGGAGGAGCATACCGGGGCACTCCGACAACGATCCCGTAGCTGAGTTCTTCCTCGTTTTGTCTTCAAATCTTTAAAATCTTTCTGCCCCCGCCGAGGCCGGGTGGAGCTGATGCGGAGGGGAAGCTGAAGGAAATGGCTCACCCTGGAAGGCCTTGCAGACTCGGGCCCTGTGTCACAAGAGAAATTGCAAATCAACAAAGTGACGCTCATTTATTTTTGGGATAGGATCCACCATGCTCCTGTCCCATCAAGGACTGCTGCTTGGTTTGTGGCCCAGTGTTGCTTTTTTAACATGGGCTTCTGGAGCCTTTCCTCAGATAGTGAAGAGTGGAGGGAAGAGAAAATATATTAGCGGGAGGAGAGGCAGGTTTGCGAACTGTTGCTTAAAAGAAAGGGGAATATTTCATGTGTTGCCATGTCTGAAGATGCTTTGTTGGAAGAGGACATTTGGGAGTACAAATCCATTAGGAAGCAAAAGCATCAGAGTAATTCACAGAGCATCTCTACTCCTGTGCAGGAAGTAAGTGATGGCAAGGGCAGGCCGAAAAGAAAGAGAAATAGGAAAAAGAAATCCACAGAAAAAACTGATACACCTCAGAAAACCAAGCAGAGCTCACGGCCAGGCCAGGATGTGGATCAATGTAAAGAAGACAGTAGTGTGCACTCCCAGGAAAGCATGAGTAGCCTGGCAGAACAGAGCTCACAAAATGCAAAGCCCGTTCACGATGGATTCTGTCCCAGCTGCCAGATGCCTTTCTCTCTGCTGTTGGTCCAGACACCTCAGTGGCACGTCTATGAATGTTTGGAAACTCCAGGATCCGTTGAGAAAGGTATGAATAGAGGAAGGAAAAAGCTGTCAGAGACAAGTTGCAGACTTCTCACAAAATGTTGCTGCAAACCTGGCTTTTCTAAATTCAGTTCAAAATCTGAAATGGTAGTTGGTATGACTTCTATTATACTTTGTTATGTTGTTACTGATCAGTCCTATTTGTGTATTAAGTTTTTGCTTCTTTGTGAAGAATGTGGAAGTCTGACATGAAAATCTCATTTCAGAATCTAATCTCAAAATTCTGAGGAAGTTTCATGACTGTTTATCAAGTTTTAGTATTTCATTGAACAAACTGAAGATGCATATTTAAAATAATGAAACTTGTTACAATTTCTAAGTTAGTGTCAGAAAAGAACCTTCAGGCACAAGGGTGCTACTTTTGAGATCAAGATACAGATTCTCTGTAGATAGAGATTTTATTATCATGTATCCATGTTGACACATGATTTCTTCAGTTGTCTGTGGACTTTTGAAAGCTGAAATATGCCAATTTACTTGAAGTGTTAGCTTGTGTGCCAGTATGGTTTAGAAATTATATATAGAAATAGAGATTAACATTCCTGTATCATAAGACAACCGTTTTCTTTTGAGCTCTGTACAAGAAGAATAAAACTGACACATTCCAAATTCTGGTTTCATGGGGAAATACCATATATGAACAGATCCAGGTATCCAATTTATGTCCTTAATACACCTCATAACTTTTGTGAAACAGAAGGCATACAGACAGGAAATGTGAATAAAGGCTGTTTAAGGTAATGCAAACACTCATTTTTAATTTAAGACAGGTGTTTTAACACCTCATTTCCATCTTACTCCCATAATTAACAGGTGAAAAATCCTTCTAATGGGTTTATGCATTCACTTTAAAAGCCTGAAAAGTTAGGCTGGTAAACTGTCAGTGGGAAGGGCTTAGGGAAGAGCTATGGTTTTTTTTTCCCCTAGGGTCTCAATGCTGAATGTTTTCTGCATGTAGGTAAATAGACAACTTTTTTTTTTCTTAGTGTGTAATATCAGACACTTTGACATGGAATTTCAGGTTAATTCAGAGTTGATATTTGATTGATTTGTTTGTTACTTCTATTTGAAATGTACTGGCTGTTTCTGGTGCTGCTTCTCTGAGTTTGTTGCTTGAATGTGAGACATTTCTAAACCTGAAGCTGGGTGGTTACAGGAGCACAGCATTGAAACAGGGTCAAGTATTCTTGTGGTTAACGGGCTGTATAGCTCAGTCACAGTGCTGTATGAGCAGCAGCTCTTTGGTTTTAGGCTGGAAGCATTCTTATTTCTCAGCTCAGAGCAAGAAGCCTTTGTAACTTGAAAATTACTTTTTACTTGTACCTTCTGTCCTCTAGCAGCTGTATTTATAAGAAAAAGTTCGTGCATGTTGTTTCATGTATGATTTTTATTTTGACTATGCCAATTATGCTTCCAAAGGCATTAACATTACATGCCTACTTAACTTTTTCCATAGAGTGTCCTGATGGTTTACAGTGCACATCCACCATTCCATCTCACTACAAGCGCTACAGCCATTTCCTGCTCGCAGCAAACAGGGCAGGGGAGTATCTTGTAAACCCTTTGGGAACCACTGTGGAGATGAAGATGACGGGTTCTACTGCTGCAAAGCCCAGCTGTTCCTCAAGTTATGCAGAGGAAACCTCACAGGATGAGAAACCCTCTACTGAGATAAAGCCTGTCCCAAATGATGACAGTGCATCAATGGTACGGAATTCACCACAAATGAAGTCTCTAAATATAGTCAGTGGGAGCACTTCCTTTTTTGCAGGCGTTGAAAAACCTCAACAGACACTCCAGCTTCCTCAGACGGCAGATAATTGTTGTAAATTTGAATTTTTTGGTTTTGCATCCTCTCAAGAAAGTGAAACAGGAAAAGATCTGTGTATTGGGAAAGATACGAGTCAGCCAAGTCTGTTACAGTCAGGAGTGGACTTCAATGACTGTGAAATTTCTTACTCTCCACTAAGTACGTGTGAGGAAAGTGAAGAGGAAGAGGAGGAGAAAGTAGAAGTATCACAGAATAAATCATTCAAAGTGCAGAACTCAGAAGAAGACTCTAACTCTGTGGTGTTTGAAACATTTGATGGACTTCTCTTACAGAGGAAGCCTCAGTATGAGCATACAAAAATGGAAAATTGTGTAACTAAAAAAAACCTCTGTGAGGAAGAGAAAACATTGAGCCATCTAGATCCTCAGCAGGGGTTGGTAGCCAGTGGATCCACTTTTGCTTCTAGTTACAAGAAGGCTGAACGGCCAGAATTGATTTCCTCTGCTGCCAAAGCAGGAACCACAGAGTCAGAGGATGCTGGTACTTGTGCTCTGGATTCTGCATGCGTGAGTTTTACTGAGGCATCATCACTGCTGGACAGAGAAGATGCTGGTTCTCTTCTGACACAGAAGAGTAATGTTTTGAGGGAGCCACGTAACACTTTAACTCATACAGATAAAATGACTGCCAGTGCAATTGAAAAAACAACTCACCAGGAGAGTTTGCAGACAGCAGTGGAGAAAAAAGGAAATTTTAGTACAGCTTCTGTGACCTTTCCCAGCCCCATCTCTTCTAAATCACCATCATCTCTTTCACTAGCAACTATGAACACTAAATCCAGTCCTGCCAAAGAACTTAAACAAATGGACATTGGTGTTTTCTTTGGGTTAAAACCCAAAGCAAAGGAGGAACGCAAAGGGGAGGCGTGTTTGAATGTGAAAAAGCAGATCCCGGCTTCAGTATCTCCTAATGGAAAGAGTCCCAGACAGCAAAAAAGGAAGGCTGAGGGGTCTGTGGAAAATGTGGAAGCAGTTACAGAAAGTTCAAGTAAAAATGAAGCCATTGTAGATGTACCTCCTGGTGGGCAACGAAGGTGGAGAAAAAAATTTAAAAAATTACCTACTACAGGTGAAGAACCAAGTAAAAAACACTGCCCCTTCTACAAGAAAATACCAGGTGAGAGGTTACTTGGCTTTTGGTAGAGGTTAGTTTATTTTGGCTGGAGTGTTGTCTTTTTGTCCTAATTTTACACTTCAGTATTTTTACTCTTGATAACTGCTTTCTTAAATTATTTTTAAAATATATCTGGTTAATACATGCTCCTAATTTTTGAAATTAATCTTTTGCATTGCTTCAGTTGTGCCTAAAAATAGAGTTGCCAATAGCAATCATTTCCTTAACACTAAGGTAAAAGAATTGAGTTTAATTTTCCATTTGAAATTCAGTAGTGTTAGAAATATGATTTATTTCAACTATGAAAACAAAGAAACAAAACTGAGCAGAAGAGTTTAGTTAAGAAAACAACCAAGAATTTCTCAGCGTCTCCTCAAGCAATTAGGTAAATTAAAGGATGGTGGTTCAGCATCTTGAAAAGCTTCAGATGCTCAGACCACTAAAGTTAGTTTTGAGTCTGGTACCTCTCAAACATTTGAGGGATTTTTGGTTACTTAGATCAGACTCCTGGGTTTTTTTGACTTGAAATTCTACCCTCAATTAAGTGAAACTTCTTCTAGTTCTCCTAGAAGATCTGGGAAATTTGTGTCACATAAAATGAAAAATGAGTGCCACCAGCTGAATTAGTCCTGTGCATTGTTTGGTGGTTTTAAAAAAGTATAATCCAATGGAAAAGGACTGTTCATCAGTATGTTTGCATTTAAAAGAATATTTGCAGAGAGAAGGGTTGTCATCCATACATCTGTCTTTATGCAACATCTTTATACAAGCACTGAAAGCATATGATGGCAAGTCAGGCACGTTTCATCTCAGCAGATAGATTTGAAGACCCCAGGTTGCTTGCTTAATAATTATGTTATTGCATGCTTTAAGAGAAATATTAAATTTAGAAGAATTGAAGAATTGCAGTTTGATTGCAAAATGCAGTTCTGTGAAGCTGCTGTTATCTGTTTTGTGTTAAGACATTAGTATTAGATTTCAATCTATTTGAGCTTTCAAAAATACCAGTTGAATGCAGATGCATTTATCTTACTTGCTTAACCAGTTGCCATCTATACAAGAGGACAGCTGAACAACATATTTGGGAGGCCTTTGAAAATATTTGTTTGTGAACACTTTGTGAAATTTTTGTTTTAGTAAGTGAAAATCTCTTTTTGCAACAGTTGACTGATACACTTTAAACGGCTCCTTCAAGTGTATGCAGAGTAACTATTACCTTTTAACAGGAAAGAAAGAAAACAAAAGCAACATCTGATTAGAAATTGGTTGTGAATTGTGCATGTTTACTGACTGGCTTCTCTTCCCTCTTTGCTGTAGGAACTGGTTTTACAGTTGATGCCTTCCAGTATGGAGAAATTGAAGGCTGCACAGCTTATTTCCTTACTCATTTTCACTCTGACCACTACAGTGGACTAACAAAAAACTTCAGGTTTCCAATCTACTGTAATAAGGTAAGGTTTTTCAGGATTGCTAGAAACCATCATATCCTTATGCAGCTGTAATTGCTTTTGTACTGATGGAAGTAAATAGAAGATCTGTGGTTCCTTTATTGGGTCAGTAGATATGTACAGAGGAAAATGCATTTTGTTTGTGAGAAATCCTTACCCAGATCTGACTGATCAAGAGGATTAGTGAAACTTCCCTGACTAGATACCATGAAAAAAATGAGGTTTGAAAAGGATCTCTAGCGGTCACATAGACCAATCTCCTACACAATGTGGGTCTACCTTCAAAGTTAGATCAGACTGCAGGGAGTCTTTTGTCAGTCAGATTCTGAACATAGGCCAGATTTTACTGTGTCTCCTTGCAGCCTGTTGCACTGCTTACCTTTTCTGCTCTTTTTCCCCCCAGTAATACATTTGACATTTCTGGTTTTGCAAGTTGACTTTGTAGCTTGTTTTTTTTGTGTAGAAGAATCTGGCTCCATTTTCTGTGTATCTATTCCAGTGATGGAAATCTGAAATAAATTCTGCATCAACCATCTGTTTTCCCCGTTAAGCAAGTGGAATTATTTTAGACTGAAGCTTTGTGTCCTGTACTTCAGGCTGCTGAATGGCCATGACTCCCATTAGCTGTTGTATGTCCAACAGCTCTTCTTTTCTGGTAATGTGGCACCTTGCCTAATCAACACATCCAGAGCTTGCATCAAGAAAACTATTTATGATTCATTCTGGAAGTTTCCTGAAATGCTTGTGTCCTGTGTTACCCTTGCACTTGGAGTGACTGCAGTCCTCCATGATAAGATCGTGGGGCCTGTTTCCTGGAAACTTCTACACTTGTTTAAAGAAGTAAACCCACCTCTTCCTCTTGACCTGGTAGTCTGCAACAGATCTTCTTCCCTGTTGTGTGCCCCCTCTCTGATTCCAATCCATAGCCTGTTGACAGGCTTTTAAAAGTTTGCTATTTAAAGACAGCTTTTCTCATTTTTCTTTTTGAGAAGTGAAATGCTGCTGAGAGGCTTGACTATGCCCAGGGCCTTATAGTTTCTCTCTAAGCCAGACTGGCTTTGAGAGCTTTTGTTTCTAAAACGAACACTGCTTCTTTTAGATTTTGTTCCTATTTTAAATCCCGTCTGTGTTGCAGGTAACTGGCAATCTGGTGAAGAGCAAGCTCCGGGTGCAGGAGCAGTATGTCCATGTGCTGCCAATGGACACGCCGTGTGTGGTCAATGGGATCAAGGTGCTGTTGCTCGATGCCAATCAGTAGGTGTCACTGCATTTCTTGTGGGAAATTTCTTACAGGTAGTTAGCTTTTGAAATAGGTGAGTTATCTTCAAAAATGAAACGGGCTTTTTTGAATTTAATTTTACTTTCTTTTTGTGTAGGTTGTGTTCGGCACATGTAGCTCTATAATTCTTTAAGTGAGAGGTTGAATGATTCTCTAGTGGTCTGGACACTTCCTAGTTTTTGGTGTCTAGTTGGGAACCTAGTAGATTTGATTATCAGATACATTAGGTTTCTGTAGCTTGAACTGATGATAGGGAAATCCTGAGCTAAACAAAAATGTAATGCTTTGGATCCTGTGAGAGACACAACCTAGCTAACATTTTGAAAATTGAACTTTGAAGAAAAGGCTGTTGAAATCTGGACAAGATTTCTACTGAATTTGGTGATAAAGGGTGAGATTTTGTCTGTTAGACTGGCACTATGTGATAATGCTGGATTTAAAGCTCAGTAGCACCTGACTTCCAGTCCTGTGCTCTTGTTCTGCCTCTTGGTACTTTTTTTGGCCATGGAGGAGGACTCCCGTCTCTACAGTACATAGATTGAAACACAGGACTGTGTCACAGCTGGTTTGAGCATTGTTTAGTGTAGGATTTGTTTATACTTGGAGAAATAAAACCCCATGAAGTCCTCTGAGAACCCTGTCTAGGAATGAAGGAAGCCTTGTTGCTTATGTAATTTGTATACTTCTCATTTTTCCTGTTTGTCCCTCTGATTCTCTGCTCCCATTTAAAAGCCATACATACCTTAGCTACAAAGTTCAGCTTCATGAAGAGTTCACCAATTCTGTCATTTTAACTTTTTCATGCCAGTTTTTCTTTTTTTGACATTTCATTTACCCTTTGCAGATGACATATCTAAAATAGTCCCACTCAGGTTTTCCAGTCTGAACTCTTGCCCTTCAGAAAGCTTTGGCAAGCAACTGCAGAAGGCATGATGGATTCACTGTCACCAGCAAGGAAGTTGTATTTATAACCAGGGAGTTCTGGATCTAGGGCAACATTTAAAATCTCCAAGTAGAATTTAAAAGAAAATGCTCCAGTAAGTCGTGCAGGAAGGAAGATGAATCTGCAGCAATACTGTTCTGTTTCTCTTGAACAAGAATGCTGCTTCTCTTTGGTGTGCTGTTTCCTCTTTGAATCAAATAACAGAATGATTGCAACTGAGGCAGGATCTTTGTCATGCCTAGAAAGTGGGACATCCCAAAAAGGCAGATAATGTTTGGTTGCTTTGCTGTTGGTGTGGGTTTTTTGTTTCTTCTTTCCATTTCAGGTGAGAACTTAAGTCAAGCTTGTGTGTGGCCATAGGATTAGCTGCAGAATTCCTTTAGAAATCAGGAATTTCTAGCTAAATTAGTCTGCACAGTAGCTATGATTTAAAATGCTATTCTGCACATTTCTACTGCTGAAGGGTGGTCTATCTCTTAAAATACTTTATCAACATAGAGAGTTGACATAATTTGTGTGGGTTTTTTGTTTTGTTTTTTTCAGTTGTCCAGGTGCAGCAATGATCCTTTTCTACCTGCCAAGTGGGGCTGTTATTCTGCACACGGGGGATTTCAGAGCAGACCCTTCCATGGAGCGCTATCCTGCTCTGATGGGCCAGCGAGTCCACACCCTTTACCTTGACACCACGTAAGCTGTCTGGAAATGGATTTTTTTGTTGTTGTTGTTTATTCTTAGTCTTTTCAGTTTAGTAAGGCTTTATATGAACCAAATGAATGCAAGTGTAAATGACATTGCTGTGATAACACTTGTTAGCTCTGTTTAGTGTTGAATAGAAGCAGATATTTATTAGGAGTCCATGTGTATGTACCTTGTTCATTGCTTATGCTGTTACATTAGAGAATGGAAGTGGGTGGTGGAAAAGATGCTGAAATATTTGTTCAAATCACCACATTATTTATAAGTGGTATTAAATTCAAAACTCATACATTGTGTTCCACTCTAAAACAAGAGGTTTATGGAACGCTGGTTTTCAGTGGCTTGAACTTGATTACGAAAAGAAGTGTGAAGGAATTCAAAGGTGAAAGAATGCCAAAAGGCTGAATCAATTTTGGGGATTTTCATTAGACCTTTCTCTGACTCATGTGTATGAAATTGTTTTTGTGTGAATGGTGACTAATGCCCAGCTGCAGACTTTTATTTCTGTTCCATATGTTTCTGTGAATTCGTAATGACTTACATTCTGGTTTGTGTTTATGACAAAAAATAGACATGAGGATATAACCAGGACGTGATACAAATATCTAGCTTGCAAGAGCATTTGGTATTTATGAAGAAGAAAATGTAGAATTCAGTGTCAGAGAGTGAATAGCTGTGGAGAAAACACTGATATGCTCACTGTAATTTTTGTTGCAACAATTTCATTTGGGCACCTCAGTGTTTCTAGTAGACTGTGTTTATATAGAAGAATAATATCTTTTTCACTTACTGTGTGCATGGAGTTTTGAGGGCCTTCATGGTAATTTCAGATGTCTTTTATTTTTTGTAACAAAGCGATACATTTTGTTTCCATGCCCCAGATACTGTAGCCCTGAGTACACATTTCCCTCACAACAGGAGGTTATCCAGTTTGCTGTCAACATTGCCTTTGAGACAGTGACTTTAAACCCACGAACCCTAGTTGTCTGCGGCACTTACTCCATCGGAAAAGAAAAGGTTTTCTTAGGTATGTAAAAGAAGTGTACTGCATCAAATAACTAACTTAATATCTAATTTTCTTGAAGATACAAAAGGTTGTTTAGTCTGAATGTTTAGATATTGTGTAAAGAAATTAAATGCATTTAATAATCCTCTTGCTATTTTTTTGTTTTCTAATCAATAAGTTTTGACTTTCTGAAAGAAATAATGTTCTACCATGTTTGCAATCTTCCCCCCTCACACTGAATATACATGTGGCCAGTTCATATACTCACTGTATGAACGTCTTTAATTGATTGTGGTGAGAAAATTGCTAAGGGTGATTTAAAAAATAAATAAATGAGGTCTTTAGGACATTTTTGTTGTTAATAATTTCATACTGTCAAGAAACAGCAAGGGATGTTATTCTTAGGCTTCTATTTTGAGTTTTTCCTTCCAGTCTGTTATATATCTTTTCTGACTAAATGAAGATCTTTTGTGCTATGCTTCACTCAGTTACAGCACCAGGAACCAACATGATTGCCCAAATGTCTGCTTCAGAGCAGGCAGATGTGCACCATTTGTGCTTTTGTTCATATTTGAAGTCATTAATACAAGGCTTACTCTCACTGAAATTTCATCTGTCTTCAGTGTGGGCTGTTTGTCACATATTCTAAAAACTGCATGTTTCTGCATCTTTGCAGTAAATACCAGTTCACCTCAGTAGCATTTTACCAAAGAAATGTGCCTTAGAATTTATCAAGGTACTTTTCCTTCTTTTTCCAATTGTCATGCAAAGTTCTGCTGCTAAAATGTAGGGGACAGACGGTTTTAACACCCATTATAGGATTCTTTTCTTAATGTTAGAATACATTGAATATGGCTGTTGAATATGGATTTGTTTTCTAACAGTAAAAGCTATCTTGTACAATAATCAGGACTATTTTCAAAACAAGCCAAAAAAGAACTCTTACAATTTTCTTTATCTGATTTCTTCCTGATGAATCCTAAAGCAATTGCTGAAGTTCTGGGCTCAAAGGCAAGTATGTCCCGTGACAAGTACAAAACCCTGCAGTGCTTGGAGTCAGCAGTTGTTAATTCCCTCATCAGCATGGACTGGAAGGATACTTTGCTTCATGTTCTACCCATGATGCAAATTAATTTTAAGGTAAGTTCAGAAAATGGACTCTGTTGATCAACCTTCTAATAAAATTCTCTTGGCTCCTCCCAACCAGTGCTGTGTTTGGTGTCTTTTAACCTCTTGTCAGTTCATATTTATTTAGTGGAGCTTTGACATGTAGCAATACATTGAAAATGAAATGCAATTAAACATTAATAACTTCTCCAAACATGATGCGGTGCTTGTACAAGATCAGGTGAGGCTTGTTCAAAGACCTGCTCTCTGCAGGCCTTTTTGAAGTAGATTTATGTAATGACTGCCTGATCTGTCCTCTTAGCAATTAATATATTGTGACATGGAGTTCCTGTTTTCAGCCTGTCTTTTACCTGGTCCAGTGGAGAAGTCTAAAAGGATTTTCTGCCCGTGAGCCTCTGTTTTGAGGCAGCCTATGAACATGGCTAACTACCAGTTCTCTAATATTTGTCACAAAAGCAAGTAAACCAGTTAACTTTAAAACATTATTTCATCTAAGTTGATTTCAAATACACATATGGTTGAGATTTGAGACGCTAAGTTTTTGTTGTTGAATGTTTTTTCTGGGAATTTTTTTAGTTCAGAAAGATGACTAATCCCTAGGTTATTCTAAATAGACTACAAAATACTGAAGGGCAGTACGGTAAAGCAGCAGGCTCTAGATTAAAGGTAACCTGGAAGAAAGAAAACAACAGTGGTTGTTTATGCCTTACAGGCTTGGATTCATTTTCCTGTTTTGCTTCAGGCCTGCTGTGCCATCTCAAGCAAATCCTTCAGAGCAAGATGGTATTTAGCTGCAGGACTAGTCAAGGTCAGAGCTGACCTAAAAAGGAGTAAAAAAGGCTATATGGTTTGGATGGAGCTGCAGGAGATGGAACCTAGTATCTTAATGCTTTAACTTTGTTCCGTGATGTTTTCTGTGGTGGGGCAGAAGATGAGTAATGGAAATATGTATGGATTTATTTTTAGTGTGTTGTGTTGTCTTAAGCAGTAATTTATTTTAGTTTCTTCTGCAGATTTCTGGGTTGCTAAGTCACCTGTCCCAGCATGCATGGATACTCACTCAGCTGGACTTTCAGGGGGTGATTGAACCCTCAAGGGCAGCTTTGCTTCCCGGGGGGAGGCAGTTGTGTCATGCAGGGTCCCATCTCTGAGATCAGGAGGCTCTAGACAAATCTACAGTGAGACAAAAGCCATGCCTGGACCCTGAAAAGGGCCAGGAAAGATGTGAAAGGCACAATGATCTCGTGGCTCAGAGTCCTGGTCTGACAGCAGGGCCCCCTGTGCTGGGGCTGTGCCCTCAGGTGTGGAGTTGGGTGGTCTCATGCCATCATTAGTGATGGCGTGTTTGAGTAAGCTGGGGACACTTCCAGAGTGCCAAGCTGCCAGTGAGGCTGCAGCTGCAGGAGTGCCTGGGGTGGAATGTACTGTCAGTAAAATGTGGAGAATTTTAAATGCTTAAAGATGAGTTCATTTGATCATTTATCTTACTTTTGGATTTGATATCTATTAAGAAAATACAAAACCTCCCACCCAGAGAAGTGGTATTTCACTGCAGTATTTGGTTTTACCCCAGTAAAATGCAGGGATTGCTGTATGTACTGACAAATGGCTGTTCTTGAATAAACCAGATGAGTTTAAGTGGTGTGAGGGCTGGTGGTAAATTAAATATTTAATCATGTTTGAGTCTTTTCCTACCTTATGGAAGCTGTGCACACTGCTGACTTTAGTGACACTCTGAATATCAGGCTGTCATGGTGATTGAAGGAGGTTGGTGTAGCAATGAAATATATTTTCCATTCAGAAGGGTGGAGGTTTAGGAGAGTGTTGGCTAAAGCAATAAACGAAGAAATTGGAGTGTGTATTCAAAATGGACTTGTTATGAGCAAACACTGTAGTCATTTGTTTTGGGGAAAGAGGCTGTCTTTTCCGAAATGCATGCATAGTTCTTTTGCAACAAACAATTTTTTGTAACTCAAGAATTGAGGCTTTTGCCTAACTTGACTGTGCAGTGGAAAATTTCCAGGAAACTGAGTTTTGTGGGTCTATGAATCTATTTCATGTTGTTTAACTCAGCAAGGTTTTGTACTGGCATTGAGGTGAGACTTTCAGAAGTGCTTGTGATTGAAATGCACAAATAATTTTTTTATAAGATTGAAATTGCATCCTTAATGTGAATGTTGCACACTTGATTTATAACAATTCAAAAGCAGATTAGCATTGTTAATATAATAACCATTGCATTTCAAGTACTATATTTAGATTTCATTAGAGCAAGGGGAGCAAATACGTGAATAATTACCTTAATCTATGTTAATCCTCCCAAAATGAAGTGTGAAGAAGAATTAGACTGCTACAGTTATACCTTTAATCAAGTGAGGACTGAACATTCACAGTGTATTCAAAGTCAGTGAGCCATAATTCCTTTTGCTGAATGAAATGTCTGCTCTAGTAGGGTTTTTAAAAATTCTTTTGTGAACCTGGTTTGCTGGATTCTGTATGTTGCTACTGGGCATTGTGCTGAAGGTGGTGTTAAACGTGGCAGCTTTCTGCTGCCCTGTTTTATAGTTGTCAAGTGTCTGACAGGTTGGGTAATGTTCTATTCCCCTCTACCCTCCTTTTTAATCAGTCTTTATTTTATATTCCTCTCCCTCCTGCTAATATAAAATGTGACTTTGAGTTTTGTAACCTTTTAGGACTTTGAAATTAGGAATTTGCCTGTAAGATTTTATACAGGACACATAAAATTGATTTTCTATTTTTAACTTGAAGCAATACTGACATTGCTTTATCCAGAAATAGGATTGTACATACTTGGAAACTTTTTCAAGGTAATTTTTGGTTTAGAGTGAGAAGATGAGAGGTGGTTTCCTTCCTGTCTTGGAGAGGTGGTAAAACATGGTTTTGTGCTCAGAGCAATACTCAGCTTGTGTACTGGCTTGTTGTAAGGTTTTTGGGGTAGGTTAATTTACTCTGGTTACTTCTGGACATCAGCAGGTGTCAGAACCTCTGTGGCACTGCAAATTAACCAGATGATTTTGCACTGAAGCAGCATTTCATCATCCTCTATCTTCACTCAGCTGCTGAACTCTAGTTTAGAGGAGGAAATTAATGATTTGTGGAGCAAGAACTATAAGAAGGTGGGATTATTCCTTATGTGTTCTAAGCTGTAATGCACAGCTGTTCATGTGTGCCAAATTCAGATGAAGAAATTGAGATCCTAAGGGACAAGTTTTGCAAATGTCAATATTTATCTTTAATAATTTCAAGGTAGATGATCATTAAAATTAAAAAATGCCAGCACATGAAACTAAAATCTAGTCTGAAGCCTCTCCATCATGAAATAGCCAACCTTTAGTCTAATTAGCTATTTAATGGGATTAAGTATATGCTATTTTTTTTTCCACAGGGCTTGCATGATCACTTGAATAAGTTTTCTGAGAATTTTGATCAAATTCTGGCTTTCAAACCTACGGGGTGGACCTACTCAGATTCATGCCATTCTCTGGAGGATATCAAGCCTCAGACAAGAGGAAAAATCACTATATATGGTATAAGAGTGGCAAAGATTCAGTGCATTTAGCTTTGTGTGGATGCTTTTCCTATTTTTGTTCTGGAAATGCCTACTGATTTTTGTAACTGCCGTGGTAATTTTTCTGGTAACTCATTGAGAAACCGCACAGATCTCTTCAGGAGAGATCTGTGAAATGAGTAATAGAGAACACCATAAATGCAGATTTTTACTTAAATTTTTCCCCTGTTCTTGTCACGAAAATAAAGATTTTCATCTGATACAGGTAGAGACATCAGGGATGGAGTCTTGGCCTGACTGATGCTGGTGACAGTGTAGTTCCAGAGCCAAGATTTCATTCTGTGTCTTGTCTCTGAGAGTGTGTGTCTTCCTCTCAGTTCTTATTAGTGGGTGGAGCTAAATCCCTCACCATTCCTTTAACCAGGTCATTGATGTTGCTTAGCTTGCACTGATGAATAATTTGGTGATTTGATGCAAGGTAATTTTCCTAGAAGGGAAAATTGGAGGGGGGGAGGTTGTTTTTCCTTAGCTATAAACTTTACATCCCAACTTTAGATAGGAATTGTAAAAACCCTTTTATCTGAAGTATTTCTCAGCTGGGAGGCTTGGAGAAAGCTAAGGAGACTGACAGATGGCTGTGATTTGTTTTCATTTCAGGGATTCCTTACAGTGAACACAGCAGTTACCTGGAAATGAAGCGTTTTGTTCAGTGGTTGAAGCCACAGAAAATCATCCCCACTGTAAATGTTGGTGACTGGAGAGACAGAAGCTTGATGGAAATGCATTTTAGAGACTGGATGACCGAGAGCAATAGGCATAAATAAATATAAGGAAGAATGTATATTTCAAAGGAAGTAGGCTGGAATGGGAATTGAATTCCTGTGAGTTTTATTTATCTCCCTTTTCCACAAAGCTTTCTTTAGGGAGGACTAAATTGCCATTCTTCAGAGAAAGGAGAAAAAAAAGGCACTTTGCTTTCTTGTGTATCTGCTACTTTTTCCCCCATAACTTACCATTTTTGCAAGTTCATATTTTGGGTCATTTTTATCTTGCTCCTTTTCCCCTGTTCCTAATTTTCCTCAGGTTGTGGAGATGCTCAGATGTGTAATGCTGGAGATTAAACAGTCCAGGGTACTTTCTGAAAATAAGTTATTGTAATAAATGAGATAATACTAAACTTATGTCACATGCTGTCAACTCAGGCTTCAGAGCAGCTCATTTCATGAGGCAGAACTGACTATTGTGGTTTAAATCTTATTTAAGAAAAATTTACCTTGTGAGAGAGGATTGACTTGGGCTCCTGCAGCGTATGTACTTTAGACAGTTGTTTACAAAAGACATTTCTACATTCTGCTCAAGATTTTCTGCTTTTTGTCATTTTTTTAAAAAAATAAAGAATATATCTTATGCCTATGTGTTCTTTCCTTGCAAAATGCATTTCCTTTCAGTGCCAGAGTTGCTAACCTGAACAACCTGTCTATCTTTGGTGGATGTGCTGTGTGTGTTGCTGGTCTGAAGTTGCTCGTGTCCTCTGTAGTGCCAGTTCTCATCAGGTGTTCAAAGCACAGAGCTGGTTCCTCACCATGGAATCTCCCACGGGGTTTGCAGAGTTGTTTATATACAGGTTTGTCACCTGAATTCTGGAAAAACAAGAAAGGTAAATTTCACTTTGCATTTTTTGCCCTGATTCCTACCAGATTGTCCAGTGCTGCTGTTTCTGTATCTGCCTGCTGTTTATGTACTGAAGTATGTGGGTGCATGCAGGCACACCAATAAATTCTAATCACTTAAAATAAAAACTGTTCCAAACTTCCAGGATGGAAACACATGTAAGGAATCATCCCCCAGCCCTTCAGAGTAGCTTGTCTGGAATCTTCAATGTTACTTTATGTTGTAAAAACATTTTTTTTAATGATCAATGTAAGTATAAACACATCCTTGTCTGAGTGACGAGCTCTGTAATGTGAAGTCACTTGTTTTATTTGTCTTGTGAGAGAACTGAGAAACTCAGTTTAGTACAAAAATCTTTGTACTAAAAGAATTGTGAATGAGTATTTCACTGACATATGGCATTGTTAAATGCTTCAGTTTAAATTAAGCACTTAAAGGAATCTGAAGTTTTTGTTTTACATCATGCATAGTGCTAGCTGCCTGTCACAGGAACTGGTAACTGTCTTGGACTGGAGTGCTCATTTGTAGGATTCCACTCTTTTTGGAGATGTATGAAGAAATATCTTTTATGGCTTTTGCAAATACCAAACCTGAATTAATGCTGTGTACAAATCACAGCAAATCTGGGAATTCTATTTGGCAGGCAATTGTTTTTACCAGTTGAATCGTTAGGGAATTAATGCATGGTTTTTTTTGGCCCTCAGGGTCTTTTTCCTGACTAATTTTTGCACAGAGTATGAGAGGCTGGAGTAAGTACCCCAGAGTGAAATCTTAGTCACAGCTCAGACATCTTCTTGCTTCTATAGTTGCATTTTCAAGAATGAAAATGTTCCTACAGAGAATGAGGGTATTCTGGTTTGTATTTGCACTACCACCAGCTGGTTTTTGTGTGTAGGTGAATTCTACAGCATTTAATCCACCTTCATGGTAGGAGATCTCCATCTTACCCACTTACTTGGCTTCCTTTTTATGGAAAAAAAAGGATTTGCAGAATCCAAACTGAGGAATAAATTACTGTTGTTCTCTTTATAATAAAGAATAAGATGAATAACAGGATTAGATTGCGTGGGAGGATATACAAGCAGATGTGGAAAACTAAATATAACTAACAAGAATTTTGCAGGAAGATGTGTGGCAGGACTTTTTTCCTTGTCTTAGTGATTCCAAGGGCCATCTTGCTGATCTCAGCAGTTTCAGGGAGCGCAGACCTGGGATAAGCAAAATTTCAGTGTTATTGTACAGATGGCATTAATTAGGACTCTGAGTCTGGCTCTACTTTTCCTAATGAAGAATTGAATTTTTTTTCAGACTTTTGGCTATGCTGGCATTAGAGATGGATGAATGCCTTATTTTGGTTGAGAATGGGGGTTCTGACTACAGCAAAGGTGCCATCTTTTCATAGTCAGTGGATGGGGACTTACACCTCTGTGGTGCTGTAGAAACACTAGACCAGGACCCCCTGGACAGTGGGTGGAGGAGTCAGGCTGTAGACACAAATACTACCAGATTTCACTAAAGCAGGATGGGCCTGTGAAGATCCCAGAGGCTTTTCCTGTTTGTCTGGTGCTGACAGGCTCAGGGCAGGAGGCAAAGCAAATGAAAGGGGCAGCTGTAACACTCGCTTGATCGGCGCCCAAAGCGGCTTTCAAAGCCAACCCCTCTAAAGAATCACTTTGTATCTCCCATCAGGACTCCTGCTCCGATTACATATCACCCCAATAGGCAGATAAATGAGCTAAAAGCAACTCTGTTGGAAAAGGGTGGCAGGAGGATGAGGAGAGCAGCTCCTGGCTGTGCTGACTCAGGCACTGGCTTTTAGGCTGGCTGTGATAAAGGAAAGCACCCACGGCCTGTGGCCACCACGGGGGAGGCTGCTGGGGAGGCACGTGTGGGGCCCTGCAGAATAAAAGCGTGTGGGCAGCTAAAGGGAACTTCAAGGTGCCAGCATCACTTTAAAGCTCAATGTGAAATAACAATTCACATAGCAATATGTGAAACAACAGGGGAAAGGAACTGAGCTGCCATTGGCATGGTTAAAGGATTTCTCTCATTTTATCAAACCTGTCTGCTCATATGAGCTTTGTAAAGGTTGTTAGGATAAATTTCCATTCAATTTTGTTTTCTTTTTAAAGAAGTTTGACTTCAGATGCATCCTTCATGCAATTAGGGATTGATTTTGACTGAACGTGAATTTTGAATTTGAACACTGCTTTGGGGGGATTGTGGGAGATTATTTACATGTCAGGGTAAAGAGGCAGTTATTGCTTTGATGTGTTTTTTGTGCCTGAATAATTTTTTTAGTTTTCTTTGGAAGAGAAAAAAAAAGCAGCAGGTGAATACTGAGAACAAGACAATGCAGCCCAAACATTTCCATCCTCCCTTAACTACAGAAAACCAGCTGCTTCTCATTTCAGAACCAAAACAAATAAGACCATTACTTTTAGGGTGGGTTGCAGGCTGTGCATTATGTGTTAAGGATTTATAGTGAAATAATGCAATTTGAAATTTAATTCAATAGCCACCTTTCCAAACCAAGTGTGTTTGCAAAGCATTCAGTGTTAATGTTTGTAAACCACACATTATTAGTATGTAACCGGAGTTACTACTGGGATGAGTGAAATTCACAGGAAATACTGAAAGCTTGTCAGTAACAATTTTAAAAATTGAAGATCTTGTACCTAAGTTTCACATCTTGGTACAGATTATAAATGTGCATTTGGAGTGCTGAATTTAATGTTCTCCCCAGCAGTACAGAGAAAAACTAGAAGGAGATTTCAACCTCTCAACAGAAATGAAGGGCTAAGACAGTCTGTCACTGTTTGCAGAGAAGGAAAACAGCATGGAGGAGCTGACTGCTGCCTTCCCACTGAACCTAACCAGCTCTACCTGCTGGCTGCAGGCAGGAGGTTTGGTGGAGGAGCTGCAGCCCACAAAGGCAGAGCCCTGCACTGCCTGGAGGCCTCTTCTCCTTCTCCTTTCTACTCTGGGCCTTTACCCACTGTTGTACAATGGCACCTTGTTATCAAATCTCCAGCAAATACTTTGGCAGGGAAGAGGATTTTCCACTCTGTCACATCTGCTCTGGTATCTCAGAGCAGATAGGCCTTTGTTTGTGCCAGTTTCCAATAAATTCTTATATAAACCAGTTTTAAAAACCTCTATGCTTTCCCATTTGGCATTTCAGTTAAACTTTGTTCACCTTTCCTTCTGTATGTTGTCTTGCTTGTTAGGGGTAGAACAGGAAGAAAGTTCACCACCTCAGGGAAGAAGATACAAGCAATGCACCGGAGGAAAAGGTGACATGAGGACACAAATGCCAACAAGGGTGACTTTGGAGCAGAGTTTAGCAAGATCAGGGCTGGCTGTGGGGTTGTGCTGCCTCCTGCTGCCTCCCACCCCTTCTGCTTGTCCATCACGACCTTCCTCCCTGCAGAAGCCATGATTTCAGTGAACTCTGTTGTGAGAAGCAAAGTTGGTTTTTTTCTGATCACTCCAGTCGTTTGTCAGCTCCTAGCAGAGACCTCCCCAAATAAGACACTGCCAGCAGTAGGATCTGACCCACTTTTCAGCTGCTGTTCCAGAGAAGAGATGGATTGGAGCATTTATCTCAGCAGGGCTTCTTCAGTCAGAGAAAACCAGGCTGGATTTCTCTTGTTACTGAGGCCTTGTTATTTACTTGGCTCTCTGCCCTGCTCTCGGTCACATCTATTGCCTGAACAACGGAGGTAAAGCTGAAATTCTATTCTTTGTGCTGCTGCACAGCGACCATCTGAGGAATTGAGTTCTGCAGCACAGTGGGAGCCTGGTTTTCCACTAACACCTTCATGGTCACAGCCCAGCTCAATTCCTTGGAGCTCATCTGTGGGGCCAACAGCCAGGCGGGGGCAATTGGCATCCCACAGAATCGCTGGGGCAGGAACTGACAGCCCTGGGGGGCAGTGGGCCCTGGCAGGGCTGTTATGGACTCTTGGTGCCTTCCAAGATGTGACAAACATTTCCAATAATGTGTGAAGGTTCCTGGTTTTCCGCCATATAAACCCAAAATATTCTGTATTGGACAGAGGAATAGCAGGGAGAAGGAGGAATGCAGCAGGGCAGTGGTGTGCAGTTAGTGATATCTCATTAGGAAATTATTAATTACCCAACTGCCTTGGCAGACTAGTAGGGTGGAGGGCAGCAGGGATGCCCCCTGGGCTAATGTGGCAAAGGATGACTCAAAACACAGGAGAAGTCTGGCTGAGGACAGCAGGGTGGAGGGCAAGCAGGGAATGACTCTGGAGCTGCTGTCAGCAGGAGCTGGGGGTCTGCATCCTCCCTGCCCACACCTGCACCACCGCCAGGACCCTCCCACCACTTCAGCTGCAGTAACTCAGGAAATTTCATCATTCTAAACATTTCTAAACCTCTTTGCTGCACACCATTCTCTGACAGTGTCGTGGCTTTGTCCCAGAAGGAGGACCAGGGCAGGAACCGTGGCTACCATACCTTCCCCTCTGGCCGCTGCCCACAAAAACTGCCCCAAATCGTCCCACCTTTCGATCGAAAAGCCCGGGAGGGAACGGATTGGAACCACCAGCAATGCGGAGGAGCGCGGAGCAGGAATTGTGCTCCGCTTGCTGCCGTCTGCAGAGCTGGCATGGAGCTCCCGTTCCGCATGGAGCTGCGAACTGACCCCTGCCCGGGGCTCGGGGCTTTCTGCAGGATCAAACTCACCCGCGCGGAGCTGCCGCGGCCACCGCGGCTTCCCGGGGAGCGGGAGCGGCCGCCCCGCATCGCCGCCCGGGGACAGGCACCGTGTCCCGCCGGAAGGGTTTGACAGGGGCGCACGCACACCGAGCCCGCCTCCTGGCTCTTCGTGCGGCCGGGGTCTTCACATGGCTTAGATTGAAAGCAGTTTCAAAGGGGATATAACATTTTTAATAGTCTTTTCAACATGAAAAACGGAATTAGAAGGCAACTTAGGTAACTTTTCCATGGCTCGTGGGTAGAGGGAACAGAAAGGGACCTGCAGACACCGGAGGTACTGACCGAGAGCTCTCTGGAGCCCGGGGGGGGAGGCGGTTGCCGCAACCGCCGCGGTCCCTTCAGCAGATTGTAATTTTTTAAACCAATTTCTAATAAACTACAATGTAGGTAACGATCTTGTGGCTACCGTATCTTCCCCTATGGCCGCTGCCCACAAAACCTGCCCCAACTCGTCCCGCCTTTCGATAGAAAAGGCATTTTGTACATCTACTCTCACGTTGTTTTCTGCGCCGCAGTAATAAAGTCCGCAATTTCCTTTATCCTGTTTTATCCCGTATCTTCATATTCCGCGGCGTGTGTTTACGTACCACGCGCCGCGTTTCTTGCACCCTTCGCCCCGCGGCGCGTATCCTCCGCGGCGCGGCTCTTCCGCTGTCTCCCCGCCCCCCGTCACAGTGGCCGCAGCGCATTTTTCCCTCCGCTGCTTCCCGGCAGCTCTGGTTGTTTCCCTGTTTGTTTCTGTGCTTAGATTCTCTGTTTCTGTGCTTGTTTCTGTGTTTGTTTCCGTGCTTTCCGCGCCCTCCGCGGCCCCGGGCGCTCCCCGCTCGCCTCCCGCTCCGCCGCCGCTTCTTGTCTTTGTGCATTCGGGGCCGTCCCGCGGCCGCCTGCAGCCGCAGCCTTTCGCTACTTTGTGCATTCGCTGCTTGAATTTCCTTGCGCTGCGGGCTATTGCTTCGTTCGCGGCTTTGTGCATTCCGACTCTCGAGTCCCGGCTCGGCTCGGCGCGCCTCGTTTTTCTCGGCAGCCTCGGCCGTCGCCTCCCGCCGTCGGAGGGTCATCGGCTATTCTAACTTGTTAGCCGAGACTCTTGTTTTCTTCCTGCGGGAAAAGCCAAGTCTTTATTCGCATCACTTCTTTGATCCAATTTTTACAGACGTGGTGTGCAACTTCAATTGGTTCCTGGCTAACTTGCCAATTGCTCTATTGGTTACTAAAAGGTATTCTACTTGGCCCTCAAGTCCATCTATTCTTGGATTGGTTCCATCTTTTCTTGACTGATTCTCATGGGACAAATCCCTTCTTCTTCCAGGTGTATTTGATTTTCAGCCCGGGAAGAAATAGGTTGTTATGCTAAGCTGTTTTCAGATCAAGATTATTGTTTTTGCATGGGAACTTGCAAATAATTTAGAAGTGACAGGCTAACTTTGGCAATTTAGCGGAGCAGGCCTGATTTGATGAGGCCTTTTAGAATTCTTTTACCTGTCACCACATTCCTTCTCTGGCATGGTTAGATTTCATGATGCCAAATCAGCTTTTCCCTTGTGTTTCTCTCCAAAGAATTGCAGTACAGTAGTAGGATCTGTTGATATTCCAGCAGCACAGGGAGAGCAGAAAACTGCTGGAGATTTTCTCAGCACTGTGGAGATTGGGAGTGGAAACAGTGTGGGAATTTTCTGTGATGCAGAGGAGGAAGGTACCTTTGTTTCTTCCCTAACAAAATGCTTCCCTCTCTCTCCAGTCATCCTTGTAAAATGCAAGAAATCTAATGGCCCTCATTCACCCAGATGACCAGACCACAGTGCAGGGGATGTTTCATTCAGATGTCAGAGAGACTGGACACATATTTACTCTGGGTTATTTCAATGTTCTAGCTGACCTTGAGGGCAGGTGCTGTTTACTGACACTTGCCTGATGCTAGGAAATAACCTGAAGCAGGCTTTTAATTTTTTTTAAGCACCAAATATAACAAAAACATACTTAAAGCAGAGAACCCCTGTTTTACCATCTTTGACATTTTTTTTTTCCTATCCACAGTCTCTCTTGTTGTTTATAGTTGTTCCTTATGAGTGAGTTTTCCTTCCTCTTTGTTCTCCCCCCCAACTACTCTTCCACTACTGGGGATTCCTCAGAAATGT
This sequence comes from Cyanoderma ruficeps, assembly GCA_008694505.1. NCBI lineage: Eukaryota > Metazoa > Chordata > Aves > Passeriformes > Timaliidae > Cyanoderma > Cyanoderma ruficeps. The sequence goes on along the minus strand of VZDJ01000116.1, from coordinate 22,310,814 downwards.
TACGCTGCCAGAATTCACTTTTGTTCTTAGAAACTGGAGCACAAGGGCAATTGCTTGGAAGCAAAATGACATCTGTGAAGAATGACTTTGGGCATTGAATAAAATACAGGAGGAGCAAATTGGAGGACAGAAGGCCAGAATTCCTGTAGGGCACTGAGTTAGTTTAAGGACATTTAGCATATAAATAAGGTTATTTTGGCAAAAAGTGTCCTGGTGTAGAATATGTGACTGATCAGTAGATGCTGCTGAGGACCAACTCAAAAACATTGGCTTCTCCTGGTTAAAAAAATTGTGGAACCCTCATCACTGATGTAGGTAGTATCCTTCCAGCAGCCTTGAGGCATAAACTATGGCTTTATGCTGTGTTTTATAGGCACAAACAAAAACAGATTTCTTGGGAAAACTTACAGAGGCAGGAAATAAAAAAATGGTATAGCTCAGTGATGTCTCTACTGATGAACATGAGCAGCACAGATGTTGTGAGCCAGGTCCTTGCAGGGAAGTGGGAACCTCACCTAACACTGCCTCATTACAGAGCAACTGAAGGGACTCAGGTAAGCCAATTTCTGCAGGACATCAAGGATGGCTTCTCCCTTAGCATGGAACCAGCACATCAGCATCTCCCCATGGCACAGGGCATTGATGAACCCACCCTCATACCTGCAACATACAGGTCTGGTAGAGACATTTCCAGGAATTTCCTGGGAGCTAAAGCAATTCCTAGTATTGAATGTGGTGCTGGAGATCTCATTCATGGTAAGAGACAGACAGCATGATGCAAATGTGTCTGAAACCACTTCTTGAATTTTACTGAGTGTGTGTGAGGACATGGCACTTCTGGGGTCACCATAAAATCTGGGGCAAAACACGGATTAAGCACCTGGTGTCCCCAGCTCACCACGGATCCACTCTCTCTGTGCAGGGTATCATTATTGCAGTTGCTCCTCTTTGAATCCCTTTGGAGAAATTCCAGCCACACTGAAGGATGTCTGGCTGTTATTTAGATATCCTTATTAAATACATAGGTATTTATTATAGGTATTTATTTACATATCCCTATTACATATATAGATATTCCTCCAATCCCCCAGGTGGAGGGACTCTAGTAAGAGAATTAAGCATTACACAGAGCTTGTCTCTGGCTCACTTCAGGGGTGGACATTGCACAGATAACATTTCTTGGCTGGACTTGTTCTCCTGCAGGACTTGTGCTCTCTTGATCATGTTATGACTCCAGCCCCAGTTCTCAGCCCTTGGAGGAAGTGTGGAGGTTGTGTGGTCTGGTTTGTTCTTTCTGTTCAATGGGCTTTTTATTTTTCTTAACTTCAATGACCTCACATCAATATAGAGACTTCCCTTACCATTACTTTCTCTCTCTTTCAGGGCTTTCTTTTCTCCTGGGCAATTGCCATCTCCTTAGCTAGATGCTAGAGTAGAAAGAGCATGATTCATGTTTGGGAATCTGAGGGGAAATATTAGCAGCCACTAAAGAGTGAGTGCAGCACAGGAATGTGCACAAATTAACAGCCAGGGAAACAAATCTTTATTTAAGTGTAGTTTTTTTAAAAGGGCTGTTTATAGTGACTCAGCTGCAGATTACTGGGAAGTTACAGGTAATCTTTGCAGAACAGGGAGAGGCCACGCTAGGAGAAAATGAGGTGTATTGCAACATACAGTGTGTTGTGAAGTGTTAGCATATTTATTAATCATATGTGAGCAGACAACTTCACACACCCTACCAGAATTTACTGTACCAATGTAATTTTCATATTGTATCTCTGTAAGTGTTGTGAATCAGCCAATACGTGACATTAATTATCTGCATTTAGCATTGTGCAAACTGACATAACGATCAATTATAGAGTAACACATCTGTAACTGTTCACTGAAGTACAGAAGTAATCCCCCGATTTTCTAAAATATTCTGGAATTATTCTGTACGTGCTCTATCTAACCAAATCCTGGTTTTGTCCAGAAGTAACATTCTTCCATGGCTGAGAGGTGCAGCATGCAGTGCTCAACATCTGCTCCAGCAGCAGGTTCCATGGGGTTGGCTCTTCTCCCACCACCACGGGGGATCTTCTTCACTAACTCACTTCTTTTGAGAAATGTTTCTCTATGAAGTTCTAGGAAATTGCCTCATGGCTTTGGATTTCTTTTTGATGAAATTCTTCGAATTTCAATTTCTCACCTCCTTTGTTCATCCATAACTGGAAACACAAGGTATTTGTCTTGCAGTTCAGTGTCATGTGGCCATTTTCAGGAGCTGTTTGAAAAAATGATGGAAGAATGCAGAATGTTTGGTCTAAGAAAAAAGACAGAACAGGTAGAAAAAACAGCTTCCATAATGAAGATTTCTCTACAGACAGTGGAAGTCTAAATGTTCCCTATGCCCACTGAAAAGAGGGCAAGAAAAAATAATGTTAATTTTCTGAAAAAATTGTCTAGGATAAATATTAGAAAAAAAATTCCTGATTTTGCAGAGAGATGAGTCTTGGAACAACACAGGAAAGTTTGGACTTTCTTCTTCCAAAGTTCAGAAAAAGAGCTGAGGCAAAGTTTGGCCAGGAAAGGCTGAGTATGACACCCTCAGTAGATGCTCTTGAAGTAGGTGACCTGTGATTTTAGGATTCAGGCCATGGGGACTGTCCTAGCAGACTGACAGAGTTACAGGGCTGGAAGAAGCCCTGTACAGTGATATCCAGCCATCCCATTCCTCAGGGACTCCTTAGGCAGAAATGGGTTTGCTGTGCTCAAAGCAGCAGTTCAGAGCAAAGGACACCCATAGCAGCTTTGGAAAAGAGCTCCCAAGGAATGTGTTTTCTTCCATTTTCAGGCTCTGTAGTTCCAGAACTGGGAGTTCCCTTGGTATTTATGCAGAATTCAGCACAAACAGGCCTTTGAACACCACTGAAACAGAAAAATGAAAATGTGACCCTTTCCACCTTGAGAAACAAGCATGTCCTAAACACTCTTATCTCAAAAGCAGAAGTGACAGGCTGTGGAAACATTCAGTCTGGAAATTAATCTTTTGAACAGGAACTGAGTCTGGATAGATTATATACATATTTGTGTTTGCCTGTTTTGAGTTACATGATGCTTTTTTCATCTTCAGCTGAATAAAATTTTATAATAATTTTTTTTAAAGTCCAGCACATTTATCAAATTAACTACTGAAGTTGCACCAATGCTGAATTTTAGTGAGTGTAGTTCCTTACTGTAGTAGCCAACTTGGCCTTATTCAATTGGAGGCTGGATAAATATCTCCTTTGAGTCAAATCCACTTTAATCAAAGCTTATATAAATCTCTTAATATCAGTAATCCTGTGCCTACTAAACCCAGTAGTTATTGTGGTTGTATCTGGCAAGATAAAATTATCAGTACTCAAACCCAGTGATTCTGTTTGTTGCCACATCCCTGTATACTGACACTATCTATTTTCCAGCAATATGTGTATGTAAAAAATTCCCACAGTGTCCATGTTCATACAGGGCACAGGTGTGTGTTCTGCCATGTCACACAATGGTGCTCTAAGCAACAGAGGTCACTCCAGGACAGGACAAAAATCCCTTTTGGCATCCACTGGAGTACTCCTGAAGGCAGTTCCTTTTCAATTTCCTTTTGGTGTGCTATCAGCTGAAAATTGGTCATGTTGCTATGGTAGCAATGTGAGGAAGGCATATCCACAAATAAATATTTACAGGAAATATCCTTGTTTGGGAAACAAATAAGCACTTGCTCTGCTGCACCAGTGACATCCCTGTGGTACTGTTTGGTAGCATCAAAACCCTCTCTGTGAGAAATGGTAAACTCTTCATGGTGGTGAGAGCACATGCCTTCAGATACATAATTTCTCTCTGTGCTTTTCCCAGCTGTCTGTATCAGGAACCCTTTCACAGAGCAGGCCAGTCCTTCTTTCTCCCAAATCCATTCATTCCTTTTTCACTTAGGGCTTATTTTGGATGTCAACGAACCCAAAGGTGCTCCAGATTCATTTCTTTTCTCCAACCAGCTCATCTTCCTGTCATTCCTTGGATGCATTTTCTTGGCTGGATCATAAGAGGGGCATAACACAAGAGGAGGCCCCACTGAATGACTACACAACATTTTATGTACCAGCCTTTCCTCCAACACTGCAGCTCTTAACTCACTTGGGCCTTTCTGGGCTAATGGGAATCCAGGGCAAACATGGCTTTAGTCCAAATGCTGGTTGTTTGCCCACCCCTAACTGGCTAGGAGTTCAGTAATAAATCATTGTAACTCAGTGCAAAGAGGTGAGCAGAGGCACAAATCAGTATTTTCTGCTGAAATGGAAAGTATACACAGCGCAAAGGTCACATAAATTATCTGACCCTCATTTTCTTCCATGTAACAGAAATACATGCCAACATGAAATATAAGCCAAATACATGCCATTCATGCCACAAAATAAGTTATTAGGACATAAAACAAAATCCACATTCTCTGTTCTTTGTACTTCAGCAGCAAAAGATGTCTGGCAGCTGAAGAAGATGATTATCTCTATATACCATATATCACCTTCTCCTCCCTGATCTTTTCCCTTGAGTTTTGGCACTTACTTAATCATTGTGGTATTTTTTTTTCAAGAACATGAGCAGCCTTTAGCATGGAAGATATCTGAATGTGGAATCCTACATACGGTAAGTTTCACCTTAAAAAAGAAACAAAAAAGGACATTTTTATAGTTCGTTATATCTGATCAACATTTGTGCAACTATCTGACTTGTATTTGAACTAGCTAATAAAAATTCCCCATTAAGAGAGATGAGTATTTTTTTTTCCTTGCTGAGACTGGCTTTCCTTTCTTTAGATGGCAATAACATCTCATGACCTCAACCTTCTCAGCAGAATTCAAATATGAATGTGTTTGGATATGGGTCATGAATCTGAATACTGAAATATGAGTTCAGAAATGCATGTCATAGATCACAGTTGGGTTAAGAACATCTTAGAAATGTCCCACATTCTTGAAAAAACACAGTCTCACACATGGAGATGTGTAGTGCTTGATAAACAATAGAATGTAAGAGTCCAGGGCTCTGCCCTCAATACCCAAAACCACTATAAGCAACCACACATCCACTGGAAGCAAGGATTTATTTCCCAAAACTTGCAATTTATATGCATTAGGCAAAAAAAATCCCAAGTAACTCTAGTTTATGGTTGCCTGGTCACATCTCTTGGTGTTGCTCAAACTCTTCCTCAATCTCTGCAGTGGTGGCCTTGTGTTCCCCACGCAGCTCAGGAATATGAGACACCACATCAGAATGATGCTGAGGAGATATCTGGTGCTGGAGTTACTCATGCTGAACTTAGACCAGAGCAAACTGGTTTGAATTGAGCCTCTTGAAATGCAGAAAAGGAAATTGCTTTCTCATTTGGCTCGATACATTTGAGTCAAGGTGAGTCAAGCTTACCTCCTTTCTCGTGGACCTGCTGATGAAGAGGTGAGCCTCCTCCACACCCTGGGGCTGCAGGTCATTCACAGCCACCACGTGGTCCCCGTGGTTAAACAAACACCCCAGTCTGTGAGGACCGGTCCACTGTGAAATGCTGTGGAGGGCAGACAATAGAGGAAACACACAGGATACCCAGTCACTGCAGTGCTGGACAGGGTGGCATTTATGGGGCTGCCCTCTGGAAATGGCACACGTGTTCAGTGACTTTGTAACTGGTTCTGGTTGAAACCATCACTAATTATTACCCAGCATGCTGGATTCTCTAGAGACCTTTACAACAGCAGTTGAAATACAAACTCAGGTACACAAAGAATGGGAGAGAGCAGAAGGAATCACTGAAGTGCCAACAGGCACTGCCCCTGCCCTGCTCTGCCCTGCCAAAGCTGCACATGGGTGTCTATAGTTGAACACTTCTGTGCCTGCTACTTATTCCTCTCTCACAGGCACTGTCAGAAGACATCCAGACTTACCATATTCTTCCTGCTGCTTCAGTAAGTTTTAGGTAATTGTCAATATCAGCCAGGGGTACGAAAATGTCCAGTTTCTGCAGCTGCATCTCATCTGTAACTTGACTGTGAGAGAAAAGCATCAGAGACCACAGAATCATAGAACAGCTCAAATTGGAAGGGACCCATAAGGATTATTGAGTCCAACTCCCTGCTCCTTGCAGACTCCCTAAAACTAAATGCTGTGACTAAGAGCATCATCCAAGTGCCTCTGGAATGCTGACAGGCTTGGCAAGATGAAACCCATGAACACATCTGTGCTACCAGCTGGAGAAGACACTTACCTGAGCAGTATAGACAAGTGAACCACTGAGAGAGGTAACGAGTTTTGCCTTCTCTGGAGGGTTGGCTGCAGGCTGGTGCTGCTTTCTGGGAATTCTGTGTCTTTGTCTGCTTCCAAGTCTCTTGGACGTGCACTCTTCTGGCATTCGGGAAGGGATGGCAGCCCATCACGCCTGCTTGTGGGCTGGCATCTCTCATCCAGCAGCTTACTAAAGAGAAATGATGATAAAAAATTAAGGAGTTTGACAATTCCAGGCACTCTTGCTGTGTTTGAAGCTGGATCAAGCAACCCTCAATAAAGCAAAGAATGACAAGTTCTTGTAGAATATCCAGTGGATGAAATAAAATCTAAGTAAAATAAACAGGCCTTCTAAAAATGGACCATAAATCTCAAAATAACGTTTTCAGTATGCAATAACTATTTATTAAGCCTGGAAACATTTCAGCTAACAGCATGCCTTGACAAAGAAACTGAGTACAGATTGTTGGCCTTGGCTGTACTGAGTTCTGCAGGGATGTAAAGCTGTCCCTTGGGAGATGTGATAACTCAGAAGTACTTGAACTCATTTTAGTTTTATTTGATAAGTCCTTTATTGCCTGGAGCTGACTCCCCATTGTGCCCCCAAAAAGACTGGGGTTAGTAGCAAAAGCTGCTTTTTTAATTTATTTTTTTTTTTATTTTTAACTCAGATGGCATAACCTTGTGAAGTTTTTATAGTAATTCCCCCTGGGGGGACCCAAAGACAGAGACAAGTTTGAATTAATCTGTTGGGATTATTGGTTAGTGGGCCTGCATTTCCAGTTGCCTCCCTCCATGTGGCCTAAGATCTGTCTGTCTGTAGGTGTCAGGCCAACAGCTACTGGCCACTCCTCTGGCTCTGGAGGAGCTTTACCCTGCAGGCACAAGTCTCTTCAGTATTCAGTGCTGTATTGTGGAGGTTGTAAAGTTTCCTTGTGGCCCTACAGCTGTGGCACAAAGTTCAGGTCTTTCTTTGTGACGTGGCAAACGTACCTTCAAAACACACAGCAGCAGAGCTGTTCTTCGGATGGCAAAATGAAAGGGGGGACATGTCCTAACTCACATAACTTCTTAATGAAAGAGTTGGGAGCTAATGCCCCATCTCTACCTTTCTCTTTTAACCTCTAGATAATGCTGCCTGTTTTGGAGAGCACCTGTCTGAAAGGCTGTTGGAGTTTGGCTGCAGTGACTCAGTAAAGTGGTGAGATGTTGTGTCACGAAAACCCAGAAAAAGTGTGAGTCAACAAAAGGTGCTGCATCGTATAGTCAGAGCCTGTGTAAGTGCAGGAGTCTGCAGCGTGAGCTTAAATTTCTTGTTGATGAGTTTGAATCTGACTCCAGTGTTCCCGTGAGTGCTGAACTCTGTGAACTAAAACCCAACAAGGGACTGATTCAAACAAGATGCAGCCTCTAGATCTTGTTATGCAAATACCAGAGATGTCTGCTCTATCTCTATTGCTGTGCCACTTTTAATTTCCAAAACCTTAATGAAGCTGTTACTTACAGTGATTTCATTGACATATAAATGTTCTCCCTTACTGGGTTGTTCTGCACTGGCTTCTCTGGCACAGGGACATCAGACTCAGCTGTAGGGTCAGGCTTTGATACTTCGGTAGTGCACTGTCAGAAACACACAGCAATATAAGGCATTAATGTCATTGCCCTGCCTACAGAAGAAACCCCCATTAATTTCCTTATTTTGTTCAGTGCTCATGCTGTTTAAATACATTGGCTAATATAGCCTGGGTTTCCTCAAATCAGTCAATACCCAGAAACTGGGAGCTAGAAAGGTGCTTGAAACTTAAAATCAGTGCTGGAATTATTGGCACTGCCAGACTGGGACATTACCAGCCATATTCTGAAGTACTACCACAAAAAGAAAACTGTTGCCTTTTAATTTAAGCAGGCTGAAAAAGGAGACTTGTTCTTTGGGTGTGCTTGATTAGAGCACTTAAACTATATGACCACATCACCATTGCTAATGTCCTTCAGCCAGATCTACAGTCTGTGACTTCTGCAGAAAACTGACCCCTTATCTTCTCCTGGCCACTAATTGCATGGGAAGCCCAGAGAAATTAGCCTCCTGAACTGGGTGCCAAAATTTGTATAAAATTAGCAGCATGATTTCTCCTACTGCCTTGTTTCACAGTGAAACGTCAATACCAAAATGTACCGCAGTGTTTTAAAAGTGCTGCTTTTATGCAGCTTACTGGTGCTTCAACAGAATTACATCTCAAAATATATAAAACTAATGTACTGTTACGTTCTCTAAATGAAGTTTTCACTTTCAGAAAAAAACCCCAACCTGACCCCATTATACAATAGGCAAAAGCCATTTACAGTGAAAGTTAATTTCGTTGGACTTCCAACAAAATCAGCAATGTTTTTGTCAGAATGGCACTTTGCACCAGGAAGATCCTTTGAATGAGTCTAGTGTATTTTTTTCTTGTATAAATGAAAGCTCTATTACCTGTGGCTTTATCTATGTATTGCTTTTGCAAGGTACAAGTGGTTCCCCCTACCAGTTCCTCTTTGACTCATTAAATGTCTCCTGTGTCCTTGGAGCTGTTAACAGACCAGCAGAACTCACAGCTGATAAACTACCTTTGCCAAAACATTGCTGGGAGTTTGGTAATAATCCTCTTCGTCCTTTTGGATGTTTTCCTCTGGATCTGACAACAGCAGATTTTCCTCACTTCTTCCCAGAAATTTATCCTGCTGAAAGAACGGGCTTGTATTTAACAGGCTCAGTTAGACAGATTAACATGAATTTTTCCTTTCTGTGGAGAAGTAACAGAATCAGCAAATATTCACAGAAAACATGGTAAGATACATTTCTTCTTGAAGTAAGATACGCCCAGACCCAATCTATTTTAGAAACAAGGTTTCTGTATCTGCGCTCTCGCTCTTGTATTTTTGAAATTCAAAGCACCCAGAAAAAAACAGCCACTGGTATCAGTATTTCTCATAGATGGATTAGTGGTAACCAGGCTGTTACAATTGATTTCATGATTGCAACCTGTTATTTTGTTTAAAAATCAAGTGTTTTAAAGACTTCGTGTATGAATCTGCATGAATTTAAGGTCACTTGTGTGGAAAAGGTTTTCTTTTTGTATTCAGTTCCCAAGTCCTTACATTAGGAAGAATATCTGTAGGAAATCTAGGAGTGAATTGGGATATATTTGTCCTTTTAAGCAGATTTTAACTGCTATCAAATAAAAAATGAATTTGGGATTTCCCTGACTAATGAGAAATTTATTATCTCATACTTCTCTGTGAACAAAAACATCCTGCAGAAGACTGGAGCTCTGACATAGAATCCTTTGTGTCCTGAGTGATATTCTGCCTTCATAAATACCTGAAACATTAAGTTTGAGGTAATTTGGTAAGCCAAGGAGAAATTGATCCCTCCACTAAATTTACCTTTTCAAGTTGCAAAGAGAAATTATTTCTTTTTATGTCTCCTTGTTGACTTCACTATAGTGAAGAGTATGGTAATTAGTATTTAGCTCCCTCCCAGTTCAATTCTCTGAGCCATGTTTATGCTGCAACTGTTTTTTATCTCTACACTTGCATCCTTGGTTTCCATGGTGATCATTTTAATAATTGCTAAATATGCCACGAATGTATTATTGTTTTCAAGGTAAAGTAAATTAATTACTTTCTTACATGTAACAAGAAGAAAATGGCAACGAATATTAATTAAGGATGATTATTATACTTTTTTTCCTTATTGGTATAGATGACATTAAGATCAACTCATGCCATGGGAGTCAGGAAAAGCTTCAAGTGTCTGATGAACCATAATATGGATTTACCTTGGAGAGAAAGTCGACTATGGAGAAAATTGGCTGTAGCAAAAGATAGAAATGACACCTGGAGAACAACTGAGTCATTGTTACCTATATTTCCTTAAGGAAAATGATATGTTTCCCTTAGAGAGAGAAATCTCTGTCAAAGAATCAGGTGTGTAACAGATCCCAAGGGTGCCTTGTTGCCTGCAATACAGTAATGCACAGCATAGGATGATGCAAGGCAGGACTCCTAATTTTGATGTATTTCAGATCTTGAAAGCTGTGTATAAAACAGCTGATTGAATTGCTGAGTCAAATGAGGTTTGGTAGCTCCAAAAGGTGGGTTAAAAGGAAAGCAGGACCTTCATCCCTCCAGGGTCCCTGCCAGCATGACTTGGAGACATGGAGAATCCTGTTTGAGTGACAACTACTTAACAAAGAGTTTTCAAGATCTGGGCCTGGATGAGGGAACCGCCAATAAAAAGCAAAACACATCAGATGCTTGAAATGGGGAGTCACACTGCTAAAAAAGAAGGAAATACAAGGGATTAGTTAGGAAGTCAGTTGTCTACATGTCACTGAGCAGAGAATAGTCTGGAGATGTTAGCAGATGTTAAACTTATGAAGCAAGAAAAATATTTTTATCCACCGAACAAACGTTGTTTCTTGTTCTCCATACAGCAAAGTTATTTATTTTCACACATGCCAAAACAGAAACATGAGCTTTGTGTTATTCCCTCTGCTCCAGGCTAAAAAGCTAAAATCCAAATTCCTTATCTTTTAACCCTCATGGTCAGCCTGTCCTAGCCTGAACAGCTGCATATAATAACTGCTCTCTGAGACATCGTAAGTATGAGAAGAATTAATGAATAAGACAGAAAAGGTATGCACAAGGAAGAGACACAAAGAAATTCTTGACATACACCCAGAGTAGGACTGGTTAAAACCAGACCAAGGGTTAACTCAGTGCATTTCAGAGCTCAGACTCACAACTGAATTACTGCAACTTTATAAAGTACCGTGGATCAGCTGAGCTATGCTGACTGCCCATGGCATTGCAATGTAGTTTCAACCATTCACTTCTTTCCACTAAATTTAGCTGTATTATCTCATACTTGCTGTCAGCCTATATACAAGGATGGTGATTGCAGCATGTGATTTACCACCCTGTTAGCTGTGATAGCAGAACAGATTCTTTGCCATGTATCTCAGCCACTCCAGGGCATAGTTCAATGCATAAACTCTCAGTAAAGATGGGTTTAAGCTGCAGAGTGGTGTGGTAGAGCCTTGGCTGTGCCTTCTGTCCTCTTCATTCTGCTGCAAAGGCAGCAATCCATGGCAGAGGAAAACTGCTGCAGGCACTAGTTCGGGGAACACAGGTCAGAACACTTAGCCAGCAATACAAGATAACATTCATCTTTTTATCTTTCCAAATCACTCCCTCTAGATATGGAAGTGAAATTACTTGAAGACATATTAACGTTGACAGAAGGTCAGTTCTAAGATGTGCCTCAATTTAACAAGTTCTCGTTCTGTAATTTAGTTACATTGACTCGATTGCTACTGGCAAAGGCTGAAGAAATAAACCATTTAGGAATTACTGTGGCACAGCTGAGAAATGTGCAGGGAGGGACACATCCTCAAACAGTGCAAATGCAGAGCTTTCTTCATGAAGTTTGTCAGAGCGGCCACAAGTTGCAGTTGCTGCACAGAAACTCTTGAGGCTCTGACTCCAAAATCCCCGAATAGACACTGGTATTTCAAGTGAGTTTTTAGCTCATTTTCAGTGGTAAGCAAGAAAACAGACTAAATATTTAGGAAACTTTCATAGTGGAAATCAACTCGATGTGCTAGGAAAGTAGGTGGATAATCTATAGTCACAGATATCCAGGTGAGATAAAAGCCAATATTCACTTCTGCAGACGGAACAAGGCAAGAGCTGTTTGATTTGTTCTGCTCACCAGGCTTGGAAGAACTCCTCTTAGTGGGTCACACTGAGCCTGATGGGGGCCAGGATCTGAATAAGGCCTGTTCTTGTCTTCTGAGGAACCATTCTGCTGTGTACAAAGGAAAAAAGTTGACTCCTTATAAAGATACCCTGGAGGTGCTTGACCCACATTCAGCTTCCTCTCCCCGGCCATTTGCACAGAGCTTTGCACCAGCAATTCCTTGGCTGCTGTTTCACCCTGATACTTGGACTCCAATTGCTGTGGGACAGCAGCAATGCTTTCCCTTCGTTCTATTTAAATATTGATGGCAAAATCTGTAAGGTAGAGAGGAATTGGATCTGAACTCTCCTCTAAGCTTTACAGCCTTAAAAGAGAGAGATAAATAAAAGCACAATAACAAATCAGGAGGAATGTGGCTAGCAGCTGCCAAAACAATCATCACATGCCTCTGCCAAGTCATGTCAAAGCAAACCTTCAGAAGTTTACTTAATTTCCACTAACATTTGCCAGTCAGTTGAGACAAGCAATGAGTATTGTCTCTCATTGCCTTTACTTACATGAAGACTTGCCTCAAAAGTATTTCCCTTGTGGGGACTCTGTGGTGGTACCATTTAGGAACCCCACCAGAAGAGACCACCCAGGTACCCACTGCAGAAACTCTAAACAACTTTTGATGGAAAAACCCTACCACACAAAAGAAATTTCACTGTCATGCCTAGACACGGGCTCATTATTAAGGATGGTTAATTTGTTTACCTTCTGGTAGGTTTGCCTGTCTGGAAAGCTGGTCATATCTATAGAATTCAATAGTGGCAAAGAGGAAGGCCGGCTTCTGACTTCTGGATTTGGAAGATCTTGGTTCTAGAAATAAGGGAAAAGCAGTAAAAGAAAACAGGCACCTGTTGGGTATGGGCTAAAATGTACTGATGTATCTCACTAGAGCAAATTTCATTTCTAATGGCTCAGAGGCATTGTCTGCATGGCATTTTTCAGGCAGACACATTTTCCCTGCTTGCATTTTGAGCTGTCTGGAGGCTGCAGGGATGTGAGTACTTAGTGCTGAGTCTAAACTGGTGAGCCTGGCTGACAAGACGCAGAATCCTGGGCCTGAGCTTGAACTACCAGGGCTTCCAGCTGATTTATAACATTGACAGACTGATGTAAAACAGCATGTAAATCTATCCAAAATACACCTGCTAAGTATAACACACAAGTTTTGACTCTGATGCATCAAAGGTGTGGTTTATTGCAGCATAATAGCAATTTTCTCCTCACTTTCATATGACTCACTCTTCAAAGAGATTTCTTCAATGTAAAATCAATCCCAGCGCAGACTGACTGCGCAATGCCTGCTTGATGCACAAAGCCAGGGTACAGGATTTGTATGAAAATGAATTTCTGAATAACCAAGGTCAGAAGCAACTTGCAAGGCAAAGATCAGGAAAATTTCTTTGCATAGTTTTGTAATTAAAAAAAAAGCCTTTTTTTTTTCTAAAATAAAGTACAGTAACATGTCACCTGAGGGCAGCATCCACTTCTTTTGTCCTCCCTGCAGACTGAAGATATCAGAGTGACCCAGTCCTCTATTTCCTGCCTGAAGTTGGAACAAGAAGAATGAAATCTTAATGACAGGTAACACACAAGGGGTTTTTCTTTTGCCTACCTACCTCTTCCTGTGGGACCCAAACCAAAAATTCCTGAGATCAAGGGGAAAACCCTGTACCTGACTTTCAGGAAAGAGTGCTTGTGTGGTCATAGCCAGATGGCAAAGTCTGACTCAGAGAACTAATAAAGCTTGGGAATATATTTGGGCCATCAGGATGAGAAACACACCACGAAAGGACTGTTGAAGCTGTTTTTCATGCTTGCAGTGGATTTAGCTGGATTAATTCTGGAATGCTTCCCACTGAGTGTGGGCTGTGAGAGCCGCACCCCGGGGGAAGGCGTTGGGTGCCACGCTCCACAGCACTCAGGTATGTGTTTTTCTTCTTATCAGAATTTCACACATCAGCTGCTCTTCTGCAAAAAGGCAAAAAATCCCCTGATACACCCGTGACTGGGAAACTGAAGAGGAGATGCTGGGAACCAGCAGTACAGGAGCACTGTGACAAACATCCTTCTCCCTCACCTAACTGAGCTTTGCCTGATCACCTCTACAGAAACAGTTTCTGCCCCTGTTCAGGACCCAATCCCAGCCTGAAAAAGCACAGACTGCACCACCCTGCTGCAGCAAAAGCCCCAGTCAGTACTTCTGGGATCTGTTTTCCTTCAGGAGAATTTTTGCCTTCTGTCTGCTTCCCTTGATTAATAACCTAGTTTTCAGGCAATATTATTCCCTGTGGTTTATCCATGAGGAGCAGAACCTTTTCTAACTCCCAGGAGCAGCTGGGTGAGAAGGCACAGGTCTCTGCTCTTTCTTGTCCCCTAACCAGCTCAGTTTGCAATGGCACTGCCAGGCTGAGGTACTGACACTGCCATCCCCACTCCCAGCCCTGGGCTCCCACTGCTTTCACAGGCTGGATGCTGTGACTGTGGCTGCAGGGAAAATGAGCTCACCTGCCTGAACCAGCAAAAAAATTAACCTAGCCATGAGTAAGGGGAGGAAATGCCACAGAAAAAAAAAGCTGTTTTCCACTAGATCAGGCAGCTGGGTCACCTCATCCCAGAGCTGTGCCCTCAGTAGCTGAGACACAGAAGAGAAGGGAGCGGCTGTGAAGAAGCAGGACCCTGCCTTGGGGCAGCAGCTTAGAGCTACATGAGTTTAACAGCACTGTCACACTGCTTTGGCACATCTTGCTATGCCCACCTGCTGTTCCCAATGAGGTAGTAACATCTGTTTCCCGTGCTGAGGGACATCACCTGCTCAGGAAGGCATTTAAACATCTTCCTCACTGTCTCCATAATTTCAGCATTACTTATGCCAACTTCAGTACTTATGATTCTGTGAAGACAACCATATGAAACATCCTAAATAACTCTACATATTTACATACAGACACACACATATATGTGTGCATGTCTGTATTTTACTGTGAGCACAGTATAATATGATGAGATTTGCAAGGGGAAATTTAAATGATTTTCCCACAGAAAAAAAATGCTCAAGAATATAAATGTACACATTCAAAAGATACTATCTCCAATGAAGAAAATCTCCAGGCAAAAATATAACATTAACTTTTGCAAAGTGCCCAGAATATGCATCCTCATTTCTGGAAAAATAGTCTTTTGGTTTAATTCAGAATCTCAAAAAGAAAAAATAGTAAGAAAAATTTCTTGTGGAAGTTTTTTAACTACTATAAAACAATACATTTGATTTGAAACTAATTGTATATTAATAGTGTTTTAATGGAGGGGAAGAGGAACAGAAGGACTCTTAATGGATTCTTGAAGCACTTGAAGCACTACACCATTAACTTCCAAGATGCCAAATTAATAAAAGTAATAACAACAATAATTATGGTAATAATGTAACCACAGACCACTGAGCAAGCTGCAATATTTTTGAAAGCTTCACAATGTAAATCCTTTTAATGGAAGAAGCCTAAGAGCAATGTAGTGAGTGACCTCCCTGCCTAACAATTCCAGGAGCCTGGAGTATTAACCTCTAAACCTGACAGGAAAATATTTACATTTCCCATTAGATCTTCTGTTTCCCTTGCACATATCTCATAATACCCATGGCATGGTAAAGGGTGCCAGTCCAAATCCAGTGACACTCAGTCTTGCTGCAGGAGGCACTGTGCTGAGAGAAGGAAATGACCAACCCAAACGAGCCATGTAGAGCATTTTCTTGGCAGAATAAGAGGGAGAGAGCAACCATAATCAGCCCAGAGGGTTATGAGAAAGTCAGGAGACCTTTGCACAAACCTGCCAAGCACTTTGTGAAGCTGTAAGCTGGGAAAGGGTGTGTGCCACAGTTGAGAGTGGCACAGCCTGTCCTTATTCACATGTGAATTAATATATAGCACTGTCCTCACAGGAGGTAAAATGTGTTTTACTGCAGGAACACAGCCTGTGGGATCGTGCAGATATCTTATTGGCAGATACATCACAACAATCACTCATACAAAAGTAAATTACAATAAAGCAATTCAGGATTTTCACTTCTACATATACCATAGTTGAAGCCAAAGTCTACAATAACCAAGGGAATGTTTGGTGGATTTCATTGGGTTTGAATCAGGAACCCAATCCTGACTTGCACAGGAACAAATGCTTGGCCACAAATCAGTGCCCATTCAAGAGTGCTGATACATGAGTGAAAATGAAAAAAAAAGATGCATTTGAGCTACATACTGATCAACAGCTATGGAGCCTTTTATGTGCTGGCCTTTTAGATACTTCAGGATGTAATTCCCTGCGCTGGATTTGGACAGGACAAAAAGACGCCTTTTCCAGGAATTCTGCCAAAGAGAAAGCAATTTGTCTCTCATTAAAATTCCAGATAGCAGATATGAGGGATTGCTGAAATATGACTAATCTGTGCTGGTATACCTGTGAGCTGAAAAGCTGAAGAGGTGGTGATTTGATGAGGAATCCGTGCTTGCAGACTCCACCTTCAGGGCAAAAAGTATTTTGAATTCTCACTAATCAAAGAGAAATGAACAGCACCATTACTTAACTTGCTGCCAATTAATCTCTTTAAAAAGACCTGTTTGAACTGGAAATTGTTGCTCGGCAGTGGGTTTCTTGCTTAAATGGCCATAAGACAAACACAAATCAAGGTTATAAAATATAGAACGAGGCCCTGCTTCCCCAATGTTAATGCTGACAACTGGCCCAAACTGTAAAGAAGTGGTGGTGAAAATGTAGAGGCCCAGAAGATATCATGAGCTGCTGTCTTATTTAACTGATCTTATTTACCTTTTGGGGTCTGGTCTTACTTAGCTTCATAATTAGTGATCTGAAATGCACCCCTAAAGAAATTCATAGATGGCATTGAATCAGCTGAGTATAGATCATCTCACAACTTTACTACTGACAAATTTTAGTACGAGACATTTTGTACCTGCAGAATTTCTTTTACTTGTAGAAGCCATCCTGATTGCTTCTTCCATCCACATAACAAAAAGAGCAAAAATGTTGAAGCTACTTCCTTTCAGTTTGCTTGCTGCTGAGCAGCATTTCACTGCACACACAACTGCTGTTGAGAAAATAACAAAAATCTTACAACGGTTAATTTTCATACTGATGGTCAAAATGCATAAAATGGCTGTAATAACTATTAATTTAAATATATTTATAAATAATTTTATATAATATTGAATTATACACTATATTCTATATTTGTTATTTTATAATACAACCACATAGTTAGTTACAAATAACAATTATTATTCATTTTTATAGGTTAAAAGTATGATTTGCTAGAAGTGATGAAAGCTGCCAAGAGAATTTAATTTTCTTTTGAACTAGTCACACCACCTGTAACCTTGGAATGCTGCATCCATGTACGTTTCTGACACTGCTTTGCCAGTATGATCAGTCCTGTATAAAATTGGCATAATTTGGCCTAAAGAGTTTTAAATATATGTAGAAAATACAGTTATAATACTGCGGCAATTTTAATAATTTGCTAGTTTGTCGTATTAATACAATGCCTTTTCGAAAGTTTCCCTTTGCCTTACCTCAAAACTCTCATTCCCTGCAAAATCAGATCTTGCCTGGAATTGTTTTACCCACAAGGAGGGAGCACAGACCCTCTTGTGCCACCTGAATCCTCTCCTGGGAAGATCTGAAGGATTACAAGTGCTGTTCTCTGGTTCTCTACTGAGAACCCTGGCTGCAGTGGGAGACTTAAGGGCTTTCCTCTGTTTCTCTTTCTGCAGTGATTTACTCCATGGTGCCAAAAGTAAGCATGGTACAGTCAGGAGTAGGGTGGTCAGGAATCGGGTGGGTTACAGAATTTTACCCCTGAGACACAACTAAAGCTGCAGACTTTCATTCCTCCTGTTCCAGGCTGTAAATGGGAATGACCCACTGCAAACTTAGGTCCATCAAAGGTTTCTGCACATTTCTGTCTGTATTTTTTTTGAGTTCTTTTTCAGGGAATCCTTTGCAATTTTTTGCCTTTTGGGGAGAAAGATTTGTTGTACAAATGCCGTGATAAACTGTTATAAAATTTGCTTCTAGAGTTTTCGTTTGTTGCCTACCAGAAAAATAAAAGGACAAAAAAGCAATTTCCAAAACTAAAAAATGACTGTACACAAAGTCAATAGTAGGGGCACACACCTGGGGTTGCAATGAAAGGCAATGTATTGTTCTGTTCAGTGTGACTGACAGTCGCCTCAACTGGCAAACAATGCAATTACTACAAAACAATGTTCCAAGAGTCTCTGACAGGATAAAAGTCTCTTCTGGATGTCAGCAAAAGTCAAGATTTGCATGTGGGAAGAAAAATACCCGTGAGATTAGTTGTGCTATCTCACTCTGCCTTTTGGGAAACAGTTTTTAATTGTTACATTTAATTGTCTTTTCAACAGAAAGCAATGTTGTAAACAGGTTATGTCTAATTCAAAATAGAAAATGCCAAATCCGTGATTATACCCCCTTGGATTTTTGTATGCCAGGCATTAAGGGATTTGATTGCTTCAAACCTTTTGAAATGCAATGAGACACTTCAGTCAAAATGCAAATAAAATGCCTCAAATCATCATGATGAAAGCCATTATAAAACTTCAAAAATTTCCAAGATAAGGAAAACAAACCGTGTTAATACTTACATGCAAAATGTCTTCATGGTGAAGAAGGTTTTAGAGACATACACCTTCAAGTAAACCCAGATTTCCTGTACTGCCTTCTGCAGCAAAACACGATGTGTCCTTGCCCTGCATTGTGACTGCCCTCTTATAGTCCATGTATAAACACCCTGAAATACCACCCACAAGGAAATTCCTCTTTCTGCATGGGAAGCAAACTAAAGACTGCTCTGGAAAGGGGAAATCCAGAAGATTAATATTCACTCAGAAGCAATGAAAAATATGCACGTTTGAGGCAGGGATAAATGTCTCCTATACAGAAAAAAAGCCTGGAGACAGTGTGGTTTGGTTGGTTCAGCTTTCTGAAAAGTCTTCATTTCCCAAGCTGTTTCTAAAGCATGATATCCACCCATGGCTGGAATATAAAACAGTAAGAACCCTAAAAGATCATAAAAGTATCATAACTTGAAAGCAACTTCAGATTTAAACAGCATTTAGTTACACATACAATGGTGAAGCAGGATTCCTTAAGCTGCCTATGTCATGACAAGGTAATTCCAGTATTAGTCTTGGCTGTAAGTGAATTTTCGGGATTCTCTCCAGAAACATTCAGCGTATCAATAATGAAAGTGGATTTACACACTAAACCATCTGGCTAATCCTGCAGATGGCAAGGGAATTGCTTTCTGATAGAAAATAGTCATAAATTTGGTCGGGGAAGAAAGCTAAAACACCCTGCAGCTTTTAAGTGGCTATTCAGCAGCCTGGCTCTGCTCGAGAGAAAGGGTCAAGGTTCCCCACTGTGAGTGGGCTCCTTCAGGCTCAAGGGCTGGCACAGCCCTCAGCTGTGGCAGTATCACCACTCACATGTGATGACAATCACAATTTTCCTTTGAAATAATATTAATTTTTTATGGACACGATCAAAAGTAACGTTCATCTAGCAGAGATCCTGGTCCTGACACAAGGGGATGTTTTTCTCTCTGTCTTTCACTTCTGCTCTAAGTTAATCTTTCCATGTTTACTTTCCTCTCTGGTGGTGTATTCAGGTATTTTATGCTGATCTTTCTATAGCTCATATATTAGAACTGGCCTGAAGGATAGTTCTGGAGACAGGGGAATATTGTTCACAGAAATTTAAAAACAGGCTAAACCTCAAGCAAATAAACACTAATGAACTACAAAGACATGGAAGAGCTTCCAGAGAAGTAACAAATACTGAAATGTTGTCTGGCCATGGTAAACCAGGAATATCCTTAATGCCAGAAAATAGTCTAAGATGAAGCTAATTTGGCAGAAGCAACAGGGAGAACACTTTCACATGCACTGCTACAGCACTGTACAATTCACTGTATAAAGGGCAAGACTAAGCACTGGTAGAACACAATACTTCCAATAAAATACTTCCATTAACTTTGGTTTACTCCAAGAGAGGATGTGGCCTGTAACCCAAGTCACCCAATGCCAAATTACATTTCTAATTTACCTTTCCACTGACACTGTAAACCTCCTGAAAAGGTGCCAGAGACCACCTGCATTCTTTAAAGAGAAAGGGACTGGGATATATCTTGGTTGGATTTTACTTTACCAGATCAAGTGACAAATGTGCAGATATACAAAGGAAATTTAAAAAAAAAGGTATTTATTGATGTCATGCTCAATACGTCCATAAAGCACCATTTATTTAATTCAAACAACTGTAAATTTGACTTATGAAAAAATTATGTCTCACTATGTCACAGTATTTGAAAATATTAGAAAATATTTGAAATATATTTAAAATATATGTCTCCCTATGTCACAGTATTCGAAAATATTGAAAATATTTGAAAAAATTAAGAAAATAAACTTAACAATTTGGTAACTTGGCTTTAATACTACGCACTCATTTTCTCAGAAAGAGAATAGAGGAGTATAGTGTACATTAATTGGAAAAAGCATGAACAACTAATTCTTTATCAGTTTAACCAAATCATTAAACTTACTTTCTGATCTAGCTACCAACTAAAGTGAATATAAAAAGTAGAAATATAAACATCACCAACATAACTCTAAAACAAAATCAAGACCGTACAGGAACTAAGGAGGCACTTCTGGTTTCTGATTCAAGTAAGCATTTCCAGTTTTGGCAAAACTCCCCACAACTAGAAGTTAAATCTAAAACATACATTTGTTACTGGAACATATAATTCTACCTTTTCGACATTAAATTTTAATGTTTTATAATAAAGCCTTGTCATTAACTGTCTGATGGTTCAAAAGTTCTGAATCAACAAGCAGACATTTTTATTTCTGCAAGTAGAAGAACTGCAATACCACAGTTTCAGGTTGTTCTCTCAGTCAATTGTCATTTGCAAGGCAAAATATCTTTACAATGGCACTTTAATATGGTATCATCCAAGTAAAATTTGCCAATCTTTTACAAAGATTTTGATTGTTCTATTTGTTACATTTCTATACTGTTCAGGTAAATAATCTAAAAATATTGATTTTTTTATACATTCATCTTATGCTAGAATGATGATTAAGTAAATTGACTTCCAGATTGAGCACAGAGCAACCATTAGCCCTCATTAATATTGTTCATTTAAAGGAAAATAATATATTAGACTAAGAAATACCCTTTTAAATACCTACAATCTATTTTATTACTGGACATACCCATAATATGATGGTCTTTGGAAATTTCCAAGGAGATTATGGTTCCATGAGCTAGCAGTAAACAAGGAGTGTCAAGATTTTTTGGTTTTATTCTTAATTTACAATCTGCTTTCTGGGAACAAACTTTATAGGTTATTGACTCATAACATCTTCCTTAGCCATAAATCATGACAGCCACACTAAGGGAAATCAAGATACAATAATTAGTAATAGCTGTCATGCTGGCCCACAGCTTCTTTAAAATATTGCATACTGTCCACCCATCAGATACCCCAGCTTATACAACATAAAAACCTAGTGTTACTACATTCCTGTTTTTAGAAATGCATTACTCCTGTTTACAATCACATCTCCACCCAAAATCATGCCCCGACCTTTCACCACGGGCTGCAGTGAAAGGCACTTTCAGAAGTAAAGTTCCTTGGTGAGCATGGAGACCACGCAGGGAATCTGCTTCTTCTCACTGAAGCGGGGATCGTCCGACTGCGACTCGAAATTCGTGGCCACCACGTAGTTCACCCGTGTCAGGATCTGCATGATCTCAAGCTGCTTCCCGTGCTCGTTCAGCACAGAGCACAAAGACTGCACAAACCAGGAGCCTCTCCCAGGATTTCTCCAGGAGTAATAACCTGATGGGAATGACAAGGAAGAAAACATACGGGGTTATTTTTGCTCTTTTGTGTGAAAGATTCTGGGCGAAGATTAACAGTGCACACACAGAAAGCTGAACTCTTAACAGTTTTGTCACACATCCTACTTCATGAAAGTTGAGAATAATGTATATTAACTCTTGAAGCCTCACACCGCTTAAGTACCATTCTATATTTTGGCATTTGGGAACCTGGAAGAAGTAAAATTACACAGGTTTCCTTTCTGAGAATAAGTTTTGTACTATAACTATTCCTCCTCCTGCCTTCACCACACATTCAACACACCAGGAAATGGAAGGGCGGGATTCCCAGGAAACAGTACTGCCTTTGCCATCTGTACTCTCCCTTTTCCTCTACAGCCAGTGTAGAAGGGCTGGATACCAATGTACCCTTTGTGTTTTGTCCACCAATGTATGATGTATCATCAGTGGGGGTCCATCTCCAATCCAGCCACTATGGATGGTGAATTTTCAGGCTTATACCCCCCACCCTGACCCTCTCTTCCTTACCTGGCACCGTGGAATAAGCAAACAGAAAATCTGCTTCTACTGGGATTTTGTATCTCGGGTTGGCATCTGTCTCCAGGGTGTCATTGGCAGGTCCAGAGTCAGTTTGTATACCTTCATCAAATTCAGAGCCTCTGCAGGCCTGAAAGCAGAGAATATAAGTAGAATGTTTCCAATTGTTATAACAATTACAATTCATCAAAATTCTATAATGGATTCAGTTGTAATCAGTACTTTGCATGTACTGAAAGCAAAGATGCAGTCCTGGAGGATATCTAATTGTTCAGTGGTAAAGTTACTAGCTTCCCCTTTTAAAAATACACATCCTGTAAGTAGAGGGAGGCAAAGGTGTTGAGGCTGTGCATCTCAGTTGTTTGTCAACAAGTGCCATGTCAGCACTGGTTTATTCTAACCATGATTAATTTTACCAGTCCAAAGTAATTCTCAGCACTGAATTATGACATAATTCCATGTCCAGTGCGACCTTCTGGACAATTTCTTGACAGTGGACTCCATGGGTGGAGACTCCGTTCTACTGTTTGACCACCCATTACAAGTATATTGCATTTTTAATATTTTTCCATTTATCTCTTTGATTCTTAATTTTCTCTTAACCATGGGTTTAGCCAAAGGGCACACTGGGACAATGGTCCTGGTGGGTAATTTTCAGCTCTTGATAAGTAGCTTTGACTGACAGCTCTTGCAAAAGAACAAGTCTTACTGGCTTATGTAACACAGCTGATTGCCTTTATTAAGATAATTTTAAAGTCTATAAAGTAACCATTTCAAAAGTGTAATTAGAAGAAACATCACTTTAGAAGTATGAAGAGTCTAAAACAGTTTTCACTTTGAGGATGAGGATTAATTGAAGGAATAGCCTAGGGAAAACCACATCTGCTACAACTCTTATATGTAAATAATACTATGTATTATGTAAAAAAGATAATTCAGACCCATGATATGTCAGTTAATGCTGTTTGAAACAGTTGTCTTTAAAAGTTTAACTAATATACAATTAATTACATGCTAATTTAAAAATGCAATATAAATTTTTAGGCTACTAAGGAAAAGAAAAATGTTTCTTTTAGCAGTAATTTGCAGAAGGAGCCTTAATTCAAAGAGACCTGGACAGTATTATTCCCATTGAAAATCATGTACTGTCCTTAGCTCTGTCTGCATAAAAGTGAGTTTAACTTTCCTCTTTGAAGTTCATATATTACCAAGAGAAACCAAGTAGAAAATTACAATAATAATATTATTCTTTATATCTATGAATGTCGTATATAAACTATCTTTTAAAAACAAACAATTTTACCCACAGACAACTTCTCTCAACACATTTTTTCACAAAACATCCAGCAACATTCAGTAAGTCAAGCTACAGGGTTTTTCTAGGGCAGACAACCAACAGAGCATGTTTTCTCTGCTGCAGCAGTAGGATGCTGTTTACCTTAGGGCTATTACCTGAATGAAAAACAGTTTGGGTTTGCCTATAAGGCTTTTACACTTGTCTCCTCTGAATAGTGCAGTCAGACTCTTGATGGCCATGGGTCCATCTGTGCCATAGATGAGCCCTTCTTCCCCATGGCTCAGGAGGATACAGGCAAAACAGGCAGCATCACTGTGGTTCTCCTCAGCAGCTACAAGGCAAACACTTCTGAGTCAAAAGGAAGCTACATTTTAAATGGAAATCATATTTAGAAAACACATTTTTCTGAGGCTAAATATACACTGAGCTACTAATGTCAGGCATAAGAAGGAGTGGATTATCTTTTACAATGTGACGAGTACCTTGAGTACATGGATGCATCTTCCACTTGACTCTGAGTTTAGCCCACTGGAATCAACAGGCTGCACTCCTTATCCAATATGATAAGGCTCTTCACTTAATACACAGGACAAGTGCTTCACAAGAACACTGTACATTTCTGAATTGATGTTGAGGGATGAAGTGGGGAATTAAGTCCAGACCATCCAGAAAATAAACTCTTCCATACAGAATATTGTACGTGTGGGGCCTAAGCAATCTGCTCTACTTTAACCTGCTGTGAGCAGGGAGCAGATTCAGCGACTTCCAAAGGTCTGTTCCCCTCTAAATTATTTTACAATTCTGAATTTTTACCTTCCTTCAGTACTTTTTCCATAGCATCACGGCTTCGGTCGTGGTATATCTGAACCTCAAACCCCAAGTTTTTAAAACTCTTAGCAAGGTCTCCAGCATCTTTGTCAGTTCCATTGCGTGTGCCCATTCCTGCCAGAAAACAAAGAACATGGTTGACTGCAAGTCATACAACTCCAAATGATTCACGTGTTCAAAGGCAAATGTTTAAGTTTGTAATTGATAAACTTAACGAACGTCTCAGTGACATGTTTTTAAAACAATCCTCTAGCAGCACTGGGAACAAATTGTGAGATTTTAAAAATAATGCTGCGTTCAGTGTTAACACGTATCTTATCCTGAAAAATGCTGGCGTGCCCCTGGCACCTTGCAACACAAAGATGATCCATCTCCTTTTGGTTATGCAGTGCAACACGGGCACAAAGCACCCCACAGAAAACTTGTTGAAAAGTGTCCCTATTATACCCAGTAAAAGGAACTGATACAGAATCTTTGGGAAAAACAACCTACTGTGTTTGCCAAGTGTACAGGAAAAAATCCTACAAGCCTGATTATAACACAAGTATTTGTCTACCTTGAAACCACATGTGGTCTGGAAAGTTAAATGCAGGAGTGCCAACAGAGCACACCTACAGCTATTAGCTTTTGTAGCTCATAGCTGTAGCTCAGGGACAGAGAATTTATAACATGGGTTGCAGATGCCAAAGTTCAGATTTTAACAACATAGTTTTAAACTTTGGAACAAAGGTTTGATTTGAAGTTGGTATAGCCAGCAGACATGGTATTTGAGACATATACTGAAAAGATGTTGAAAAGAGCCACTCTAACATAAAGTATTAGAGGACAGAAAAAGTTTTAGCAACAACTGTTTATCAAAAAAGATAAAAACATTCATTAAAATCCCACGTCCTAAACCCAGAGTATTTATTGATTAAAGAAAGCATAAAAATTCTGTGGTCTGTAAGGAGCATCATCAAAGAAAGAACATTACCTGTTTTGTCGTCAAAATTTTTGTTGTTTATAATAATACATTTGCCAACTTTCTTGTAATCCATATTATACTGGAATGTGGGTGTAACAATTCGGTATTGATTACTGAGAGAGGGCTTTGGCTGCTCTTCTTCTCCATTCTTCTTTTTTCTAGGTGAACCAAATGAAATTATTGTTAGTGACCAGTCACATGCACGGCCTATTTACCGTAATTCAAACCATTTGTGCAGCCCTGCCCAATGTTTCTCCTCCTCTAATATTTGTTTTCTCCATTTACATTTCAGATTGAGGCATGAAGATCTTGTGATTTCCATGAAGTGATTACTACGTGCGGATGGATTCTGACCAGGGGAAATAACTCTGGAGTGAACTGCAGCCAACTGCAGGACACACAGATCCTGACCCAGAGATAAAATAAACAGCCTACATGAAGTGAGGCTGGTAGCAACCTTTTGCAAACTGTTTCTGGACATATTTTACTTATTCTATAAGTAATTAATGCAAGAACAGATAGATTTTCCTTAATAGGTATTCCAGGAACATGAAGATATGCAGTTTACTCAAGCGTGTGGTGAGATTAGTTTACTGAATCACCATCGTCCCTAAATTCTGTGCTGCCAAACAGCAGTCTGAACCCATGCAAAAACCCAAGCACATTTCAATATAAACATTGATACCTGAACTTCACATCAAATAAAACCTAAGAAAAAATTGAACTATTATAATAATTATGTTAATAGATTATATTAATAAATCTTCTCTGGTTATACAACCATGTACTGATCTTTTTGCTATGTACAGGAGTCTTACATTGGATTAGAAAGAGATGCCAAGGGATAGCACAGACATTGATCACAGATTTAATCTAAATAAAGTATTAACACCAAATCAATTACAGCCAGCATGCACACCTGATGTACAAGCATGAGGAACTCAGCAGTACTTGCTTTTCAAGGTGGACTTTTTGGTCCAAGCAGGTGGCTTCAGGTGTGGTTAAGACTTCCTCAAGCAGAACTGAAGCCAGTAAGAGCCCATAATGAGTCTGATTCCACCTCAGAATTATAAGCAAGCTTTGTAGCTGGCCCACTTCAAAACAACGCTCAGGAAAGGGCAGAAGAACTTATTAGCACCTCTTTCATTTGTTCCAGTGTCCAGCTTCCAATAGTATTTATTGCTTATGTCTGAGAGGAAAATATAAACTACTTTCACAGCACGAAGAACTGTATAATACAGTTTTGTTATAACAAAATTAGATTTTTCTATAATCTCAATTAATTCAAGTACTTTCATTATTCTCATTCTGACATCTTCCTAAAGAATTATTAATTTATTTGCTTCAATAATAACCTGTAGACATAAGATTGCTATGAATTGATTAAATGCCGTTTAGGTAATCTATTTTCTTACCTGCCTGATATAACAATGGTTGTCTTTTAGCTTTAAGTGTCCTCTTTTTTATTACTAAAGGAAAAGACTAATTGGAATCTATAATAAACCTTCTTTAAATGATTGTCATGTATAAATGCTACTGCAATTCAATTTCAAAACAGCTTCTTCTTATCTTTGAGTGCCGTCATGTTCTATTATAAAGGGCCAAATTAAATAGCTGCACCTGGCAGGCTTTCATTATACCCTTTTCACATGTGACCATCTTAATATAATGTCCTCTTTTAGACCTCCCTTAGAGACTGAAAAACAAGATATTAAACCGTGTTTACTTGAGAATTATGTCTGGAAATACAGGGGATTTTTTTTCTGACAAAGTGCAAATATTGATATTCTTCTTGCATATGCTTCTTGAAGGCTCTGGAAGCAATAATTAAATATGCTTTGCCTCAAGAAAAGGTTTTAACCAATTCTTAACTACTTCTTTTAAAGAATTAGGGCTGTATGATACTGATATTACATTTGACTTTCAAGGAGATCTTGGTATTCTTATTTTAACCTAGAATTCCCCCTGTTCTTCCATCCAGACAGTTCTTTGTCAAAGAGAGAAAAAGAAATTTCAGAACAACAAATAACCCAGGTCCATGAAGAGGCATTTCCTCAGCCCACAGATTCCAGTTTCTACAAATTTATTTGGCTTCAGTGATTTCCTGAAAAAGTTGTTCAGACAACAGTGGCTGTTACAGACAATAAGATATTTTCAAGGGGATTGTGCCCACATATCTGTTTATGTCCAACCCATGAACAGCTGCCAACACTCAAGGATGGACCCATTTGAGCAGTATCATGTTTGCACTGTCTGCTCTTCTAAAATGCTGGAAGTGACCTAACTCTAGCCCAGAAATCAGACAGCCACGTTATCCCTCAAAAAGCCTCACTGAAAACAGCAGCAAGGGTTAAGTGGCACAGCAATGTAGCCACGCGGGTTCTCTGAAACCACTTCACTCCCAAGTTCAATAGTTTGCACTCATTCATGCAGAAATACTCGTGAGTTTAAGGGATGCAATTCCTGCTGCTGGAATTCTCAAAAGCAGCCAGAAGCTCTGTGCCAGTCAATGGCAACTGGCACAGACAAGCCTTGGCAGCACATTTCCCCATTCCTTTATAGAGAACACTGTGGTTTTATTCTAATGATTCCTCCCAAGCTAAACAGGTTAATGAGACACTAAAAGAACCACAGCATGGTTACGCCTATCACTTCCTTACTGGCAGACAATAAAAAGTTCCAGAAATCTTTTGGCATCAGTCCAAACAATAAATAAAGGAGCAAAGGCTGTGGATTATACTTAGCCCGGACCTGCAACCAGACAGAAATCCTTTTTTGAAGATTTTGGTGCCTGTGCCAACATAGCACAATATGGGAATTGCCTGACTGGACTAGACTGACAGTATAATGTCCAACTTTTCAGATTCAACAAGCTAAATCAGGCCCTCGTAATGATAACTAATTAAGTTACAAATAAATAATAATAAGGTCTTAAGGGAAATCTCCTGTCAGTGGCCGGCTGGCTTGTGACTGAAAAGCCTAAATCTTTTTTTCTGAACTTTGAACTGGACACCTGCTGATATAAATGTTTACTGCTGTTCTTACTAAATTTTCTAATTACTGTGTTTTCTAAAAGGGTTTCCACAGATTAGTTAGATGGTGTTATAAAATGTTTTAAACTATGTGCCCTCTGCTTGATTTCTTTCTGCTTCTCTGATATCTAGAGTCTTTAATTTCCTTCTTTTGGGATATAAACTTGACTGGACTAAACTGAAAGTTGAATTTCATGACTGTTTACTCATTCTTCAGGTCTTAATTACAGCTGTGCCATTATTCCTTACACAGAAATATTCTCCCCATTATTGCTGTCACGTATTTCATGTTCTCTCCCTTTGGTCAAAAGTTCAGCAAAACTGAAACTCCACTTTGGAGCTCTCACACAGCTTGCACATTTTCACCCTCACCATCTCTAAACCCAGGCCTTAGGCTTGCCAACAGCATATTTGGGAATGTGATTTCATCAAGTCTAGACTCAGTCAGTACCAACCCTGTGAAAATCATTATTATCAACTTCTTACTTTTCAAATGTAAAACTGAAGTTATCTATTCTATTCATCATTTTGTTGCTGAACTTTTAAATAGTAGGAGTCAAGTGCTTTATCAGCGTGAGTGGCTAAAATTCTGTCAAACTCCATGGAGATACCTCACTTGCATGAGGAGTAAACTTGATCATCTCAAGGACTGCTACTTATCACAACAAACCTTCTTTTCTCTTATATTTGGAATAAATCATTGTTTCAATATGGTTCAAGATTTAAGGATAAAAAATATCACTGACACCATTTAACTATGCCTAAAGATTATTTAGAAAAAAATAAAGCACTGTCTCTTAGCAGCTGTGATTTTCTCTCCTTTGACTTCCTTTCTACTGGCACCTTCCTCAATTCCTGCTGCTACCATATATTAGTGTGACATATCAACATATTAAGAATCCACGTGCAGGACAAAGGTTTCCTTGAGCATTGTCTTTATTCATCTAGTATTCATCTACTCCTCTGCCTGGCTATTTAAGTAACTGTTCTTTTCCAGGAAGTGTTGTTCAAAACTCTAAAACTCTAAACTCTAAAAATGATATTACAGAGGTTTTAAAAAAAAGCTACAGTTCCCTTCTATCCCAGGAACATTAGGGCCTTTTGTTGTTGTACTTAAAAATGTAAGCAGATAAAAAAAATCTACAATTCTATACTATTTAATTTATGGGAGCTGACATTCAGAGTTGGGTGGAAAAGGCCACACCGATTCCATTCATTTCTATTTGAAGTAAAACCCACAAAAGGAGAGAACTGTGTCTTACTCTACTCCGTGCAGTTCAGTAAACTTTCCTTGATAAGGAATATCTCAAAACATTAAGCCATTTTACTTGGGCTTCCTACTTTTATACAATGTGCAATATAATTTTTGAATAACTGATAACATGTTTCTGTTAAAAAGAAAGTTTTCCCTTAAAAACACGGTGTCTTTGCAAAACACATCACTTCAGGATTCTTTCTGGAGTCCAAATGCTTTTTTGGCACCGATGAATAGTTTTATTCTAGTTTCTGTCACATTCTCAGCCTTTCTGTTGAGTCTAGGCAAGATTACAGCAGAGGACAGTACAAATATTCTCAGGTAATCCATCGACACCCACCAGAACTTTTATACTCTTTAAGTGTTGAGAGATGCAAGGTGTCTTAAATTGCAATGCTCTTTAATCTATTACAAACAACTGAGATGTTTCCCTTAGGACTTCTGGCATTTGGGGACCTCTTTACAGATTTCATTTGAGTAAGTTTCCCATTAAGCTACAATACTGTGGAGTACATGGGACAATGCATTAGTTCTAAGGCCTCTCAATTTATTTTTATGCAGTTTGTGTGGCTCTATGTTGCTTTCTGTCTAAAACCCCCCACTCCTCCCATTGTTGCATGCACAGTATAAATTATGTTTGTGACTACTGCTCATCACAAATGCTGTTTGCTCTCCTGGGGGAAAATCCTGGACTGGACTTACTTATTTAAAAAGACAGTGAAAGGATAGACAGAAAACAATGAAAATGCAAATAAGATTGTGTTTGAATTCACAAGGCATCATTAGGCTATGTTTAGTAAAACTGAGTGAGCTGGGGATCAATTTGGTTATTAATAAAAAAACTGAACAGGAAACAGAATTTATAAATTAGCCAAAACAAGATTCAATATTTTATTCTATGTTTCTACCTTAGTCTCAATAATTAGTAGTCTGATGTGGATTCCATAATCCATATTTCTGATGCTTTCTGACGATCATGCATTAAGATCTCCTACTTCTACATAACCTTCTCTTCAAACTACTAGCTTTAATACTTTTATTCAGCTTTAAAACCTTTATCCGGTCTAATTTCACTGTATTTAATACACCTCTAATCACTGTACACTCTCCCCACTTTGAATGCTTTTTTTTAATCTTGAACCCTGTTGGCAATATCAAGCAAAAGACACTTGTTAAACCTGACTAGAGCTTTTTAGATCTTAAGTTCTCTAAGCCAGACTCTTTGTTCTTTGTCAGATCTGTTTTGGCAGTGTCACACAGATTTAGAACTGCATGCAAATAACAGATTATCCTGTTGCCTTTTTCCATTAATATTGCACCAGGTTGGCAGAACAGCAACATTTCTGGACAAGAGGAATGTGTCACTACTTGAATTGTCTTTTAAAAAAATGAATATTCCTTTACTGTTAAAAATCAGAAAGCATAAATTATGTGGGATAAAGACTAAACCACAAGGTCTTGACCAAATACTAAAACTGTATTACAGTAGTGCATTTGAAAGTGCATACTCAGGCTTGCAAATTATTTGCCAGAAGAGACACTGAAAGGAAAAGCCTAATAGTGGAAACAAAAGCCTCTTGAAGAAAAAGGGGCAATACTAACTGTATAGGAGGAAGTTCAAGTAAACATTGCATACTTTCAATTTCCCTATTAGCAAATGTTAGCAAAGGACTGCTGACTTGATAGCTGAGCACCAAAAAAAATCACCAGTCCTTAGATGGTTGTTTTAAAATATATTCCAGATAGGTGTCAAAAGAAAACTGAAAAAAATTCTAATATTGAAGTCAGGATATTTTCAACACAATAGAAAGTCTTCATTTAGCAGAGAGAAGAAAAGTGGTCTCCAGAGAACTGCATACAGAGCTTCCCCCAAAAGCATTTAAACATTATTTCCCCTACATTGCTCACCATGACATGCAGATGTTTTACACAAAAGGCATGAAAACTGACAGCTACAATTTAGATTAGTGAACATAAACAACACAATACCACGCACACATACACACACAAAAAACAGTGTTCCTAGATTTCTGTTCCCTGTCAGGATCTTGTTTCATCTGTTAGAAATTCAAAACTTCAGTGAAACATGCTGAACTGATAATACTGGACTCTGAAGTTCATATTTATTGATGATATATAAAGTCAGTGCTGCCTTGTCTATTTATACTTTGCTTTGTTGAAATGTCTAAACTTTGAAAGTAATTTCTGAGAATGGGTGGAATAAAGGGAAATGGCCAGTGTGCTTCCTGGAACACCACAGCCCCCGATGAACACACTCCACTTTCCTCCTGGGAGCAACAGAACTGCTCAGGCAATAAAATAATGACTGCAAATGTTCTCAAGAACAGGGCCATAGAAATTAATTAGCCTCCAGTTTCTTTTTGAACTGTTCATGACTTCTTAAAGGCATCTTTGGAATCAGATTGTCAGCTGACTAAATAAAGCCAGTTTGAAAGTCAGGAGAGGCAAAGCCTTTTTCCTTGAATGAACCTCAAGTTAGGAACCTACAAGGACAGTACCTCTTGTTCATTTGGGAACTCATGTCACAAGCCCTTCAAATAATTGTAAACACAGTAATTTTGAACAGAAAATATTGCTGTAGTAGTATCAAAAGAAAGGAGTTAGCTAAACAACAAGATTAGTTCTTGAACTTATCAGGATAATACTAGAGCTGGGAAGGACCTAAACTATCATTAAAAAAATTCTTTCCAAGACGGGACTGAGATCATTCATCCAAAAAACCAATATCATACTACAAATGTACTTTTGTTCTTGATATGACATATGTAAAAGTACAGATTTCACAGAAAATTTGCAAAATAAACCAATTCAATTTATTTAAGGAAATCCTGGCATTTCCCTAAATTTCCTAACATCACATCCAAGAGTACAACACCGAATAAAATATATTTATTAAGACCATATGCTAGCCATGCTTTGCCCAATTAACTTGATGAAAGGTATTAAACAAACCAAAATGAGTTGCGCTTCTGCTGTTGAATAACTTATGGAAAGTAACTCCATAACTCTCGGTCTTAGTTTTCCCATTACTAAATGAAGTCTAAACAAACTTATTTCATAAAGCAATTGCAGATCATGTGGCTTTTTCCCAGAGGGAGGGTAGTGCAAAAACTGGTGCCCCATATTCCAACCAACTGAGCCAGTCTCAGTGGAAATCCTGTGCCCTGTGCTCTGGGATGACCCCGCTCCAGCAGGGAGCTTGGATCAGATGACCCACTGTGGGCCCTTGCAACCTGACCCACTCTGGCATTTTGTCCACTAAAGTAGAGAATAATTTTAAAATTTGTATTATGTACATCTGTGCAATGTTTATGTCTGGAGTGGGTGGGTTAGCTTACTGACAGGTGCCTCCCGGAAAGAAAATGCATGAAACAAAGCCATCCTCACTGTAAAGTTATTGTTTACATTCTTATTGTGAACCTCCCCTGTGGAGGTTTACAGCGGATCTCAGTCCAGAAACAAATTCTAACTTTGATTACTGCACATTAGTATCCCCGAAAAGAGGAAACTGCTAGTGCCTGTACATGACTACTTAACATCAATTGAAACACTGAACACATTTTAAATACCTCATTATAAGACATTTTTCAGACCCTAAGCTACTCTGGTAGCCTTTTTGTTCATTTTAGTTTCAGATCCATCTCCAACTAGGAGAGAGAATCTCCTCTAAAAACGTGGAAAACTGAGAAACTCAGTCCAAGACAACTCACAGCACAATGAAAGAGTTGAGCTGTTTGAAAGAACAAGCCTCAGATTACAACTTCTGGCATACTTTGTAAATGTCTTCTGAAGTTCTGACAGTTAATCTAAATATGCCCTCCTGTCCTCTTAAGTATGTGTTAGGGATGGCCTTAACTAATTCAAATCAAAACCACGACTGCAATTTAATTTATTATATACAAATGAAGCAGACCAAGTGCATTGGGACTAAGCCAGCTTCACTTTGGACAAAAAGTTTCAACAAACTAATATCTAATATTGTCCACATTTCACAACAGTTAAAAGAAGACAAAAGTAAAAAGAAAAGAAACAGGTAGCAGTGCCCTAGCTTTGTGCACTTAGGGATCACTTACAATCCACATGACAATTTTGTGGTGTGCTGCCTGCAAAACAGAGTTCTAAACTCTCAATCATCACTTTGTAATTGAGATTCAGCCTCCCAATTAGCTGCATGGTATCTGCCATGCAGGCCTCACAATATTGTATGCAACATAATAGCCAAAAAACATTCAAAAGGTGAATTTTTACAAATAAAGAATTTTGCTTGCTGAAAGGCTTTCTGCTCATTTCTAGAAAACCTGCACATCCATACCTTCCATGGGTGTTCTGGAAACTGAAATCTTGCATGATCATACCCTAGGCAGCATAATGTACAGAGGCAATTGACAATTATATGCAAAAAAGAGATTATGCTTCTTTTACCTTTCAAAGGTACTATGAGAAATTAACAGGTACACAAGGATTGGTCAGAAAATGGCTCAAAATAAAGCATCCCTCCAAATCCTAATGCTCAGAAAACACTCTGGGAAGGATTAGCAATTGCAAAATGCCAGTGGAGCCACGATTAGCTAAACTAAACTGTTTTAGGGTATAAACTCCTGATTTTCCCAAACAGGTGGCAGAGAAGGAAGGAGGTGAATAACACTCTACAGTACCTTGGCTCATCATCAAATGGTACCCCACACTGCATCTGAAAACAGCTTCAGCTTGTCCTCAGGAGCAAGTCTGATGTTCTGCGCTATTGCTAGGAGCCCACCATGCTCGGGGTTGCATTGCAGAGAGAAGCAGGACGCTCTGTGTGCTCAGGCCCCAGCATTTGCCGGTGTCAGCAGTGGGTCACGCTGGACTGTTCTGTGGGGCTATTCAAACCCTGGAGCCATCACCCTGCGGGCTGAGGTCATGCAGGCCTCAGCTACCTTTGCTGACAGGCACAAAACACGCTCCCATCACTCATTCTATCCCTGCTCCTATGTAAGAGCACAGGAACACAGATTTTGGGATGGAGGGTGGGACAGCAGATTGCACTTTGTGATACGTCCCTCTTCCTTCTGTCAAAACCTGATCCACCATTACTGCAATATTTACACAATGAATGTTTATAGCAAAATAATT
The DNA here is from genome assembly GCA_008694505.1 of Cyanoderma ruficeps. Classification (NCBI taxonomy): domain Eukaryota; kingdom Metazoa; phylum Chordata; class Aves; order Passeriformes; family Timaliidae; genus Cyanoderma; species Cyanoderma ruficeps. The sequence goes on along the minus strand of VZDJ01000116.1, from coordinate 22,275,744 downwards.
AACATTCATTATTAACTAAATGTAAGATTAGTTGTACCTAAGATGTATAGTTTACAAACTATACATGTAGTTGTATAGTCTACACAGATGTAAGTTTACAAATGTAAAGACGTATAGTTTACAAAACCTCTCTGTACTTTAATTACTAGAATTACTTCCTACATGTTTACCCTCAAAAAAGTTTTGGCTTATTATAAATTAGGCTTAAATTTGTTTGGATTGCTCTGAAAGCTCAAACGTCACACTACAAAATAACTGTCCTCCAAATCCTGCATCATACAGCCCAGAGTTTGTAGCAATGAAGGAAATAAATTACTACACTAAAAAGTAATTAGGATACTTGACTGTGATTACTTCAGATACAGTTCCTGGATAACCCAGTGTTTGCTGTACTTCACATTAAAAAGGCCCTAAGGAGACTGGAAACAAATATTGACTGTGAATCAATGAGTTCTTGTAATACAGACTAGAAACCATTTCAAGATACTTGGGCTTTTCCTATGAGGTACATCCAATAAGCATCTAAGGGAAAGTACAAGCACACACCACAGTTTCCACTCACTGTTAAATACTCCTGCAGTGTTCTCCAGAAGCTGAGCTCCAGATCTAACAAAAATTGCTTTAACAAAACAACAAACAACAACAATAAACACCCCCCCAAAGAAACAAAAACCACAAACCAAAACCAACCAAAACCACCTTTGACTTAAAAAAGAGTGATAAAAATGAAATATTCCTGTTGTTCCTTGTTACAATATCTTAATTGTCTTTGTAGGAACTTTTCCAGACCACAAATTACTTCTGAAATTTTATGTGTAGTGCTTTCAGGTGAACATAAACAATTGATATTTACCTTGTGCTAAGCAGAACAAACAAACTCCAAACAAAAATAAAATTATATTGTGATAGATTTTGGAACTGTGACAGTAAAAGGAAAGATCATCACCCATTTACAGGACAAACTAAGGCACACAGTGACTTCCTTAGAGACATTTAGGAAACATGAGGCTGAAACAGGAGGTCAGCTCAGACATCTGAGTTGCAGCCCAGAACATAACTTCAGACAGTGATTCATCAGTTGTTATTTGCTTTAAAGTAGCCTGCTACTTTTAGTCTACCTAAGGATAAAAGAGATACTTTTCTTAGCAATATTAACTTTGAATGGTCTACAAATTCTGACACTGAAAAACGTGTAACAGAATGGACAATTCTGGAAAACATATGTATCTGCATCACTGTGAAGCTGTTTTCATAAAAAGCTCTACCTGAAAAGCAGCTCCTTTTACAAATCAGTATAAAAATAACCCGTTGGTAATTCCCATACAGGCACTTATGACCTGGACTCAATGATCCTTGTGGGCCCCTTCCAATTCAGAGTGAATGTGATACTGTGAAAAGTGGATGGAAAATAGATCCCCAAAAGACAGAGGAACCACAGAAAAACTTAGCTGAAACAAAGACAACTTTCTATATCTTTTACAACCCCAGACCTGAAGTTCAGCTAAGGATGAATCTCAATAATGAATATTTGTTCTTTGAAGGACAAGTTTATTCATGTTGAGAAATATGCCTGCACTGAGACAAGGGTGATGAAGTTAAAACAGACAGCCTTTGCTAACATCTTTGCTTCCCCACCTTGATGGCCTGCCACCCAAATAAACACTGTGTACACATGGAAAGAAAATGTATATATCCATGAATCTTTTTCATCTAAATACTAATTTACAAACCTGGTAGATACCTTAACAATGTAACTATCCCAGCCATTGAACTACAGAAGGTGAGATGCACACTGGCATTTCCAGGAAACTTTCAAATTACTCAAAATTCTCAAACTTTAAAGTGGTGTGGCTTGACAGAAATAAGCATCTCACAAATATTTTGGATTTGCAATGTTAAACACATGGTTACTACATGCTCCACAAAACCTCTCAAATTCCTCAATGGGATTTTCTTACTATCCATTTCATGTGTCTGCCTTGAGGGCACTATAGAATAACACACACTTTAATTTGCAACCAAGTGTTTGCAAAGATTTTTAAATAGATATTTAAGTTGTGTTTTCTGTTTCCAGATGAGAAGGGGAATATTGACTGTAAAACAAGACAGTAGGGCTGGAGCAGATAAAAGTAACCAAAAAACAAATGGTTCTATACAATTAAATCAGGATAAAACTGGCACCCAGATACTACTAATAACAAAACTCTTCTGCATTGTTTCTTCACTGAAGCCCACGGGCAGTCAGGATTTTTGACAGTGCAAATGCAAGTCTACCAAACCTTGGGAATACTTGGATGCATTTTCAATAAAAAACCCCAACTTTAATTAGGATTAAGAGAAATCTCTACTTAACACAGTGCAACTGCAATTTTATTCCATTTCGTGTTACATCAGCTTTCCTGGATACTAAAATGCATTTGCTGCTACCAATCTCCCAATAAACCACAAAAGATACCAAATGAAGACATTAAGTCATCCTGTGGAGAAGCAAGACTTTATTTAAAGCCTTGAAAGTGTAAAAGGAGCACACATAGCATAGTAAAAAACCCCAAAGCTGCATTTGGAATATTTGGGAATAATTCTATTAGCTAAAAAAAATAAAATACACATTTGAAATCCTAAGCTGAATCTTTCTTTAAACATGTTTTAAACTTTTTTTGGTGCATGTTTGAAACTTTTTTTGGTGCACAGCGTTACCAGAATGTGTCCCGATATTTTTGCCGTCTGAACCACAACTTTTTTGCTGAACTGCAACACGGCCCATTTTTTCCTCTTTTCGCAGTACACAAAATTAATACCCTCCTGCCATCTAGTGGCTAAAAAAAAAAAAATCCGGAACCAAACACGGCTGGTAGGTTTAATCCAAAACTTCTTCCAACTCTTTTCCTCACCTCACCAGACAGTTTTTCTCACCGACATTAGCTAAGTATTAGCACTTTTCTAAAGAGAAGGAAATACGTAGAAGATAATTCCCCAAAACTGTTGAGATGTCAGAAGAATCTGCCCATCCTGGCTTGTTCTGAGCCTCCTTGTAAAGCAGCCTCACAGACTTCTCAGAGAGAAATATGCTGTAGTGAGCAAGATTTTAATTTGCTTCTGGTTACTGCTCTGACAAGGTAGATCTGCAATCACAGCCCGAGAGTGGCAAATTGAAGGTGTGAAGCTACTGGAAACAGCTGGTCTTTCTGCACAGCTTTGAATTTAGCTTCTCACTGCTCTGTTCCCTCAAATTAAAATTAATATGCTTATTTAACATCACGAGTTACTTGTTTTCCTTTTGAACTTACATATGTTTAGCAATAAAACATGAAATGCAGTGAAGAATTTAATTGAGAGTACCGCACAACTAGAAAAGACTGGATTGATAAAACAAGGGACAATAAAATCGTAGTCAACCTAAAGCTTTCTAGACACCTTATTTAATATTTCATGCTGCCAAAATGAAGCCTTGGCAATCAGGACAGAGAGCCACACTGGTTCAATAAAAGCACACCTAGCCTGGTATCTGGTACTGACTAGAAATGACTCTGAAGAAAGCAAACAAAAGAAAATGGAAACAGAATATATCCTCACGGAGACCTGACTTAAGTATGTCTTCACCAAAGATGTTAACATCTGGAATTTTCTTCCACACATCCATCTAATCTCTTCAGAACTGACTTAAAATCTTGACATCAGCATATCCCCTGGCTGTAAGTTCTACAGTATCATTCTGCTCTATGTTAAAATTACACCTTAACACCTGTTTTAAACCAACTGCATGAACTTTTCTTTGGATGTCCCCTGGATTCCCTGTGAGGCACAAAGAATGATCATTCTTCACTTTCTCCTTCATTACAATCATAGTTTTAGATCAAATCCCATCTCCTTTATCCTCTCACATTCCTCTTCTACCTTCCTTCAGGCCAAAGAGTTTTAGTTTCTGTAGGACAAAGACCTTGCCACCATGCTTGGATTTTTAATACCTTAATTTTCAAGCACCTCATTCCTCTAAGCAGCCACTACTTCCCTCAAGAAACTCTGGTTTCTCAAATGTTTTTTTTTCCTACAAAATCTAAGTTGGATTCTCTCAATTACCTCATATTTAATCTGAGCAATTTTTTACTTCTGAAGAAAAATGTTGCAAATTGCATCTTCAAGGAGTTCTCAAAAGATGAATGCCTCAAACTGATGAATAGCCAAAATATTTGAAAAATTTCTTAGAGAAAAAAGTAATAGAAATGCTGATTATTGCCTTTTCTTTGGAAATTATTGAGTCGCATAATTTAATAATAGTATTAGCATATCACCTCTTATAAAGAAGACCAAATCAAATATCAAAACACACATTTTATGAAGTTGAAAAGAAACCTTTGAAAAATATTTGACGAGATTTAGAAACAAATGTTACATTTGTCTATTTGTTAAAATGAATAATACACATACGTATCATGAAACATATTTGAGGAATGACAAAATGAGAGAGAAAGTACAGTGTGATTTGCTTAACAGCACATCAAAAGTCTTCCAAGACTAAAGCATCCTCACTTCTCTCACAAAGTTGTTACCCTATTAAACTCACAGAATAAATGGTAAAAATGGAAGTATATTAGCCATGTACTGTCTGAATTATACTGCTCACTTTAATGTAAATTTCCAGGACTAAAAATAATCAAAATCCCCCTGTAAATGCATTAGACTTTCCATTAAATATCTCTTGCGAAATCTCACTAAATCCAATGTGAAGTAGCCATTTGCTGATATTCAACAGTACTTATAAACTTTGTGTGTTCATTTTTCATCTTTTGCATTTCCAATCACATTTATCCAGTGTTTTCAGGAGTACAGAGGAGCAGTAAATAGTTCTTGCTTCCCACTGATTTAATGAAAGTAAGCTTATGCTTCAGTGAGACTACTATGCTTTAAAATGAAAGGCTTTTCATGTGTTCTGTAAGGGGTTACATCTCTAGACTTGGTGAGGCTTCTTTGTGCTACAACCTAGATGGCACATCCAGGCTTTAAAGTAACTTAGACAGTCAGCAGGGGATTCCAGTGATGCTGGAGATTAGCTGAGCTGAGTGCAGTAAAATAGATAATTAATGGCATATTCAATTCCCAGCTCCACCAAAGGTCAGTGTTTAAGATGTGGGGCTATAATTGATGCTAAATGAACTTGGTGGTCTCTTAGCTGCCAAATAAAACTTAAGGGAGATATTATAGGTTTCCCTATAGGGAGATACTATAAAGAAATGCTTTAAGGTACAGGGCAGATACATTAAATTCATACAATATAAACCATCTTTCCATCCAGACCATCAACAACATTGTGGACATGGCAAACTGAACACCAAAACAAGCCTTTTTATGTTTCTTTGATTAAAAGGGTACCATGGCAGCTGATACAACAAGAAGAGGAACTTACTTTCCAAAAATTGAGAACCTGCTGCTTCTGTCTGGCCTTGCATCAACTAGATCATAGCCATCTTCATCACCTCCCTCTCCAGCAGGGAGATCACCTCGCTGATCCTCTGACATCTACAAATAAAAGTACAAGAATATAAGTGTCCCTCAGTGAGCACAAACATTTTGGAAATACTTCTGTCAACTGCATTGTTTATGGTCTGGTTTACAGGAGATACATGTGAGGGTTTTAGTCAGTTTTATTGTTTTATTGTATAATACTTCCTCAGGAAAGAGTGGCTACAGTTTCTGGTCCTGAATTGCTGTGGCGTTGCACCTGTGCAGCCACCTCTATTTCCTTGTGCCAGTTACCAAAAGGAACTCATCTAAAACTACCCTAAAAAAATGCAGATTACAGGAAAATTAAAAATAATTTTATGGTGAAAGATCACAGAATCATAGAATACAATCATAAAATAGAACCAGAATATTCTGAGTTGTAAGGGACTCCCCGAGATCATCAAAGTCCAACAGCTGGCCTACACAGGGCTGTCCCAAGAATCCCACCATGTGCCTGAGTTTGCTGTCCACATCATAGAAGTAATTCCCAGAAAGTTTTCCACGGTTTGGAAAGAAGTATGTTGTGATGAAAGCAAGGGCTCCTGTGTTTTCATTTGCATAAGCACAGTCAAATGTGTGCAGGTGAAAGAGCCCTGTGTATTTTCTATGGGCGATTTTACTTTGATCACTGAGCAGTTGGGAAACTACAAGAAGCAAGGACAGTCCCACGATCTGCACCAGCTCAGCAGAGAGAAGCGCAGGGCAGACACTCAGGGTGGGATGCACAGAAACATCTGGCTTCTGGTTCCAGATTTTCATCAAGGAATTAGCAGTGATTCCTGCCCCTTCCCCATAGTTAGGCAGATTAAATTTGCTTTTATCATCGGTTTGTTGAGAACAGCACTCATTTACATCGAAAACCACCCCGGACACCTGGCAGCAGCAGCTCCAGTGGCTGTTTGGGGCCACCAGCGGCTCCATGGCTGCACCATCATGGGGAGGGGGGCGCTGGCAGAGGTTTGGGAGCTCCCCGAGAGTAAAAGCAGCTCCCAAAACTGGGTCTAGACTCGGCTTTGACATCCATCCACCCACCCACCCACCCACACGAGGAGGAAGCAGGGCGCGCAGGCCGCAGTGCCGAGGGGCAGCGCGGGGCTCCCAGGAAAGCGGATCCGCCGCCAGGAATGCGCACCCCGAGGGGAGGAAAGCAGGGCAGGGGCCGGGCAGCGGGGCCGGGGGAGTCAGGGGACAGGGGAAGGGCTGGGAAGGGCCCGGGGCTTGCCTTGGTGTTGGGTCCGGCCGGGCAGCAGCCAAAGTGAAACTTACTTAGACCGAAAGCGGCGGGCCGTGCCCCCGGGGCGGCGCCGGGGCGGGGCGGGCTCCCCTGGCGTGTCCCCATCCCCATCCCTGACCGTCGCCCACTGTCCCCATCCCTGACCTCCGTCCCCTGTCCCCATCCCTGACCCCCTTCCTGACCCTCATCCCCGTCCCCGTCCGTTCCCCCCCCGGCAGAGGGTCTCGGGCACAGCCCCCGGGCCCTCCTCGCTCTCCAGGGAATGACGGCCACATCACAGGGAAACCGGAATTACCATTCTCTAATAGCTGTGCTCCGGCACACCCCCGCGAAAGAAGAGCCGAAAGTTTCATGGTGACACGAGATTGTCTAGATCTAAGGAAATTTTTCCCCTTATATAAACTTCAGTGGCATTTCCTTATCCTCCCAATTATTCTGCGTGTTGCATCTCTGCTAATTACGATATCCCACTGTGTAGCCTTAGCATCAGGCCCAGCAGTCCAGCGCATGGACTGAAGATTGGCACAGTCTTGCTAATTACTCCTGGATGCGGGCTCCAATCCTGCAAAATCATACACCCACCCAGCGGTGCGTGGTGTTTAACATTCACTACCTGAAGAGATTTACATCAAAGAGACGTTTTTCAGTGTAACTGCCTCCTAATTGGCACAAAACACAGGCACGGTAACAAACAGGCTTTTGCTTCCCGACAGGTCAGTGCCTGGATGTGATGGAGGAGCTCTTGCCGTGTGCCTGCACGCTGCTGCTGGGACTGCTCCCTGCTTCCTGGGATTATGCCTGTGGCTCCTGGCTGGATACATAGCAAAAGTTTTCTCCTGAAAATCAAACTAACAGAATCCCATGGTTCCTCTTATGTCATCTGTTAGCTGCTGCTTTTCAGGAAGACAGCAAATTTTCCAAATCCATAATGGATCACCATGGACAGCAGAGACACTGAAAATGTATAGATCATTTACAGCATAGATGAGGAGAGGAGAGGAGAGGAGAGGAGAGGAGACTTTAATCACTGGCAGTGGCACCTGAAACTCAGAACATCTAAATATGCTTTTCTGATGAGGTCTATGGGTGTTACGCAGGAAATACAGAAACTGTTTGCTTCTATATCTTGATAAAAATGTTTATCCATTGCAATCTGATCACCACAGCCAAATTAGCAGACCTAGAAATGGCTTTTTTTCTAAACATTATTGTATTGCTATCAAAAAAGCGGTGTGATAATGCTTGCCAATTTTCTAGAGTTTGCTATTGGAACTGGTTATGGGGAATTTCTGACTCAAAGTTTTGATGAAACTTCTATTTCTATTTTCTTTTCACATTGGTTGCTGGCATTCACAAAGAGAAAGTTTGATTCCTCAGTGTGCTGCAATACCTTCCTTAAATACATGTTGATTTTAATGCAGTAAGAGGTGCTAGACTTCTTTTTAAGAAAATCTTGCTTGTTTTCAATATGGAGTAAGGGGAAAATTAGAAATATATTAGAAATAGAAGGAAGTATCTTGCTTCAGGGCATGGAGTGATTGCCACCTAGGAAAGGGTCAGGAAGGAAAAAAAATTTCACGTAGAATATGGCCCAGCATTAGTGGGTAGGGGGAAGAGCCAGCAATGTGATACCTACAGCCATTCCCCTCCTTTGCCCTGGAGACTCACTCTCCTCCTTAAAAACCTTAATGATGGAGCCTTTGGCTGGGTGTTTGCATTGGGGAGAATAAGTGTTTAACCAGTGCAAGCAGCTGCAGGATGAAAATGGGGCGTGCCTTTGGGAAACCGAAAGGTGGGTGGCAGGTACAAAGGCTCCAGGCAACTGAATAGTACCTGTCTGCAATAATAACTGTGTCCTGTGTTCTGCATTACGTCTGTGAAAGCAAGGATGGGGTTTTGTGAGACCAGGGAGGCAGGTGTGGGGTTACTTTTAGGATGGAAGATTTGAGTGATTCACAGTGTATTTCCTTCTAAACAACAATTGTTAGATTTTCATGTATTTTGCAAGAAAGAATGGATAGTTTTGCTATGCTGTGAGGAATATGGGGGTAGAGCAAGGTGATTGGGCACATCACAACTTTCTGGAATTCTGTAGAATAATGCACCTCAGTCAGCTTAATGCATGTGTTTTGTTGGGATTTCTCTGTAATCAGGCAGAGATGGTCTGTTGCACATGCCATATTTTATGAGTTTTAAACTTGAGTCTTATTTGTGTTATGATACACAACAAATGGGCATATTTGGAGACTGGTGGTCATGTGGACTCTGTTCTACATGCTTTTCACACTTTAGGCTTTTAGCTTAGGTTGTAGCACATCCTCACCAGTTCTTTCTCTGCACTGTAATAGTAATATCTTCTTGGCCCCTTGGTTCTTTTTTTGGTTTCTTTCTTACTTTATCTCACTCTGTTAGAAGCATTTGCAAAATCCCTACACCCTCAAGTTTTCCTGACACTGGCAACAAGGGGAAATTGTAAGCATAATATAAACAGTTGCTTGTTGGTTTCCAAAACAGCAAAAATGGAAAAAGCAACTGTAAAAGTTTGGAGGGTGGTTCCTTAGAAGTTTTTATTCAAGTCTTGGGAGATTTTTGTGTTGATAAATCTTTTCCAGTTTCCTTTCAATATTTTTCCAAGCTGGATTTGCTAATATGCTAAATTTGATGGAGAGACTGTATGAGGCAAAAGGCTCTGAGCCCTGGTAACTAATTAACCACAGGGTTCAGAGGTGAACATAGACAGGGCTGGGTGAGTACTTGAACTTTAACAGGAAGCTTTTACTAGTGCATGAAACTCCCAGTTTGTGTAGTGAACCAGCACCTTTGGGGTTCTTTTGCAAACAGAGGGAAGATAGGGCTCTCATAATTTGTGCTGTCTGTCTTCCAGTTCTTCATGTGGTTGGAAGGGCACAGCTTCAATTCAGGAGAGACAGAGCGGGTGACCCTGACTTGAATGTCTCTGAAGAGGTTACTTTGTGTAACTAATATGTGCTTTTTTTGTAATCAGATTGAGGATGCAGACGTGCTTCAAGTTTTTTTGTGCAGTTAATTCAACAAATTTAAGGAGGCTGGAGAGGTAACTGTTTCTTCCCACTAATTTGCACTTTCAAGGTGCTGTCTCCTTGTACTTTATGTGTAACCACAGTACTTTTAAACCACATTGATTAAGGTTCTACTGTTAAGTAAAGCCTTTTAAGATTTTCATTGATATCAAAAAGCCTTTATGAGGCCTTTACTAAAGGAGAAAAAAAACCACAATGAGCTTTTAACTGAAGAGAAAATGTCTTGCTAAGATTTGTCAAGATAACAAACTTGCACTGGTTTTGTGATTTAATTCCTTGCATGATCAAAATGCAAGGCGTACTTTGTAATGAGACCATTCAATGTTTATTTTTTAATAAACTCCCTTTTCTGTTAGCAACTTGGCTTTAATCCAGGGTGGTGAAGAACAGGGTTTGGGGTCCTCAGAAACAGGAAAATCTTTGAGAGACTCCAGCAGAACTGGTGTACAATGGATGTGAGGGAAGCAGTGTGGCTGGGAAATACAGTAGCTGTGGAGAAGATTGTGTCTTACCACACTTCTCCTCTTGAACATGCTGTGACTTGGGAGAAGCAGGAGCACTTGGAAAATGCATTTGCTGACTTCCAACCAAGCTGGTAGTACCTGTCACTGTGAAAAAAGAGAAACAGGCTTTGTATATCTTGAAATGAACTAGGGTTTATCTGTGAAATAAAGGGCTTTATCTGTCTGAGAGGCCTCTTGGAAGGAACACGTGGTCTCATTGCCTTCAGGGATGTCTGTATGTTCTGTGGGTACACAGTGCCTATGGACAGCATGATGATGCATGCTGGAGTCGTCTCCAGAGGATCAGTGTTCAGATGACTGCTGGATGAATTATTTGTTCTGTAATTGCCTAGTCTTTATGCTTTTGTGTAGTTCAGGAATGTCCTGCTTTCACCACCCCTTTGAACTCATTTCAGGAGGGTCTTAAGGGACAGGAGCAGGTCATACACCTTTATTCTTGCTAAAGTGTGAGGCAAGGGCTCCAGCATGGCTTCAGACAGCATGGAGACTGCTAGGACTGTCTGGAAAATATACAGTATGGTGACTCTTGGAGTAGATGAACCCGAAGAGGTGACAACTGGTAGTGTGCCAAATGCTAAACAAGCGGGGGACATCCTGGCCACTGTGACCCTGATACAAGTCACTTGGATAAACAGAATGGCAGTCTGGGACAAGATGCAAAGCTGTGTGAGAAGGGAACTGGAAGCCTTCCAAGCTATTTTGGTTCACAGGTGTGAGCCGGATAAATATTATTGTGATGTAACTTGATTGACATAAATGTCTCTTGATCCCAAACAGAATAACATAACTCAGCAGTTTTTTTAATATTAGAAATTATGTTCTAGGGACATTTTTAAAAAATGAAAATGCATCTGTTTACATGCTGATATTGTTATTTTGAAAGGCCTGAAGTGTTTTCAGGACTTTGTACCACTGCTCTTCAGATTAGAGACTCTATTTTCAGCACACCAGTTGCTGACAGAACATTGTGCCAGTACATTGTCAGCATTCAGTAAAAGTAGCAATAGTAAGTTAAGCAGAACTGCATATCTCAATAGAGAGATGAATAGGAGGCTTTCTAAGCATACCCAGAAGGTTTAGACAGAAATTATTTTGATGGAATTGTTTGCAATTGCTAGGAAAGGGAAATGCTTAGTGATATTCCAGGATCGCTGCAGGCAGTGGGCCAGATGCGTTGATGACTAAGTAGACTTTTACTCAGATTGAGATAACTCTTAGCTGTGTCCCAGGGTTATGAAGCCCTGCAGCTGGAGGTGTTATGACTGGGTGAGATGTAAATCTTAAATCCTGACCATTTGTAGCTGGTAGAATTTAATAGCTTCTTTTGTTCAGAGCAGACTTCACAACCCTAATAGCTTGCTTGAATACTAATGTCAGATATTCCTTATCATTTTTGGTGAAGGAATTTTTATACTCTGATCTATTCCAGTCTACTCTTGGTGAACACTGTTAAATAGCTGCTTTTGTTCATTCTATTCAAAAGTAAATGGTTCCTTTCTGAAGTTTCTCCTGTAGGAGATAGAGGTTTGGATTTGTACCCATCATGTTTAGAACTCTTTGACATAAGAGGCTCTGCCTGTTTCACAGTGCATCCTCCTACCCCTGGAGATGGAGTGACAGGTGGATGAAACAGGAAGATATGAGAAAAGAGTGTGCTCTGCTCTGATGACATAATATACAAGGTGAAACTGAGCTGGCACCAAAGGAAAAAATTAATGCCCTGTCTGGGACAATGGCAGTGAACTTCTACATCCACCCAAGGGCCAGGAAGCCTCCAACTCATCTCTGGCTTGTATCTCTGGTGGTACCTCCTCCTGCTATGAGGCTGCTCCTAAATACACAATACTCCCCCATGAGGTCACTTCTTCATCAGGATGAGGAGAAACTAACAGTATACTGCTGCTCCTGTATTAAAGGGCGTATTGGAGGTTTCTTCCCAAATTTGCCCTAAACCAGGACAGCACTTTCTCTTCATCCTGGGCTTATGACAGCAAAACTGAAATACAAAATGATCAGGCTCTAACATTCACATGGATGTGATTTGTTTCTGTGAGTTCATTCTTCTATTTAGAGAAAGATATTGCTACCCTCCCTTCTGCACTGACACAGTTGCCAAAATAACCGCTCTTACTAACTGGCAGCTTTAAAAGCCAGCCTGCAGCTGACTTTGAAACAGAAGGTCAGCAAAGGGAGCAACAGACTTCAATTCAGAGCTTTAATGGGAGCCATTGACCACAGCAAAAGGCCTTGACTGGAGTGTCTAGAGTGTGCTTTGCACAGGCCAAAAAGTCACTTTTATACTCTTTGAACCTTTTGTATAAACCTATATATTTTTTTACTCTGTGGATTTCAAGATGAATGTGCAGCCGTGTGCTAGATGTGGCTATGGGGTTTACCCTGCTGAGAAGATTAACTGTATAGATCAGGTCAGTTCTCTTTCTTTATCATTTTGGACTATAATAAATGTACAGATTGGCACTTCTAACACTGTGCAAATCTCTCAGTTCCAAAAGTTCTTTGCTCATAACTGGGTTCAGAACTGAAATGAATTAATAACACGTATATATTTGAGGAAAAAAATAGTCAAATTCATTAAATGAATGGTAAGGATCAATAGTGAGACTTTAAACTTAGCAGAATAATAATGAAATACAAATCATGTGTGTTTGGTTTCTCTTTTGTGGCATTTCCAGACGTGGCACAAAGCCTGTTTTCACTGTGAAGTATGCAAGATGATGTTAACAGTAAACAACTTTGTTAGCCATGAGAAAAAGCCTTACTGTCAAGCGTAAGTGTATTTCCTTTTTGTCATCCCTTTCTTTTCTTTTTTTTAAGGAAATGTTTAATTTGGCTAGTCATTTTAATATAATGGAAGATCACCGTTTGGACTCAGTCTGTCCCATGTGTGATGTAAAATTCGGTATTGTCGATGCCTTCCTGCACATCTTTGGAGTTACCTGAATCACAAATGATGGGAAACTCTTTTTATCACGCATAAAGCTTCCTCATTTGACCAGTGTGTTAAAAGATACCAAATTAAGTTTATTTCAGTATTGTGGGAATAAAATAAAACCAACCACAAAACTCAATGCTTTCCAAATCAGCGGTTAAGAGTTAACAAGGTTGAGCTGATCATAAGGAAAATGTATAAAATGCAGATTTTGGAGCTGGCTCGTTCTAGGAAGTTTTTATTTTATAATGATCAATTCCTGTCAAATTTGTCAGCAGAAACAGGAGAGATGACAGTTGTTTTTTATTCTATTATTCTCTTTTGTTATTAGAAACACAGCATTGATATGATGATCATTAAAATTAATTTTGCTCTAGGCACCTACTCCCTACAATAATAACTTGAATGTAATCTAAGATCTCTCTGTGAGTGGGGGAAAAGTTGTGTATAGAGGGGTGGAGGCTGGCGTTGTGTTTTTGAGTGCCATAAGAGAACCTTTTGGGTGGGCTGTCTGGTACATTCCTAATATCCTTTTACACTTTCCCTTTTCTAGGCACAATCCAAAAAACAATGCATTCACAAGCGTATTTGAAACACCAATAAATATGAATGCAAAAAAACTGTCAGAAGTGGTAAGTGAGGTAAGAAGCTTGAGGGTCAAATGTGATTGTTCTACATTTTGATAATATATTTATGTCTCTTGTTTTGTAAGTATAAATATGTGCTTTTTACTTACCTCCCTCTGTTCTTTTAGATCAGTAAGATCTCAGCTGGCTTTGAATCATGATTTTTTTCCATGTGATTACTCATGTGAAAGAAATGTTACATCTGGATTTGCTTCTGTTCTCAGAAGGGAAAAAATTGACTGGAGCTTCTTACCTGTATATCTGATAATCTGTAGGGAAGCACAGTTCGCCTAAACTGCCCCGAGCTGTGTAAACTCAGTGATTAAGAAGGGTTGCACGACCTCTGGAAGCAAGAGCGGACTTGCTTTGTCATCTTATCGGAAACTGCTAGGAAACAACAAATAAATTATAACTAACTGAGACGCAGGCACAAGTTCCCATACATACTTTGGGTGTGGTGGGCAAAGCGCAGGTCCCGGGATCTTTGCAGGGTTTTTCTGGAGACGTTTCTTGGGGATGGAGGAACATCCACCTGCGGGCGCTGCTGTGCCCCGGCCGGCCGCCAGGGGCGCTCGGGGCCCGCCGTGGATCCCGGCGCCATTCCCGGGTATCCCGCATTGTTCCCTCCTGACGCATCTTCAAACTTGCGCTTCTAAAAATCTGGTTAAACACAAAAATACAGCAACGCCCAGAAAGAATCTGGTTAAACATAAAAATACTGCAACGCCCAGTAATCGATGGCTATCTCGCTTCTCTGCACAATGCTGTTTTCTTGAATGTCGCCTCTTTCTATATTCTGAAATAACGTTACTCGTGAATATATTTTGCAGGCAAAGCAGTGTGCTTTGATGTGATTAGCCATCACTAAAATTAGCAAAGGAAGTTGTATTTCTTAGATTATGGCATGCTAAATTCTTTCGGATGTTCTGTATTAACTGTAAAAACTTGATGCACATGGATAGCCTTTGTCAAGCACTGTATCCTTTATCATTTTGTACAGCATTCTTATGCCTCAGTTTTTTGCAGTATCATGGGCTGTAACTATTTCAGCAATGACTATCTCACTTGCTTTAAACTGTATGTGACGAATCTGCTCAGGAATGAGTTTGGGATTACTGCAGGTTCTATTTCTGGTTTAGGCAGTGATATGAGACTGATACTTCCAGTGCATGTGAGTACACAAGCCAGAAAAATTATAGCTCAAAGATCACTTTCCCTTGTTTTATACACCTTAAAGACCTTCTGTCCTTTTCAATCACATAATGAGGTTCTGTTCCAGAAAGAAAATTGCTAAGATTAGTAAAGAAGCTGATTCTGAAGTACCTGCTTAAAGGGAGCACTTCTGTAAAAATTTGGAGGGCAGGAAAATTTTTCCCTAGTAAATGTATAAAATAATGATAACTTCACTTGCTGCTATGGAAGTTTGTTGGTTTATATTTAAGTTTATTTCTGATGCAGAAAATAGAATGTTTCATCAATCCCAACATGATGTGCTCACATAAGTCATATGTTGAGACATCAATTGGAATGCAGAGATAAAAATTAGATGTCTCTCTACAGAATTTCTGTGCTAGTAGGCAAATCATTCAGCTCTCTGCACTTATTTATAAATGGGAATATTGGTGCACATGCTCAGTAACATTTCTGTCCAGTCAGTTTAAATTTCCTACTCTGGGTTTTTACATCTGAAGAGTGAGTTGTATAACAGAGATGTGATTTCAGTTGGATTTCTACATGCTATCATGATAAAAGTAGAGGTAGGAACATAATGACCCAGGACTAAATAGAGTAGTGATTTACATATGCACAGTTAGGATATGATACTTTGTGGATACTGCAGGGAAATAGGAAAGTAGAATATTGCTCACTTGGTAATAGTTTTTTCATCTAATGCATTGACACATCCTGCTTAAAATTTCTTAGGGATTTCAATTCTCATAGATTATTTCCCCCAAAAGTATTATCTAAGGATCAAATAATTCTTTTAGAATGTCATGCCAGGTTTCAGGTGTAATATACTGCTCCTTTACAGATGTGCAACTCCTATACTGGCAGAAATCTTAGGTAGAAACTGGGCATGGACTAGAAAGCAGAGTTTTGGCCTTAGGACCAAATGCAATTGTCACCTTATTTGTCTCCCCTCTTATTCTCCTCCTAAAGGGGGGGTGAGTTAGTATGTACTAACAAACTACTAAAACGAGTCATTATCTTTTTTTTTTTAAGATAAAATATCGAGAAGAGAGTGAACAATTCAAATCAGTCTTTCAGTGGGATGTAAGGTCCAGAGAAATTGAAAATGTCTATAAAGCCCAACAACTGGCTACCCAGGTAAGAAATATCCCTCGAGTCTCCAAGCCAGCAGGGTGCAGGACACCAAGGATTGGGCTTGGCTGTCCTGATTATTAGGGGTTTAACCACATTTCAATACTTTAAAAAAAGAGCCTTTGCTTCTTATTTGGCTAAACTTTTCCAGACAAAATAGCTCAATTTTAGCTTAGGATAGAAGAATCAGAAAGTGAGGAAGGAAGAGTGTGTCTCTAGTCAGCTGTTGGGGCTGCTGCACATACAGCCATACTCTGTGTGTCTTCTCTCTACTGGCACTGGAGCTTCACAGCAGGTGATCTGATTCCCAGGGGGTGTTGTTTGAGTTTCACTCCAGGATTTGAGATCCTGTCATCTTGATGTCAGTTCTTGCTATACAAGTTCTGCCTTGGCACTCTGAAGGCATGTGGAATGTAGGCCTTGTGCTGCACAATTTCACTTCCACAGCGCTGTGTGTTTCTTTTTTTTCCCCGTCAGATCAGCTGTTTGAGGGTTAAAACCAGGGTGAAGATAGGTAGTTATTCAGTTCCTGTTTTGTAGAATGCTTACTATGCTGCCTATGAGGAAGGAAAAGCGTGGTACCCAGGAACAATCCCAGATCCTGAGATGGTCAAGATAACACAGGCACAGAAGGCTCTGAGTGATGTAAGTGGACTGATGTTTGGCTTTATTTTCATGGTCTGTCATATTCTGAAGACTTACAAATGCATCAAAGTCAGTCTTTGGCAAGATGTCACCTCCAGGTTTTGCAGAATATTGCAAAGGGTCTGTCTACATTGTGATCTTTGTGAAGATGTTGCCGAAGGAGAGACTGACGTGTTTATTTCTGTCAATAACAGTACTTAGCCATGTAAGGGATTGAAGTCACGTAGGAGTTCTATTGTCATCATACATTTATGTATTTATGTAACTCAGAAGCACTTTAGCACTGACCAAACTGAGGTGATCTGATCTAGCAGGCAATGCTCTTCCTCTCAGTAGAGCAGAACTCATGATGGAAAATGTGTCATGTTTTCCACAGACCAGACTTTTCATTGACCGAATTTCCACAACTGATGAAAATCACTTCTGAATTATGACTGTGTCCATACAATGGGTTAATGACCTAATCAACATAGGCAATTAACAATGGATAATTGATACGAATGAGAAATGTTTTCTGTTGCATGTAGGAAATAGTTGTAACTAACAAACTTATATAAGTAATTTGTTTACTTTTAAATAAAGTGATACATATCTTTAGGAGGCATGCATGAAAAGAGGAATCACATTGAACTGCAGTGGATTCTTCTCTAACAAACAAATTCCTCTTCTAGTTTCAATATACAGAAGAATATGAGCCACGAAGAGGCAAAGGCAGCTTCCCTGCTATGATCACTCCAGGTTATCAGGTTGCTAAGAGAGCCACCCAGCTAAGTAGTAATGTAAGTCACAGGAGTTAGTAATTATATTTTATACTTCTGAATTTGGAGAATCCTGGGTTCAGGCCATTCACTTGAGATGTCAGATTCTATGGTGAATATTTGTTACACTGTTACAAAGTGAGAAAATGTGAACATGATGCGCAAAACGGGGTTAATAAACTACTTGGCCTCGGAAGACAATCATACAGAATAAATGACAATGTAGGTATTTCCTGGAAAATGTAGCAACTTTTGCTGTAATTTATCACAACCTGAAAAAGATTGTGACTCACACTGAAATGTTCATTTAATTCGTTACCTTTGCTCTCACATTATGGCTTTGTTCATCTATATATTTTCATTTGACATTTTCCTCTTTATTATTTGACATCAAATAGCTGTAATATTGAAATTAATTCATATACAAGCTACTTTAAATTTTTGCACAGAAATTTTCTTATTTACAATAAGGGCAATTAACATGAAAAAGTTAAGTAAAAATAAATCCCATAAAAATGATTTAAAAGTATTGCATTGTTTTCTGTGGATACTACCTACATTGTCATTGCAGTATGATCTTGGGACATTAATGACTATTCTCATGGTATTTTAATCAAATGTATGGCTCACATAAATCAAGTGAAAATTTGAATATCTGGGTCCATTTCTGTCTGTTTCTAGTATTCACTTTAAGGAAATTGGGTCTCAAATATATGGATAGCTTGACTGTGGAGAGTGTCATGACTGCTGTTGCTGTTTCTCTTGTAGCTTCTGATAGGAAATATATTTTTGCTGATTACTGTTTGTAATATGGATATATATTTTTTCCTCTTCAGGTGGAATATAAGCGTGGACATGAAGAGAGAGTTTCAAAGTTCACCTCTGTTGTAGACACTCCAGATATACTTCATGCAAAGGCTGGAGCACATCTTGCAAGTGATGTAAGTAAACAAAATAGATTGATCTGTTTTTGGCTCTCCAAGTAATTCCTAGCGTATTTATAAATTGCTTGAAAATGTGAACAGAAAGAAAACAAAAAATTAAAGGCAGACTCGTTTTACCATTAAGCATTTAATACTTACAAAGACCATATTCAATTTGAGGCCATTTTAGGCTGCCAGAGCAGAAGCTGGGGAACCAGCCTGTTCCATATCCAGCAACTGGCTGCCATGCAAAATAAAGAAAAAAATGCCTGAGTCTAATGTAAATAGAGCAGGCATCTGGCAGACACCTTGAGTATTTTCTTTAAACAATTTTTTTCATCCTACACCCTGAACAAGACAAAGAGGCCATGCAGAAGATGTGTGATTGTGTAGTTGAAGACCAAATCACAAAGATTCAGACTTCATGGTTCATCTTCCTTTTGGCAGATGACAGCCATGAACGCCTGACTTTGCAAATTTAAAGATTGATTATGTGTGCAATCAAGATACATTTGCTCTAATTGCTCCTGAACTGTCTTGAATTTTTACAGTTGAAATACACGGAAGACTTTGAAGAACGGAAGGGAAAAGGCAGCTTTCCTGCTATGATCACTCCATCTTATCAAATAGCCAAGAGAGCAAATGAATTAGCCAGTGATGTAAGTGTCCAAAGCAAAGTCTCTTTTGGGAAAGAAAATATTAAACTGTCACACAATTTTTTTTACTGGGAGAAATTCCATGAGCACGGCATACTGATCTTCACTGGCTTTCCTTTCCAAATACAACAAAACCGCAACACCCTTGCACTCTTTCATAAGCACCATAGAAGGACATCAGTATTCCTTCAAAATGTACAGTTAATTGTGTTTTTTTATTGGGAACTGAAAGAAAAGCTCTTTTTGTTGGAGAAGATAACATATGGAAGAACATATAACTGAAAGGAAGTGAATTTAAAACAGTATTAAGAGTCATTGAGGAAAATAAGAGATTGGTAATTTTGAAGGTAAAAGCAACTGACCCTAAAACAGTTGCATGTTTTTGTTTGCCTTTGGTCTGTGGAAAACCTTTCACTTTTGTCAGCAAACACGCATCGTGATTAAAGGGCAGCATCAGGTTACAGGCATTGTTTTGACTTCAGCAAATGTAGTGCAAATCTTGGTTTAAACTTGAAGGTTGATTGCCCAAAACTCCCTTTATCACTGGGGATAAAGCATCTTTCAGAAACAAACCCATTTATTGATGGGGTTCAGGTGACCTTGTGGTAAAAAAGTGCTCTGTGGTAACCGTGAATTTGCATTACAGTCAGTTCTAATTTTTCAAACTGCTGGAGCATCAGGGATTAGCCACTGTCGGTCAGGTGGTGCTGAACCTACTGAACCAATGGTCTGAGGTGAAATGGCAAGTCCTATGTTCCTAGTGCATTATTAAAATATACACCACTAGTTCTGTTTTTGCATCTTCAAGTGGCGTATTTGATTTATGCAGCTTGGTGGCAATGGGAATTTTGACAATCCTTTATTGACAACATGTGCATGTCATTTGGTTGTTATTTATTGTGCAGCATCTGTGTACCAGACTAAACTCACCCAGATTATTCGTTTCCTTTCTTCCTGTTAGGTAAAGTATCATCAAAGATATGAAGAAGAGATCAAGGGGAAAGCCAGCCATACAGCTGGAACAGATGTTGCTTTTGCAAGAGAAAATGTAGATCAATATGGACAGGTATGCAACATCCAAGAGATAGCCATGCTGATGTTGATCATTACTACGGCTGATAGCTCAAAGCTTTAGAAACTGGTGACACCAATTTTCACTTTGCTTTCCTGTGTGAGAAAACAAGGTCTGGGGGAAAGGATGGGGTGCAAACAGCACTGTGCTCCTAAAGTGCAATGTATCTGTCACTGGCACCTAAAGATGTGACTACAAGGTGTCTGTGCTGTCACTGCATGATGCATGGTAGGGCCATTCCTAAAGAATGACCTTGGCAAATTTTATCTGTGTGCATGTACACGCTCTACATTCCTATCTTGTTGTTATTTATCACACTGAAATGTGTTTATTCTAGGAAATATTCCCATTCCATGAATAAGGAAATTCAGTCAGGAGAAAAGCAAAAGGGTTGTGAAATGGCAGAAAGTTTGCAGATGGGAGTCTTTTACCTGCGGGGTGTTTTCACAAATCTTAGGAACTTTGCAGCTCTAAATATGTGTTAACAGCACTATCTCTTAGATAGATGATCCCTTAGATTTCACCTCCTCTGCAAAAGCAGTATTATAAGCCTGACATGCTGTAGTTCTGTATTTGTGGAACCGAATAGGCTTTAGTTCTCTTTTGGTCAGGGGCATTCCTTTTGCTTATGTTTCATTTTTAAGGAATACAATTGGTTTCGTGGTCGCCCAAAATGCACCCAAAGTTCTATTCCAATTAGGTTAGGGAAATAGCACAGCTAAATAGAACTGAATGCAGCTAAATGGAATTTAAAAGGAATTGAATAGTGGTGTTCAGGCTTCAGACTACTTTCTTCGTGTAAAGAAAATTATATGGTTATCTTAGGCAGTTTTGTCCTGCTCCTCAGTAGGTCCATATAACTTGGAGAAATGGAAAACAGGGGCTGTACTTTCCTAAAACCTTTGGTATTTTACATTTCTTCACCTCTTCTGTCTAAACCTACATTTAGTATTCTGTGGAAAGCAAACCATCCTTGAAGAATATGAGTTCAGAATTGTAGCAATGAAGCCTTCAATTAGTTCTGTCTTTTGAACTGCTACAAGTTTTAATAGGAATAAACAAATAAAATGAATTTGAAAAAGCACTAATTACATTTCCAAGCATTAGAATTCTTCTGTTTTAGAATTAATTTAAGTTTTCTTTCTTTGAAAGTATCTTCGAAACTTCAGTCATGGACTTCAAATTCAATTTGAGTTTTAATCTTTCTAGATTGGATATGATATTATTAGTCAAATAACACAGAGTCACTGAAATTAATGGATCTTTCTGAGTAAATTGTGACTTAACATGCGTAAAGGGATTAGATTTCTAACTGTTGAGATCATCAACAATGAATTGAGTGTGCATCAGACAGATATATACAGATATACATATATATATATGCATATTTATATATATAACAGGAGACAATTTAAGGAATCTTACCATAAAATTCTTGTGCTGAACATCTGTTTTGTTCATGCTTAAAAACTTCAAGAGTGGCTAAAATAGTTTTTTGAAATTTTGTATATATGTACAATATCAGAAATGATTAAAATGTATTCAAGAAAGTTAGAAGCAAAAGACAGGTTGGTCTTTGTGCAGGATTCAAACTCATTAATGGTATTTTAAGAAACTAACTCAGCTGGATAATCAACTATATATTTTTTTCTATGCCTGTTTATAGACTAATGCCATTGTAACTATGGCATCACATTTTTCACAAACTTGTGGCGTGACCTATTTTAAAACCTGACATTGATGGTGCACAAAATGACCTACAATGAATGGTTTTGCATTGAGAACACACAAAAGGCATATCCCAGATACTTGTAATCCTTCCTATCTGTGCTCTCCATGGCATTCTTGACATGCATTCTATTCATGGCACATTCTATTTTCACTCAAACTGCCTCTTTACTACAAAAGATTTACAAAATATTGCAGAGAAGATACATTACACTATATCTCGCTTGTTTGTATTCTTGTTTGTACTACATATTCTCCCTAGATCTTGCCATAGATGATTGGCAAGGTGGGATGATTAAAAAAATCTCCAGTATTTTGCTGTTAAACTATCTAAATGGCTTTCAAAATGTCAAATATTTACACATAAACTTATCTATAGATGGATTTAAGGATGTTATTTCCACAACAATTGGGATTTTTAATCAGACAAATGGAATTTTGTGATTTTGTTCACTAAGGAGTTTGGCATTTTGATATCTAGGTATCTCTGCTTCATTTATTAATCTCTCTTCAAAGTACATAACTGCACTAGAGAACTATTATTTTTGGTCAATTATGATGCGAAAAATGACCATGGTAAGCTCAAATATCTTATGTAACACCACAAAGGAAGGCTGGTCCTATGTTAAACTTGTTAACTTTAAGCAGGTCTTCTGGCTAACCAAAACATTGGCTATTTTTATAATATTCAAGGAAAACATGTATTGACAAACAGAGAGGCAAGTAGATATCATCTCTGTAAGAAATGAGGTGAGATCAGAAGGGTGTATGTCATTGTGCACTTGAATGGTATCTTGACCACAGCTAATAGCTACCTCAATTTCTCTTGGAATGCAGCACAGGTAGCTTCAGAGGCATAGGTAACTTAACAGGTCAATTTATTCTTATATTTTGATCATTTTTTTCATTCAAAAAAAAATCATTGAAGCCATGAACCTGTCTACTAACAACGACTGTGGGGCTTTGTAAAGTAACCCATGACCCCACCTGCTCATGTGTGATGAGTAAACATTCTGAATTTTCTTCAGGGATATATGGAGGAGTTTGAGGAACGCAGAGGGAAAGGAAGCTTTCCTGCTATGATCACTCCAGCTTATCAAAATGCCAAGAAAGCAAATGAATTGGCAAGTGATGTAAGTATGAAACCTGAATCAATACAATTCATAAACAATTAAAAACAGCAGTTTGTCAGAGCAACGCCTGGGAGGAGAATGCTAAAACTGCACTTGAGAAGTAAACAAAAGTGACATTTCTCTGCATTGCTGGGAACTGGATGGCTCAGGGGATTAATAACATCCATTAATAGAAGGGGGCACAGCTCCAACTTGCATGAGGGAGGAGATGGCTGTAGCAACTAATGGGGAACCCTACTGTTAGGTTAACCCTCCTGGCAAATCTGCACCTGTATTATTAATGAAACCTTCAACTGCCTTAATCATCCTGTGGACTAGTGTGGTATTCCCAGTAGTGAATAAATGGGGGATGAATGAACTGTACTGTTTTGATATTTTGATGTATCATGCCTCTAGCACAAAGCAAGCCATATGGAGGGAAAAAAGCATAGAGTATGACACTGTCACTTCACAAAAGCCAGCTTATTTCTGGGATGTGATTTTTGGTTTTGGGGGATAAACTAAAGGATTGGCAAAGAGGTGGTGGTGTGTGATGCCTGCGTCCAGCCCGTTAGAGGGCCTCAGCCCCATTTGGAGACACCATTTCTGGCAGTGACAAAAAATAGGTCAGTCTGTAGGGCAGTAACCTGTGGCTGCTCTGAAGAGTTCCTGTGAGTGACAACTTTTGTAGTGTGGACACCTGTCCCCAGTGGGGCTGTCTGAGCTGATGAGCTCAGTCTGTCTTCTGGGGAGCTAACAGATGGTTGAGTCTTTCAGCTTGTGTTAGTCTGGACTAGACATGAGCAATAAACTGCAGTGAAAGGATCAGTCATGTTCTGGTACCTGGGCTTATCACTGAGAGAATATAAAACACCTCAAATCCTCTGTGACCAGTCTCAGTTTGATGACAAACTCAGTGATCCCCTGTTTAAACATGAAATATTTAATGTTTCCAGATAAAGATCACAGTTTCATAGGTTTTGAAAATGCTAATGGTCAGTAGTTTCCCAATTAATTTATAATACATAGAGTGAAGAGGAGGATTGGTTCATGGCTGTGAACATTACCAACCTGCCTTATGGTTTCGAAGCCTGAGGAAATGTGTGCAGACTTGGAAAATTAAAAAAACCCAAAGCACTTTGCATTTCAGTTCATGTAAAATAATTTATAAAAGGCCAAGTACTACCTCTCTTCACCCATCCAAGTCCAATTTATGTCAATAACCTGATGTCTAAATTAAATTCAGAAATCCCTTCTTTCAATCTTGATTTTGTAGAGAAACATAATTCCCTTAAATGCACTGAAAGTACAAAAAATACAGCTTTTTAAAAAAGCTGGTTTTTACCAAAAGAAAAGTTTGCAGAGCGCTTCATGACTATCTCTGTAATTCTCTGACTAAAATTAAGTACCAAGGATTAAATTCATTAACAGAAGAGCACAAAAGCTCCAGCCAAGAATCTGCTGGTAATCTGTTCAAGCTGTGGACAACAACCAGTGCTGTTCAGTCTATGTCAAAAATTTATAAAAAATGCTATCTAGTAAAATGTCTTGAGAGGGACTGTGAAGGGCTATGGGGTTTTATTTGGGTTATTCGAGGTAGTAAATACAGTGTTTCAGCTTGGCAAATTCCATTTACTTATCAAAGCAAGCCCAGGGAAGGTATTATCCTGACTCATGAAGCCAGTCTGAATAGTAAGGATGAAAAGGCACACATCTATTTTATAATTCTCCCTACTTCTTTTCAGATAAAATACAAGAAAGATCTTGCCAAGATGAAAGGTGCAGCTCACTTTCACTCCCTAACAGCTGAAGACAACTTGGTCCTTAAACAAGCCCAAAGTGTTAACAAGCTTGTCAGCGAGGTAAGGGCTTGAATCGATCTCTTAACGAGTTTGGGAGCAGCTCACACAAACATTTGTGTTTGATGAGTAAGGACTGCAAGTTAAAAAAAAAGCTGTTGTTCTTACTGCATTGTACATAACAAAAATCTCTGTGCGTAGCACAGCAGCTGGAGACAAAAGCCCAAGAGCAGATCTTCAGGTGCTGTGTTCTGACCCTTCCAATCATCCGTATGAAAGTGAGGGAAATTAACCTCAGGAGAAGTGATTCTAGTTCTGACCCCATGAAGATTCAAAATCTGAAAAAACCCCACCCCAAACCTGAATTGTGCTTTTAACATGATATTAAGATATAATGCTTTAGGATGAGTTGGTTGTGTACCTTAGAGTGTCTCAAAGGGTATTGTAATAATCAAAAAATCAGAAGGACAGAAACAAAATTTATCCCATTCTGGTTATGCAGATTTCTGTTTTCTCCCATCATGTGGAAGACTATGAGTCACTCATAATTGATTCTTTTTCTGCTTGGTAAGGGAAGATTGCAGGAGAATTCTCAGTAGATTCTGAATTATTAATTTATTTATAGTGTCATATCAGCTATAAAACTATTAATAAATGTGAGTTTCTAGAACTTCCCCATGGCAGTTTAAAAACTTGCACTCTTGAGATGTCAAAGTATAAAACCTTCAATAATGAAAAACCCCTGGAAGTAGGGCTGGAAGGGGCCTCGTGGGCCAATGATTCCTGGCTCCTGCTGGTTCGACACAGCATCTTATAATCCTCCTATTCCAATTTCTAGCCTACATTTGTCCCTGTCCACTTTATTAGCACTGTGTTTTGTGCTAGTGTTGCCCTTTAGTTTAAAAAGTTCTTCTCCCTGCATGGGTACTTTTTTGAGAGGTTTACAAATATACCATTTTCTTCTCTCTGCCTTTGATTTCCTCGACTAAGCAAGCTGAGTTCTTCTCATCTCTGTCTTTCACTGCAGCTGTTACAGGCTGAGTACATGCTCCTTAAACAGGAATGACTGTAAGAGTAAAAAGCTCTTGCTGAGGTCTTGCTGGAATCTGGTACATGGCACATTTGTACGTGTTCATTTGCTCCACACTCGCCTTAGAATTTCTTTGTATATCACTTTTTTTAAAATAATTTTCCTCCTGTCACTGACTTGTATACTTTGCAGAGGATGAAATTGCGTTTCTTTTTCCTATAAAATGAGAACTGAATATATGAAAATTCTCTTCATAATAATTTTCATCATATGCCATCTGATGAAAACCATGTATCAAATCTCTGAGCAGTGGGTCTGCCTAATAAAAACTGTATGAAGGAACTTGATAAAGCAGATTAGGGTTTTACCATAGCTTCCCATTGTGCATTTTTGTCACTAAGGTGGAGTACAAGAAGGATCTTGGAAATAACAAAGGCTACAGCATGAACTACTGTGACACTCCACAGTTCAAGAATGTGAGCAAGATCTCAAAATTCACCAGTGATGTAAGTTTGCAGTACCTCATGTGTGGCTTGCTTGCCCTGGTAGCTGCTGGAATCACAGGTCATCTTTGTGTGTTTCAGATACATGTGTGCTGGAAATGTGATTATAACTGACTTTAGCCTGTTTTTGTACGACACTTATCCTAGTGTGTCCTGATGTATAGCTGGGGCTCATTTTATTTGGGATTATGAAAAGTATTATTATGGTATTTGGAAGAGAGGTCATTTACCGGGTACTGCTGATCTAAACAGTCAGTTGTTACTGTTGTCTGTCATAATTATTACTTATTTCATTGTGCATGTCCATTTCCTGACTGGACAGTTAGGCAGAAGGTACTTCACCAGAGTTCATGCCAGAGAGGAGCATAATTACTGTGTGAAAATAATCAGCGTTAATAATTATACCTCTTGTTTTTCATGCAATACAATGTTGTTTCCTACTGCCACTTACAATTCTCTGAAATCCCAGAGGAGTAAATATTTTACCATACAGCTGAGATGGTCGAGTGATCAATTTTTCTTGTCAAATCCCCCACTCTGGGACTGGTGAAATATGTACCAAAACAATCCAATTTTGTTCATTTGTTAATGCCTGAAGATTGTCTCCCTGGAACTTTGTTCTAGTATTTATTTCTGATGAAACACAGATGTATCTTCTTTATGTATCTTCATATCAGGTGATATAAAGAGCAAGTAAATGATATCTACTAGAACAAGAAACTCAAAGAAGGTTTTAGCTTTTATTTTTTAAAGTACCAAGGCTGTTGTGTACTAATGAGTTCCTGTATTGGAGCAACACTACTACTAGTAGTAGTTGTTGTAATTGTAAATAGTAACTAGTAATTGTTACCAGAGCTGTAACAATTTGTCTCCCTGCTGTAAAATAGGGAAACTCTGAAAAGTTGAAACTCTTCTGTAGAAAAGTTGAATATATTTTCTCAGAGTATTTTTATCTTTTTTTTGTGCAGCTTAAATACAAAGAAACCTACCAGAATGAAATGAAAGGTCACTATGTGGGCACTGGCATGGACAAGAGGATGCTCCATGCCATGAAAGTTGGCAGCTTGGCAAGCAATGTGAGTCTGTTTTAATCACACTTGTATGGTTGTTGCCTCCTTGTCTTTCAGTTTTTTCAGAATTAAGCTGATAGAAAACTTTAGCTCATACTGTACTGGGCATCTGATGGATAGAGAAGGTGAGAAGCGGGGAAATTCTGGAAACCCTTTTGTACTGTCTTACGGTTCACTGTGTGGAAGAAGTTAAAATAAGAAATTTCAGTGATCTGGCAACATACTGAGATCCTTCAGTTTTCTTTGACATCAGTAGGATGCTGAAGGTTGTTTGCCACCACCCCCAGGGTCAGACCTTTGCTGGAAAAAACAGTCTTTAATGAAGATTTCTGGATTCCAATTTAATTTACTGGGTTAGTCAAGAAGCTATTTCATTACATACCATTCCTTCAAGTACATTATTTACAAATCTGTAAGAAGCTTGAGAACTAAGCAGGAAGATAAAAGAGATGTGTCATAGGTGGAAGTTAAGTTAATGCTCCCACTGTTGGCATTGGATTAATTGAGAAGCTGAAAAAGAATCAATTAGTGGCTAAACTATGCAAATAATTTCATTTTCTTTGTCACTCATGACATTGAACTTACTTTGTTTCTTGTATTTAATATTAATATTATTGTTTCTCCTTTCCTCTTGACTGATAATTATTCAAACAAATGACAGCTGAAAAAAAAAAGAATGATTTTTTTTGTTCTCCCTGTGTTTCAGATAGCCTATAAGTCTGATTACAAACACGACGGTGTTGACTACAATTACCCAGCTACTCTCACTCCTTCATACCAGACAACAAGAAAGTTGGTCCCTTTGAAAGATGTAAATAATTTTATGGTTTTGTTTTTGTTTTTTGGGTTTTTTCCCCCCTATGACTTGCCTAGCTCATCATCTCTCTCTGTAGGAGAGATTGTGATGGATTGCATGTGTCAAATGATGATTTAATGATAGGAGCCAACAGCCATTGGTAACATTGCTAACTTTTTTTAAAGCAAAAAAGTGCAGTGTCAAGAGGTCTCAGAGCAGTGGAAAGTGCTGCCATGTCCTGTCGTTGCTTCAGCTCAGCACAGGCTGTAGAGTGGTGTGAAATCAGTGACTTCTGCCCTGTCCCAGCTCTGTGCTGTGGAAGTCTCACCATCCTGGGGCAGCTCCAACAAGCAGCAGCGAGTACTGAAAGCACTGAAAGGACAGGGAGACTAAACCAGCCTTTGTGAGTCCTTTGTGAATTTCCCGAGGACAGGTGTTGCCCTTTGAAGGGGACCTGGCTGGTCACATAACCTTCCTCCAGCCTGTGGTCCATGTGAAAGAGGAGCCCTTGTGCCTGGGCTTGGGTTGCTGGGGGAGCAATCTGAGGAGGTTTGTGTACTGCTGGGTTGTGTGTGTCCTTCACACAAAGGAAGGATGGCAGTCTCTGCAGCTCATGATCCTTTCACCTCCCCCAAGCATTAAAAGCTTGACTGATCTCCTCTACCACTGGCAACTTACCCTATATCTTAGGAGCACAGTCACCAGGCTTATAAAATCAACAGTCAGAGAGCAGCAGCTCTGCAGGGCATTTCTGACTTCCTAAAGTGTGTACGCCCTGTCTTTACACTGAAATTGCAATAAACCAGAAGCAATATGCCTTAGAGAGGTCAATAACATTTTGTGAGATTTATCTGGGCCTAAACACCTCTTCCAAAACAAGGATGGTAGCATGAAGAGCTACAATTGGGAACCCTGATGTTTTTGAGAAAGTGTTGGGTGTACTTCACTCTAACATGAGCTGTTGCCTCCACAGCAGTAATTTCAGCTTTTCCTTTGTAAAAGATGAGAACAGCAAAATTCAGTGTTTGATTGCTTACTGTGTGAGACAGCTGTGTTCTTAAAGAGTTCAGTGTAACCATAAACTCATGTCCAAAATGTGAAGAACATTTCAGCAATTCCAGTGGCTCTACAGTCGATAGCATCAGGGTTTGAAACACGTAATTCCACTGGCCACAGGGACTCCATTGCACCAGTCCTGATTTAGGGTTTTGAATTAGTCCCAGGACTTGTGTGTTCCCAAATAACCAACATGCTTACTCGGAATTCTTCTAGGAATACAACTCTCTCATACATTAAGCAATCACAAGTAGCAATAAATGCACAGTTTCAGTTAAAAAGAAATGATCTCTTTCTGTGGAATTAAATATCTCTCTGTCTCTGATGAAGCAAATGCACTGTTTTAAGTACCTTGATCACTTTGGACCTGTAAGATAATTCAGACCTTTTTTGCTAGCTTTTATCATTCTAGCAAAATGACGATGTTTATGTGAGGATATGGGAGATAAGATTTTCATTGAAATAGTTTCAGTAACTCAAAGTCTCCAGAAATATGCTCCACTTTACTGGAAGGAAATGTTCTTAAGAAACTAGTTTTAAGCAATGTGATTTGCAATGTTTGCAAAGTGGTGATTAACTACAGTGAATATTAATGAGACCCTACAGAGAATAATAATTGTGGTTCGTAGTATTGCAATGAGTCCTTTTGCAGCAACAGGTTTGAAAGGAAGCTTCATATGTTTTTTTTAATCATGCATAATTTGGGTCTTTAACATAATTATTTTCTAACTTATTGTTGTTGCTACCATATTAATGTGTTAGTAATCTAGTGAGCTCCAGTCCTCTTGATGGCTGACATTGAAATGACTTTTTTTTGTATTTAAAGTACATATTTTTCTTTTCTTAACATCCACACAAAACTCTGACCACAAAGGGAAATTCTGTGGTTAATTTATTACATTGAAACTCAGTAAAGACCAAATATAAGAGAGCTCATTTGCTCTACTCAGTGCTACACTGGAAAAATCTCTTCATAGACAGTTACAATAATTCTTGTCTGATAAAGATAAAAATGGACGAAGTGTTGGTTAAGAATATGAGTTTTATAGCAATGATTTGGGGGATTTTATAGCAATGATTTGCAGCTGGTGCTGCATCTTTGTAAGAGTTTGTGGGTTTACAGGGAGGGATTATAAGTGAAGCTATTTTCAGAGTGGGATGAAAACTGTGACCTCAGACAGGGAAATTTTCAGAAGCACTAACTCAGATCTCATCCAAGAGATCCTGGCATTTTTCCTCAGCTCTACTTATTACAGTTTAAGTAATATTTTATCCAGAGTATTAGTCAGCAAAATCTCATCTATGCAATCTCTCATTTTTCAGTCTTATGATTTCTTCATTTACTAAATTTTTTAAATTTTATTTTAAATTAGGTAAACTACAGGCAAAGCATAGACAAGCTGAAGTACAGCTCCGTTGCCAGCACTCCACAAATTGCTCAAGCCAAAATAAATGCTCAGCAGCTCAGCGATGTAAGTTCTGCCATCATTAGCCACTGTTGTTTATTACAATGATGAGATAATTTAATTTTACAGCATTTGTAGCCTTATGTGTTTTATTCTTGATAGTTCTTCCGCAGATTCATAGCCAAACCAAGAATACATATTGAATGAAATCACTTTCAAAGATATGGCAAGCATATTAGTAGATCTAATATTTGTCTCCATTTTTAAGAATTATATCAGTGTGCTTTTTACAGATATTATTTTCTGTGTATTTATTAAGGCAAGGTTTTAAATTTTATCTTTTGTACTTGAAGATAATCAGTGTCTCTTATTTATAGAGTAAGTTTCTACTTCCTATGCTTAAGTAAAAGTCAGCCTTATTGCCTTCATACTTGCATCACAAATTCCTATGAGTGTATTTATAATTTATGGCACAAATAACCTGAAATTCAACAGCAATCAATCAATCTAATGGTTATATTTTTATTAAGTTAAAAATAACTGAGTTTTTCGCTGAACTTTTCAACATATGCAGCTGAACTACCGAGCCCAGTATGAGAAGACAAAAACAAATTACACTCTACCTCAGGATGTTCCCCTGTTAGTGAAAGCAAAAGCCAATGCTGAGTTATACAGTGAGGTAAGTCAAGCCTTGGGAAAATCCTGGCATTCATGGTGCTCTTAATAGACTGAAATGACTGTAGAGATGATGACACTCTTTCTGGAAGCGTTTAGCTTTTATCCTTTGGCTTTGTACTAAAGAACATGAAGTGTAGTGCCCAGAATAGACAGAGATACAATTTCAAGGACAATGAAACTTCTAGACTTTTTTTCCCCAAGACATTTTCAGATGATCTGAATTTCCTTAAATCAGTAACACAGTATTCACTTCACAAAATTAACTTCTTCTGAGGTGACGTTTGTGTGGAGAACCAACATTTGCACAGTTCTAGTTATTCAAAGTCCACTGAAGTCAATGGAAAGGAACAGTGACTTCAGCCAACTTGGATCAAGCCCACTGTTGCTCCACTCATAATTCCTGGCAATAAATAGTGATTCACTTAGTGTCTTGTGGGTTAAACCCAAGTGCTTGCAGGAAAAGCTGGATTTCTATCTAATTTTTAGTGTATTTTTCAGGCCTCCATTGTCACAGATAGTTTTGTAGGGGGAAAAAAATCCAAGACAAATAAGTGCAAAATGAGGGAAAAACCTCCAAATATTACTGGTGTGACTTCTATTTTTTAACCAGTTTCACAATTTTTCATGGTTTTGAATTGTCATTACTGCAAGTTTTTTGTGTTCCTCCCTAAGTTTTATTTGAGTTACACTGACAGAGTGTTGTGGAGGAGTGTTCTTTGCGACTGTACTGTGTTGGGATGCATGCTCATTGTTAGATACTGGTAAAATATAAACATGCAAAAAGCCAGATTCAGAAACTGAGGCTTCCCTTCTACCTTCATTAGGTGCATGTATAGTATGGATAAAGGCATACTTGATCTTGCTTTAATGGAATTTCAAGTGGGATCTTGAAAATGAGCTTAAAAACTATTAAAGTTCCATAACTTTTAGAAGTTAAATAGGTGTTTCTCATGCATTTCATTGGTATTTGTGAGATAGTGTGGCTCAGGAGTGTGCTTTTGAAGACAATCCCCTGATCACAAGGGCTGCTTTCACTGACCTCTGCTTCACAGAGGGTGTGGGGTGGCCTCAGAGCACACAAGCTGGATTCCTTTGGAATGCTCTTCAGGAGCTCCTGTAAAAGCTGCAGCTTCCAATTCAGTGCGTGGGACTTGCCTGGTTATAGTTTGGGAGTGAGGAAGAAAAATCCTGCAATGAGTGATGTCTTGTCTGGTTCTTAGCACTAGCTGTTCAGCTCAGCTGTAGATCAGCTCTTATAGATCTATACTATTTAGATCTCTTTATGTCTGCATAGGTAGACATAACCAGAGGCAGTTTTGAAAAATCCTCCCTCCTCCATATCTATCTGAAATTGAGGATTATTGGTGGATGTTCTGGGACATTAAGCACCTGTGAACTCCAATAATAAAATTTTGACTCAATCCTAGACAATTAATTAGCTCAAAATGACAACGAACTGTGACTTAAGAAGGTCCCAGTCTGTAGACTGAGCATATTTATGCTTCTTTTTTTCCCCTGAGTAATTTCCACGTTTGTTTGAAAATACTGTGTGTTTATGTGTTAATGACATGTTGCTGTCTTTCCTTTCTCAGATTAAGTACAAAGAAGGCTGGGAGAAGAGTAAGGGCCGGGGCTTTGAAATGAAACTTGATTCTCTACCTTTACTTGCTGCCAAAGCTTCAAGGGATCTTGCCAGTGATGTATGTTACATATAGTTACCTGGGAATTATTCTTTATATAAGTAGCTACAGCACAGGGAAATAAAGCTTAGCTTGCTTCGTTTGGGTTTTTAAATGCTGCATTTGGCTCTCCATCTTTCTCAATGGCTAATGAACAGTTGGAAACTTTCTCAGATTCTGCTGTGAAATTTCACTCTCCAAAAATTATTTTTGAAAAATCATGTGGACAGAGTGAAGCACAATTTACAGAATAATCCCATAGTGAAATTCAGTGTTTTGAATTGTTTATAGCCTCAAAAATAGTATTATCATCTACTATAAAGGGAATGCATATTCCTTTAGTCTGCTTCTTTAGCATAAACACATGTATATAAAAAAATTCCAAACAAAATCTTTCTAAACAACTTATATCAAGATTTCTAACTTATGGAGAGGCAGAAAAGGGAGACACTTTTTCTGCAGCTGGAAAGAGTTCAGCTGTGGTGGGGATTCTAAAATCCCACCTCATTAAAAAATCAAGTCTTGAATTCCTTGCTTGGATTGATTTCTTATCTTTGCCTCTAAGAGCCAGATAATTTAGCTAATCAGAAGAATTCAAGTTTATAAGCATATTCACCTCAGCCTTAAAGACTGAGGTTAAAGACCTAATAAATGAGACTGACCTCGCATCTTTGGAATTTCTAAGAAAATCTGGGAAATTTGAAGTGACAATGAGAGAATCAGGCTAAGCTCTTCTAAATTTTGACCATCCAAATAACCAGTGAGAAACACATTGTTTATCTCACGGGCAATTGGAAATATTCTTAGATTATGCTGTTTTTTTTGGACAGATTAAATATAAAGAAGAATATGAAAAAACAAAAGGAAAAGCAGCTGAAACCAAAGATTCGAGACTTTTGCACTCTCTGAAGGTGGCCAAGATGAGTAGTGAGGTAAATTATTTCTCTTACTCAAAAGGTGTTTTTCATAATTAGGAAACTTTCAGCAACACTATGTGATCTACCACCGTTGCTGCTCTCACTGTGAGAAATTCTTGGAAGCATTTAACAAAATTGGTTTCCTTCACCATCTGTTAATCTGCAGTGATTGCACAGCTGGGGATTTTGGGCAATGGTGTCCTTATTTTTGGGGCATGAAAATAACATCCCGTTAAAACATCAATATGAATAAAATATCATCATATTAAAATCTCAATATAAAGACTTCTATACAGAACTTTCAAGTCTGTAAGGATATATTTGAATGCAAGATGTATTGTAATAGAGAAAATGTCTCTAGAATCTAGAAAATTTACCCTGGTGTCTGTTTAATCCCTTATAGGACCTGATTCTACATGTGTTTGGTGATTTGTTGTTTTTTTTTTTTTTCTAATCTGCATAAGGACCCAAACAAGAGGGGTGACTTAAGATAGCTTTGTAATATCTCATACAGACAATCTATTTTCATTGCTATTTCTAGATTGCCTACAAAAAAGGTTTTGAGGAGAGTAAGGCCCACTTCCATCTGCCCATGGATATGATAAACCTGAGGCATGCTAAGAAGGCTCAAGCTCTTGCCAGTGATTTGGATTACAGAACGAGACTCCATGAGTACACAGTGCTTCCAGAAGATATGAAGACCAAGTGGGCAAAGAAGGCCTATGATCTCCAGAGTGATGTAAGATAATGTACACCCAGCTTAACTGCTAAAACCAATACAAGAGATTATAACTTTTTTCCATTTGATGTTAATTCTTGTTTCATATGAACACTGTATGATTGTACTATGGCTTTTAAAAATGTCTTTGCAATGGCTTTGAAACTGGAAAGGGTGCACATGTTCACTTGCATACATTATACACATGCTCCCTGTGCTAATAAATGTAATTTCCCTCTGCAGCTCCAATATAGGGCAGATCTGACATGGATGAAAGGAGCTGGATGTATCACAGAAGGAAGTCTTAATATACAGCAAGCCAAAAAGGCAGGAGATTTAGTCAGTGAGGTAAGCAAACTTCTCAGGCTTCGGTCTGTTGTTCATTCAAAGGTTCATGCACATTTATTCCATTACATCATGGGGAATAGGTAAGGGATTCCTAACAAGGAATATCTGAGAAATGGAAAAACTGATGGGCATAATTTAGTTATTCTATAGTTTAGAAGATCCTGGGTTTTCCCTTTATATAATTACCAAAATTATCTGTGAGGTAGAAATCCTGTAGTCGTGTTTTCACCTCTTTTCATTCTCCTGTCCATTTTGCAGATCAGCATTGAATTTCCATTCAGTTTCATGTGCTGCATGAAGTACAAAGAGGCTTTAAGGAACAGTATTGAAAAATCAGATATTTTTTAGCCATAGTTGAAAATTTTCTTGCTCCTTGACAAGTAGGGGCTGTGACTTTACAGGCAACTTCAGCTTTTCTTGCTTTTCATGGCTTTTGCTTTATTAATTCATGGCTTTGCACTGCCATTAACCTTGTGGAAGTAAACTTCCTCAACTTCTTAGCTATGGTTGAGCAGTCTCACTAGTGGTAAGAAAACTAGAGAACAGAGAGAAGAATAAATTAGGGGAAGTTTGACAAGAAGGATAAAATCCCACTTAGTTCTGGAAGGAGGAAGAGAAGCCAGTTAGTTACTGGCTATCACACTCTCTGACACCTTGGGTCTCTGACATCCTCTCACTACTCCTGCAAGGGGAAAAATACATTTTAAAAACAAAAGAAGAGCACTACCTCAGATCTGACATCTGCTTCTGGGGTGTGCTGTAGTAATAATCACTTCCACAAATATTTAATCCATAATGATCTGCCTTTTCAATCCAGTGCTGTGCAAGGCCACGAGACAGCTGACAGTCACTTAAACTGGAGACTGGTGGATATTATTTTAGAGATCTCTGTTGCCATACAAAGCCTGGTATTTTGTCATTTCTTTGCAGGATGTCACTACATTGTGTTCCATGCAATGTGACAAAACATGCTGTTTTTAATCTGCCTCCCTCCCTTCCAGGTTTCTAAAATAAAGCGATGAGCACCTCTTTGAAGTGCTGCATGCTTTTTTAACTTCTATTTTGTGTTCCCCTAGCAGAGACACTGTGTAAACTGATCTGTTCACCCATCAGTTCAAACAGAAGAATTTTTCTCCTGAAATGCCAGATAATGAAAAAAATGCATTTGCACCCTTTCTAGGTGGAATGCCCCACTTCATGACTGAACTGGCAGAATAAGAATTCAATTAAAGTATACAAGAAGTGTTTTCTTGCTCTCCCCTGTCACACTGTGGTCTTGAAACAGAGTCCTGCATTTCCTTGTACTGTCTCAAAGAAAGAAACAATGCCTAGCTCGCTCTCAAATGAGTGGTGCAAAAGGTTGAGGCAAAGACATTAATTTAAAACAGGTCTGTTCTAAAGCCTTATGAAGTCAATTAAAGTTTTCCATTCACTTCAGTGTGTGTCAGATATAAAACAAAATGTAAAAGGGAATGAAACTATGGACAGTCTTATTTACCAAACTAAAAATATTAGTCTCTATGTGCATTTGTCCATGTAAATACTGGCACCAGAGGATGAATAAAGAGCAATATTTTTTCCCATATCTGAGACCTGAGCCTTGTGGAGGTCTCTCATAGCTGTTCATCCCAGAAAGGCTTGACTGCAATGTCTATGCCTAGCTCTGCTTTGAAAAGAGGAAGGTTTTGAGAGAATGGGGAAGATTTTGAATCCATGTTACTTTCAGGACTCTGAAATTGCTTGCTCTAATTTAATTATCATCTTAATAATTTAAAAATATCTTGATAACATATGTTCAGTAGTTTGAACCACCTATGCACGTGCTTGAGAAGTCTCTTGTAAGGAAATGAGATAATAACTGTGGCTTATCAGCTCTCTTGGGCCCTGACTTAAGTCATACCCAGGTTGTGAACACCACTCACTGGTTGGTGTACAACCTAGGTCCTGTAAGATATGTAGACAGCACATCTGGCACCAAAGATACCCATGCCTGCAGTGTCAGCAGCAGTGCATTTGGCACACACTTGTGCACTGCCCTCCTCACCTCAAAATATCAGCAGCAGGTAGTACTTGAAAGTTTATCTTGTTGAAACCTGTCTTAAAACTGTCTTGGGAATTTACAGGGCACTTCTGGATCTATCACTCATGCATTTTTAAAAAAGTGATATGGTTTGGGGGGGAGGGCAAGTGCTGTAGAAAATTTTGTGTAACTTGCTTTAATTTGCTGTAGAAAAAGTACAGGCAGAAGGCTGATGCTCTGAAGTTCACCAGTGTGGCTGACAGTTCTCAGATCAAGCATGCCAAGAAAAGCCAGGAACTTCAAAGTGATGTGAGTCCTTGACTGAATTTGTCTCTTTGCAAGCAGCTTAGGTATAGTGTGGTCATTCCTGACATATGTACACCAGTGTGATGGTAAGAGAGCTCCCAATCATGAAGCCTTTCAATATATAAAGTTTCTTCACATTCATTCTAAGGGGTTTTATTTGTTTATTTGATTAATTATCTCCTTGAAATCTTTGAACTAGAACAACAACAACAAAAATCATGCACCACTGAGAATGGGGTCCTGACTCTTGCTACTTATCTCTTGTGTGCTGGACAAACTGCCTTTCTGTGCGTGCTGAAATCAGAATAGTAAATCTCATAGATTTAGAGCTTTATAGTAGGGACTTCTTTTGCTGTGGGATGTAAGAAATGTAACATTTTGTGAAATGAGGCATATTTTCATAGTTTTTCAACAGCTCCTCCAAGAACTTCATGGGCTAAAACAGAGCAGTTCATTTCTCTGCTATCGTAGCCCTGGGATATAAAATGGGGATGATTTCTACTCAGATCATAAAAGGTCCTTGATGTTTTCATTCAAAGTTGTAGTGTTAGTCCTCACTGGAGTATTGTGTCAGCAATTACATTTAGGTCACAAATGTTCTCTGCAGATTCTATTGCTTAATGTTCTTCATTTCATGCCTAAAATTCTCTCTTTCTATGTCCTATTAATGACTTTCATTCTACCCAAGAAGTAGCTGCAGTTTAATGTCGGATGAAATATGTTCTTGCATGCATTTTATATAGAGTGCGAGTTGCTGTCAGCTTTATGGCTAGATAAGTAGCTAACTTTCGGAAATAAAATTGAAGTATCCTGATATATGTGCTGTTTCACACCTTCCTTGAAATTTAACCATGAATATTTTGATCAACCCAACTGTGTAGGTCAGTTTTTAACTCCATATTTAACACAAAATAAGTTAACCCCTACAAATCCTTGAATATTTGGGGTGTTTTAACCAGTGTTCCTTCAACGTTAAATGTTGACTACTGCTTGTTGACACTGCTTTGCTTCCTGTGGACAGGTTGCCTACAGGTCGGGGAAAGAGCAGTTTCTTCATCAGTACACCATCAGCAAAGATGACCCTGTCTTCATGCTGGCCAAAGCAAACGCTGCCAATATCAGTGAGGTACTGTGTGATTCCCTCACTCCTGTGAACAGTTACAGCTGCTGTGAAATACTGCTTCTGTAGGTAAAAGTTACATTCTTCCTCAGAGAAGGTCCTCATGTTTTAGATACAAAACCTTGAAATTTAATTCCATGCTCCTAATAAACAGCAGTCACATCTGCTGTTCTGAAGACTTGCCACTTCTAGAGTTTGAAGCCATCCATTTTTCACATGCTTCCAGGTGAGTGGCACACTGACAGTCTCAGTGGAACCAGGGAGATATTGGGGGGTTGCAGTAACCACAGTATCCACAGTTACAGGATGTGAAGGAAGACACCAGGATCTGATATGTAGCCATATGGTTTCTGGGCATGGAGTGTAGGAGGGACTCATTACTTGAGAGCTTTCACTGTGACTACAGAACAAACAGAATGGATTGATGGTAATAAAGAAACTGTGCTGTTGTCATCTCTTTAGAAACTCTACAGGAGTAGCTGGGAGAAGCAGAAGGAAAAAGGATTTGTGCTTCGTTTGGATGCTTTGTCATTCTTGACAGCTAAGGCAAAGAGGGATCTGGCAAGTGATGTGAGTATGGACTCCATCAGCCTTCTTTTTCTTAGTGCAGCTGACAGTCCAGGTTGCTGCTGATGCTGGGGATGTGTCACATATGTCTCAGTGCCCTGAGCCACCCTCACTCGATTCATGCTAAGGAGCGATGGAGGAGTTGTCTGGGTGATTGGCATTCTGTAATTAGTCAGAAGGTTTGCTCTGAGCAATTCAGAGCTTTTCCCCGCGTGCTGACTGTGTTTTCCTATTCTCATTTTGACTCAAGGGTGAATTTTAGAACTCAAAATGAAGTGGAAATCTTCTGTGAAACATTATTACTTACTGCTTCTATGCCTGGCCAGAAAATTCCTGAAAGAACCTTCTGACCACTGTGCCTAAAGAATGTTGTTTTTCCCAGAGAGAACCAAAGAGAAAATATTTCTTAAATGTTTTTGTGAACATAATATTATTAAGAAAGGGCTTATTCTTTATAGACACTAATTTCTAAGGCATTCCAGTTCTCTTTTGCAAATGGTCCTCTTGCTTGTATTGAGGACACAGCATACCACACCACTGACAGGTCATTGCTTTACTCCCAGTAGAGCTGTCAGCTTGGCAGCTTAAATCATTTACCCTGGGTCTGTTTTCTTCTTCACAGGTTAAATATAAGGAAGGTTATGAGAAGATGAAGGGTAAGCTCATTGGAGTAAAAGCTGTGGAGGAAGATTCGCAGATGGCTCATTCTCTGCAGATGTCAAAGTTGCAGAGTGATCTGGAGTACAAGAAGGCCTTTGAGGGAACAAAGAGTCAGTTCCAGATCCCCATGGACATGGTTAACCTTGTTCATGCCAAAAAGGCTCAGAATCTGGCCACAGATATAGGATACAAGACATCTCTCCACCAGTACACAGCCCTGCCTACTGACAGGAGAGTGGCATGGGCCAAGTGGGCCTACGGGTTGCAAAGTGATGTAAGTCCAAAACTTCACATATTTCAATACCCTCTCATCCACCCCATTCTCAGCCCCACTTAGGGCTGACTTTCTTCAGACATTTATGCTTGTAATGCCATGACATCTTTATGCACCTAATTTTTCAGCTATTAAACAGTGAATATTAACAGTGAATATTAACTACTTATTTCCTCCAGAGACATATTTAAGTTGTGCAGTGTGTTGAGGGTTATAACTCCGTTTATGAGCATGGCTTCTTCAAAGCCTACTTCAAATGCTAATAAAACCCTAGGATTCCTATATGATGTACAATTATTTTTGTTTCCTAATGTGCAGGGAGGTTAAATAATGTATGGTGATAAAATTGGTGATAAAATTCCATATGGAGACCACATGTTCAGCTGTAATCATCAGATGAACTGTCTGATACTGTAAACAGTCAAGTTAGACTTTCCATTCTGAGGCTGTAAGTCAGAACTTTTTAAGGAGACTGAGATAGAAATGTGTGCAGGCCTTGTTGACTGCTGAAACCTTTGTGACATCTTTGAGAAACCTGACTTACAGCCAAGCATTTGAAATTCAGTACTGTTGGTAGGAGAGATTTTGCGAGGAAAGTGAGAAGTGCTCCTGTCCTCTTCTTCCTTAAAGACACATGGAAAAACAAACAAAAAACCCCTGCTTTCTCTCCAGCAAAACAAAAGGGTGTGATTTGGGAAATGCTAAGCATAATTTTCTTTTTATTGCAAGTCATGGATGATATTTTCAAAAGTACTCCATATAGAATATAACTGAAGTTAGAGTAAAAATTGTAAACAACAGTAAGGTGTAGACCACTTTTAAAAATTACCTTGCAAGGCATAATGCACAAGTGCTGGTGAGTTCCTTATACTTCTATTTCTTTTGGTTTTTGTTTTGTTTTGTTTTTTGTTTTTTTTTTTGCTTTCGTTGCAACTGTGCGATAGTGAATAAAACAAAAG
The DNA here is from genome assembly GCA_008694505.1 of Cyanoderma ruficeps. Classification (NCBI taxonomy): domain Eukaryota; kingdom Metazoa; phylum Chordata; class Aves; order Passeriformes; family Timaliidae; genus Cyanoderma; species Cyanoderma ruficeps. The sequence goes on along the minus strand of VZDJ01000116.1, from coordinate 22,234,730 downwards.
CAGGCACTAATTTGACTTCATTGTTGTTCCAGAGATGTCTTGAATCCTTTCATGGCATTTTAAGTGTATGAACACCAACAATAGGAAATTTTCTTTCCTTTGTCAGAACCGATACAGAGCAGATTTGAACTGGATGAAAGGAACTGGATGGATAGCCACTGGGTCATTAAATGTGGAACAGGCTAAGAAGGCAGGAGAACTCATTAGTGAGGTGAGATTTCATGACAGCATGTAACAGAATTTGCTGCATAATGTGTGCAAAATATCTGTATAAAATTAAAATAATTTCCACTCAAAGGGGAAAGAAAAAGGCATACCACATGAAAGCCCTCAAAACCAGGGATAGGACTGGTAATTAGAGGGAAACCAGATACCAAACACATACCAGTAGGAGTCCATATAGCCTTTGCAAAAACAAAGTAGGTGACAAATGATATTATGAATAATAATGGCAATCAAACAGTGCTCAATTGCTACCCACTAGCCCACCTTTTTAATGAAGCAAAACAGGAGAGATGATGAAAAGATGGAGCCACTGGACGCAGAACCTTCTTTTATAACAGATACACGTTTCCTTCTTGCTCATTTTTCATATATATTCATGCTAGCTATTGAAATTCGTATAGATATCTGTGTCAGTAGTTATCAGCCCAAGTAGTTTTCATCCTTATTTCTCCCTATAACCAGTATCACTTACAGTAGAAGGCAGACTCTAGAATACTTTATGCCTGCCCCATGAGACCTTCAAATGAAGTTCTGGTGGAAATGGTTAAAAGGTTCATAGAATTCTGTTTCTGTTATTTCAGAGTTATTTCAGTTATTTCTGTTATTTCTTCTGGCCAAATCTGCTGCTGTAAGAGATTGAACCCTGTGATTTTTCAATAGCTATGATGCAGGAATCATGTGTCCATTCAGTCTGCAGCATCTCAGAAAAATACAGTCATCCTTTCACAACTGACTGATTGACTGATTTTTTTCTTTGTATAATCATCCATTGTGAAGAAGGATGGTTTTTTTACACACAATAAATGAGCTCCTCAGCTAGTGTCAAGCAAGGTGGCCTTATAAAAGCTGGTACAGTAATGCCAGCTGGAATAGTAACTGTGAATCTGTACAGGTATTCCATTTGGATGTTACAGTAGTGAAAACTGCTGAGTAGAAATTTGACCCCCTAGGTTGTTCATCTCAACCTTATTGTGAGTACTAAGTAATGTTAGGTTGCTAGGAGCTTTATCCTTTCTTACATACAGTGACTAGTCCTTCTAATACTGCTAAAAAGCCATTGCCAGAATATAATCTCTAGCAATTTTATGTAGAGATGTTCTGGTCAGCTCTGCTTTGTCTCCAAATCTGATTAAGACAAGGCATAAACCATTTTTGTTCCCTGTTAAACTCAGTAAGATTGCTCATTTTAAGATATTACTTTTGGAAACCAAAACATTACTTATAAACATAATACTTATGCTTATGTGTTTTACATTGGTATTTTTAGTCTTTGAAGGGTGATGTTGCTTCAAAGAAACTTCTTCAGGCCACAGCTCAGTTTAAAGGAAAATAACGAGCCATGAGTTTATCTCAGGCACTTAGAAAATTTAGTATGTGCTATTTGGAGGAGTGATAAGGGTATTGATGGATTTAAGACAAGTCCTGCAGAAAGGGAAACTTTTAGTGACCTGGCCAAAAGGAAAAAGTGTCATTTTTCCATTGAACTGCCTACACCTTAATTATGTATATATAACAAGACCAAGAATATCTCAGAAGCTGCTATGAGTCCTTAACAGCAAGCAAAATTAATGTCATTATCTAGAAGATATGCCATAACAGTTAGGTACAGTGTCAATGACACAGATTCACCACATGTTTAAGGAGGCAACCTAAACCCCTAAACAATAACCCAAATAATTGCCATTATTGACACACTACAAATGTCTATCATTTCTTGCTTAAAGGAACTGTAAATTAAAAATAACATCGGTCATACTCTGTGTGAAGTAACGTAGAAAAGATTTTAAAATCCTGAGTTCTGGAGTATTTAGGTAAGCAGAACCTGATCTTGAAATATTTTTCTTATATTTAAAGATTAATATTAATTGGCAAAAGTTATTGTTAGATTGAAACAAATATTAATCTGAAAGTACCTAGGACATAAAGATGAGGAAAGAGGAATAATAATTATGTTCACAAATTCACTCTAATCTCCAGCAACCTATGATTTTTCTCTTTCAAATAGCATGAAAGAGCAGCACAAAATTCACAGCTTTGATCTTTTTCTGCTCAACAGAAGAAGTACCGTCAGCATCCATATGCTTTGAAGTTTACCAGTATTAAAGACACTCCTGAGATGATCCAGGCTAGAATTAGTTATAACCAGGCTGTGGATGTAAGTTATAATGTATATACATTATGATTATAAGAGTGGTATCCTCTTTGAACGACCTGATTGAAGCACTGGCTTTCTCTCTCTTTCTTTCTCTGAGATTATCCTTGGGAACCAGGAAACTTCTGTATTCTGGTGTGGTGCCTCCCACAAAGAGCATGTTTCTAACTTGGATCGGGAAGAGATCCCACAGAAATGAATGGGATTTTCATACAGAAAGCACTTTCTGTCCCATTTATTTTCAGAAGTAAAATTTAGCAGTAAGACCAACCTTTGACCTTTAAAAAACTTTGGCTTTTTGATATTCATTAAGGAAGAACATGTTTGGGGTTCTTCCCCCTTTTCAAACACATCTTTCAAATTTCAGTTTCTCCAAATTCTTTGGAAACAAAATGTAAGGCAGCATGACAAGGAAGGAAAAATAAATTATTTCAAGCTGTCATCTTGCTGAGAGAGAAATCCAGGAGGGGAAACCTTAAAGGGAAGAATTGAGGCTGTTTGGTGTTTAAACATGTTTATTTTTAATAGAAGAGCGATTTAAAAATATTGTAGACTTAACTGGGATAATACAGAAGTGAATAATAAGCAAAAGTCACTCAAAAAAGACAAGTTTCAAACATGAGAGGATGTTTTATTGTGAAAATAGATATTTTTAAAGTGAAGGAGAAGATGAAAGACTTTGTGTAAAACACATGCTATTGTAATACTTTTGGTGTCTGTGCCTTTGGTTTAATTAATAAGATCCAAAAGGCTTACATCTCAGGCAGGATAAATATAAGTCATTTTGTTCCACTGAGCCACAGTCAAAATCAGTCTGGTGCTCTACTTCTTTACACACGGAACTCTCCTTAATTTTCCCCTTACAGAGCTGCAATACAAGCGGGCCCAGCTGCTATAAAAGTGTCAGACAGGTGAAATGGAGGGGTCCATTCTAATCTAGACGGTCTCAAACTCTCCTGCAGAAATAATAGCCTGGGAAAGGCAAATCAGGTGCTCCAGACATGGGTCCTGTCTAAGGCCGAATAGACGTGTCTGTCTGTACCCATCTGAAAGTTATGGTGTCGATGTAAGAAGAAAACTAGGCTAGCAAAGAAAAATAATATGAGAAGGAGAACTCTGCATAGCCATTGCAGGGGAAGTTCCAGTTCCAGTTAATTGCATGGAACTCCTCTTACCTGTCTGCAGACATCTGAAAGTTATCTGGTCCTGGGCCAGCTCTGTGTTCTTCCTCCAAAGGTTGGTGGGGTTGGCACACACAGACACCTCTTCTATGGTGGGATAAATCCCTTTCTGAGGTGTTTAAATCTCTTCCCATTGACTATTGTGCACCCCTTTGCAACTAACTCTGGAAATAAATCTGGAGTAATTGCGTAGATAATTACCATCCCATTTATTGGCTAAAATTGAACATCTTTGGAGAGGTGTTCGGGGTCTTCAACTCCCTGAATTTCTGTGGAATTTCAAAGTGTTAGTGGGCTACTCATTCCTGTACACCCTTAATCACAACTGTTTATTTTTCTTCTCCCCACTCACATATGTTAGAAGTTTTATCAAACTGATATTCAAATATCTGAATTTTCATATACATTGATTTCCACGCTCAAAACTTCAAGGAGCTCCCCTCTAGCATACTCTAGCTGATAAGTGTATCAGAGTCCCCAAACCTTTTGAATCCATTTTGACTGATACAATTACCTGTATTTATTAATGCCTCTGCTTTTTTCTGTAGTGTTTGCTTTCCATAAACTTAATTGTTAATGTTTTTGTTTGAACTAATGATTGAACATGTAGAGAGTACTTGCTACTGAAATTCATCTCTGTTTGCAGAGGCTGTACAAGGAGCATGGAGAGAGTATAAAGCATCAGTATACACCAACGACAGATCTTCCTGAAATCCTTCAGGCCAAATTAAATGCTATGAATATCAGTGAGGTATAAACCTGACCTTTAAGATTTTAAAGGAAAGTGTAAATGTTGATAGTGCCTTGCTGTTTGTTCTAGACCGGAAATTGTACTAAATTGCTTTCCTTTTCCCAGTATAAGATCATTCTATGCTCTAAATATTTCTGAAGTAGTGTGGGAAATCAAATTTTTTACCCAACTCCACCTACATTAGAAAGATTAAGAATGAACAAACAAATAGTCTTTTATAATGGACATTTGTCTTGTGATAATTCCTGTTGTGCATTGATAATTTCATTTGTGTTTGCCCTCTGCGTTAGAATAGAATGAAACTCATGTGGTAACATTTCTGGGGTCTCAATAATGCTGCAATGTCAACCTTCTGAACAGCAACTCTTCTTTATTTCTGTTCCATATTTCCTAGACTCGTTACAAGGAGTCCTGGAGAAGGATGCAAGATGGTGGCTATCAGCTGAGACTGGATGCCATCCCCTTCCAGGCAGCAAAGGCTTCTGGTGAAATCATAAGTGATGTACGTGAACCTACTGCTGATATTGTCCAGCAGGATGTGTCAGTCACTCCAGACTGTGTCTGCCCTGCTGAGTGACTCCTGATGGAAACAGCATGTCCAGCCAGCTCTGCATCTGGGAGACATCTGGCCTCAGACTAGTTAGTGGTGCTTTTGGGGGTGCGGCCACAGTGAGGTGTTATTGTAAATAAACAAGGGCAGGTTTGAGAAAGCAAAACTGAGCAGTTTCCCTGCTGCAGTGACTGGACAATCACAGGGATTGCAGTTGGATGAGGTCTTCCTAGAACCCACTAAAGCTTCATTCAGATGTATTACCATACTGAATATTGTCAGAATTTTCTGTATTATGAAAACCCTTTTATTCAGGTATTAACAGCTGGATTAATACTTCTCTTTACTCCTACCCACATTTCTCTTCCTACTTCCTTTTTAGCACAAATATAAGGAGGCATTTCAGAAAATGAAAGGGCAGATGGCTGGCTCGTGTGGCCTGGATGGTGACCTTCGTATTGCTCATTCAGTCCATGCAACATCTCTGCAGAGTGATGTAAGTACAAGGAAGAAAATGGGGGCCTTCTTGAATTGGTTTCCTAACTGTGTATCATTCCTCAAGGAAGATGTGGACTTGCTGTGGAATAGCCTACTTATTTAAAACTTGGGCCTTTCTGTCCTACTTTCCAGATATTTTAATATAATCATGATATTCTTGCCATTCTTCTATGTTATTTACAGTAACATTAATTTGACAGTGAAAGAAGCCTGTGTTCTAGCACACCCCCCTGCTTCGTACCACTGCTGACTATCACAGAATATTTTACTCTGTGTAAGCATCACTCAGAGGCAGGTCTAATTGCGAATTAGCACTGATCCTTGCACAGAAGTAAATTAAATTAGTTATTCAGTGTTTATTTTCAATTTATTGCTTTTCTGAAAGACCTAAGGATGAATGAATTTATGGAATTTCAAGTTGGACTTTTTTGGTTGGGGAATGCTTCCCACCTGGTCTTGACCTATGCTGAGAATCACATGATTTGTTGTTTGCTTATAAGACTTGTAACTCCTCAATTCATTTTAAAGACTGTGGCTTGATCCAGAAGGCAGTGAAATATATGGGAATGTGCTCATGGTTCTCAGAAGTGCTGGTCTTGTAATGATGGCAAGCTTAGACAAGCAGGTAATAGAAAGTGCCTGAAGAATTCATCCATCTCTCAAGTTACTCTAAGTCATTTGATGACCACCAATAACTCTGGATATTCATTATCCAAATAAACATCTTGAACATCTCAAATTTGCATAATCTGATTGGGAAATGTCATATGAAACAAAGTCCTTTGAAGATTTCTGCACCTTTCTTCTCCTGGATAGAGACAAGAAGTGAAAAAAACCAACACAACACTAAATATTAGTCTAAAATAATGAAACTAAACTGACCAAATCAACAAATATTTTTACCTGAGGGTTTATTCTAACTCTAATATAAATAAGGCTGCTTGCATATTTTACTCAGGCAGCAGCTGCCACTTTTTGTGGCACTTTCTAAAAATGCAGTGAATTAGGACTTCTCTTGTCAGTTTGGTTAATTTTATAGATTCAATGTATCGAGTTTCAACAAAAATAAAATTAAATAAACAATCTCAGCCTAACTGAATATGACGTAGATGGCTACTTTTTGATGAAGAATAGGTTGTCACATATTTTAATTATAATTATTGATCTTTCATGGTATGGTTAAACGAGTTAGGGAACTTGTTTAAAAAGAATAATTTATACTGCAAAATGGAAGAAATACGAGCAACATCTCCTCTGATCAAAACCTGAATTTTAATTACTTTGCTGTGTTATCTGTGCGATCCGTTTCTCATCTGATAGGTGAAGTATAAGCAAGGTTTTGAGGACACAAAGTCTCACTTCCACCTGCCACTGGATATGGTGCACTTGGTGCATGCCAGGAAAGCCCAGTCGCTGGTGAGTGAACAGGAGTACAGGCAGCTGCTGCACCAGTACACGGCTTTGGCTGACGATGTGAGGATGAGGTGTGCCAAGAATGCCTACAAACTGCAGAGTGAGGTAATTGCAAAATGTCCCAGGGATATCTCCCTGTTGGTTCTGGTGTGAGACAGCTCTGCTCCAGCTCATTGACAGCTGGCAGCGTGTGTTTGAGCAGCAGCTGAGGGGTAAACAATGGCTGTTCCCCCTTGATTACATGTAGGAATGAGACATTTATCTTACTGGGCAGTGGAACAATGTGTGTGATCACACTACTCTGAGAGATAAAGTCTAGCAGTCTTTGATGGCTGGGTAGAGAAGGGTTTGCAAGTGGGGATGATTGGACTGTTGGTAAAAATGTCCTTTTTAAGGTCTTTCTAACAATGCAGACCTTTTACCAGCTGGCATTTACGACTTGGTTTGGATCTGGGTGAAATTTCATGTGTACTTTCACAAAAAAGATTTGATTTGTAATACACTTATAAACTCTGGCCCAAGACACATCCACTGAAATTCTAAGGATAAGCTTAACTCCCTATGTAGTCTTGAGTAAAATTAACTAAATAATGCCTTACAAATCTGTAGGCAGAACCTTGAGCAAAGGGATTTTCACAGATCACATTGTCTCTGCAGACCTCGGGAGGGGCTGTATCTTAAAAACATACCTGGCCACAAAATGCTACTGTATATCACCTTCACACTCTCAGCCAACAGACTTAGAGATTACAGACTGTGTCCGAAAAAGTGTAACATCAGATGGCAGTTGTGTTGCCATAGTTGCCACAATCAGAGATTCTGAGGCAGGTTTCCATCCATCCTACTCCTCATCCTTCTCATTATCAAATGAAACAATATTGCTGTAATGTATTTATCAGGAACCTATTGGTAACTTTTGAAAAATTAGTATTTACAGTGAGTCCCTGCTAGGTTTGGTGGTCTGGAAAATGTTTTAATTGAGTGTATGCAGTGGTTCAGTGCTCTTCTTCCTTAATGTTCCTTGCTTATATTATGACCATTCAGAACAGTTAAAAATCAAGGCTAGTTTGTCTGCAGTTCCTCTTACTTAAAAGAGAAAAACCCCCACATTTTCTTATGTTTTTATAAACTGGTTTTATTATATATATATATATATAAATCAATACTATCTACCTGTGATTTATGTAGTATATATGAAGAAAATTCATGTACCTAGAAAAGGTTTTTTCAAGGTTACAGATGGAAGTCAGGAGTTGAAGCAGCATTTGGTGTTCATGAGGCTCAGTAGTCCTCAAATCCTGCATCTGTGCTGTAGATCTGTCAGGGCTGTATTCACACAGACACATTCAGAAACACAAGATCTTAGGGCAATGTGTACGAACTCTCTGTGGTAGATACTCATTTTAATGGATTTATTGTACATTTTTGGGTGAATAAATATAGGGCATCTCAAATGCAAACTCATAATTACTTCTGCTTGGTTTTCCTTAGAATTTATATCGGTCTGACATGAACTTTATGCGAGGCGTTGGATGTATTACCCCGGGGGCCCTGGAGATTGAAGGAAAGAAGAAAGCTTCTGAACTCATCAGCGAGGTAACAAAAGAGGGTTTTGATTTCTCCACTACGAACAAGAGTTTGCCAGATGTCTTTCTATTAGACTGGGCTGGCAAAGTGACTCACTGGATAATGCCAGACTCCCTCCCCTTACGTTTGATCATTCCACTCGTGTCCAAACTGCAGATGGGTGAACCTGATGGAGTTTTAGGCTTTGCAAACTTTTCTAACTTATTTTGCACATCTTTTCTCCTGTGTTTCAGACCCAGGAGAAACATTATTTTATGTTATTTATTTAGGAATTTAAATGGGCTTTTTCAACTAAAAATAAAGCTGTACCTATCTGTAATAAGTACCTTGTACTATTTCTCCAAAATTAGAATGAGCTGTGCAGTGCCCAGAATATTACATGGTCCTCATCTCTGCTGCTTTACAGTTGTCTGTTTTTCATCTGCTCTTTTGTGTGCTACTGTTTTGCTCCCTCTGTAACTGGACTTTTATTTCATCTGTCATGTTCTTTTCGTACAGTCTCTCCTAATTTCAAATCTTGCTTTTTTTGCCCATATTCACATAGATGTGAAACGAGAAAAAGTAGGAGTTGTGTCCTAGGGAACAAATTCCTGCTTGCAGTAATCTTGCAGTTGTTTTGTTCACAATTGTGACATCAGACCACAGGCCAGGTGAAACCTTTTCTTCCTCACAAAAAAATACAGTGGGCCTGCCCAGCTCCTTCTCTCTCTGGACTGGATTGCCTTTGCTGTAATTCTACTTACCCTGGGCTAATGACACCAAGGGATGAAATAACCTCATTACTGTTTTCAGCATATTCAGCATGGCAGCAGTTTCCTTTCACGTTTTATTCCTTATTTACTTTTCATTTCCTTTGTGAGACTTGAATGCCCCTAACTCAGAATGGCAAAAGGTAAATTAGTCTAAGGATTAATGGGCAAACTAAAATTTTGAGCACAAGAAGCAGTACTAGACCACTGGAATTAGAAAAAAAAATCCCTTATCTGACAAGGCAATTTACTTATGCTGCTCCTTTTTCTTTGTGTGTGAACTCAGAGTAAATATCGTCAGCAGCCACATTCCTTCAAGTACACATCGGTGACAGACTCTCCTGGCCTCCTTCATGCAAAATTCAGCAATATGATTGCTAATGAGGTAGGCTCTCCTAACGTGAATCAGAAAATACGCTTTTCAAAATGCAGCAAGCTGGGGATGGGGAAGTGGGAAAGAGACAACCCTGTTCTGAAAGCAAAATGCATCAAAAAAAGTGAAAGCATCACTGATTTGTGCTTTTTCACAGTTCAGTTGTTGTTTTTTTTTTGTTTCCAAACATTTAATACCATTTTCAATTGATCTCTTTCAAAAAGCTCACATAGTATCCACATAACAGTGTTCCATTATCAATTTTTTTTGCATGAAACAGAGACTCAAAAATCAGGACTGTGGAGTGTTCTAGAGGGAGCTCATTTGCATAGTATGATCCACCTTTGAGGGCTCCTCAAAGAGCCTTTTCCTTTTTAGAAAAGAATCACTTTCCTATATTCTGAAGAAACAAGACAAACCTATAGAAAAATTATCAAAGTCATATATAACAACTTGAAGAAAAAATTCAAACTAGAAAATATGCCCTCAGAAATGCTTGCTTTTTTATTTCACACCCATTCGTGGTGCCCTTGACATTCTTAGGTCTACTTTTGCCCTGCTGGGAACATAACAATGCAAGGCTGAGAATGTAGTGGTTTGGCATCATCATATATTTATAAAAATTAATGTAGATGTCCTTTATGCCCAGAAAAACCCCCACATCTTAATGCCAGGAAAAAAAACTTTGCAACTTCAATGACATACTCAGCTATTTTCAATGATGGCTGACTGCAGTTGTCACAATCATTAACAACTTAAGTACTGCTGTTGTATTATTGAAACGAGGGAGAAAATTAATTTCAGTTGTCTCTTTGATCTCTTTCCTAGCGCCTGTATAAAGCAGCAGGAGAGGACAGTCGGCATCACTATACGCCAACACTGGGTCTGCCAGAGTTTACACGGGCAAGAATAAATGCAGCCATCCTCAGTGATGTAAGAATTTGTTCTGTATTTCTTACAGCTTATTTCAGATGCAGGATGAATTGTGCAGTGACAAGAAAGATGGATAAGTAGAGGAAATTCGAGGTCTATTCTATTTATGCTTTCCCTGATATGATTATAATGATATTTATCTCCATTAGCATATATACGGTTGTGAGTAAATTAAATCTACATAAAGAACGAGACATGTTTTGTCTGAGTTAGTAGGATTTCCCAAAGATAATTTAAAAAAAAATTCCTTTGATTATAAAGAATGAGACTGTAACACAGAATAACAAATGAAAGATGGTTCCTTTGTTTGTTCCTTTGTGCATTTAAAAGTAAAGCAGCAGTCTACATGTGCCTTTCCTACTTTAGGCAAAATACAGAGAATCTTGGCATAATCTACGTGCTCAAGGCTACAAGCTGACAATGGAAGCACTCCCGTTCCAGACTGCCAGGGCCTCCAGAGAAATTGCCAGTGATGTGAGTTGAATGATTCAACCTCCCTTCTTGCCTAATTTCTGTTAACTTCATGTAAAACAATGTCTAAAGCAGATTTTACTGAATTAAAGCAACTCCATAACCATGTGAGACAAGTGTGAGACAGAATATATTACTTATGAATGAGATTCTTTGTGTGAATTAGGAAAAAAAAGAAGAGGAAGAATTGCTGCTAATCGGGAACCAAGCCAGGTTAAACATCTTCCAGTGGGAAATGGCAAATGAACTAAAGTATTTGCAAACAGAAAAAACAGGGATTCTGCTCTTTTTCAGGTTTTTGGCTCCTCATATTATAAACTGCCCACTAATTCTGTCCACTCTGCTTTGAGCTGACTATTGGAAGTGTTCAGTGTTTCCAAATTGAAATGAAGTCGGAAAAAGCTGAGGGTTCTTTGAAGCTCCAAAAATCAGGAGATCTCTGTCTGGTTAGGAAGTAAAAATCAATGCAAATTCCTGTAAATAAGTATCCCCCTAACTTCTAAAATAGAGGAAACAAGTCATCTTGTCTTTATAAATATCCTGTCATTTGGATTGTTGTTTGCAAAACACTCAGACCTGGTGGTACCCATTTCTCAGGAAGCCCAAATTCATCTCTCCTTCACAAGATATTTAATAAATTCTAGGAAGATGGAAAAAGTCTTCATTTTGTGTAGTATTTAGTTGCATACTTTATCTCTAATGTGAAAAAATATTAATATATTTCACATGTGTTTGTTTAATGAAGCAACCATTTCTAGTTGTAATTTCTGATATATACTTAACCATATTTTGCAGAGTGCTTTTGGTTACAGCTTCAGATCTGCTCTAGAGGGTACAAGTCCATAATAGAATTACATCCACTTACAACAGATCTGAATTTGGCCCTTCATCTTGGAAGCACTTTATAAACATTAGATGCTGTAATTTAATCCCTGTAACTCTCTTGTGTGGTAGATAAGTGTTATTATCCCATTTCAACTACATTATGAACTCTTCAGGGCCCAGGCCTTCCCTTTAAAGTTCTAAGCACCCTGTTGATGCTGTATAAATAAGCATTATCCTCATCATCACTATTTCACAGAGAGGATAAATGCAAGATCACAGGGAGAGTCATAGTCCCAGCTAAGATGAGAATGAAGAGTTGCTGGTTCTTATTCTTTCCAGGAAAACTGAATTTACTCTTTAAAATAGCTGGGTGGCATTTGCAAATCTGAGGGCTACAGAGTGCATGGTGTTTTGTTTCTGTCTGGATTTTTTTTCTTCTGTCTTTTGTTTCTCTCACATTCTCATTCCTAGTGATGGGAATAAAATTACCAGAGATATAATAAAATACATGATTTGAGGTTAAACATGATCAATGTTTTGGGCATGTTCAGAAAATGCAATAATATGCACTTATCTTTAATGTTACAGCTCCTGTGGTATTTAAATTTGAGAGCAATGAGATATTCAAACAATTGCTTTCTAGAGCTACATACCTTGACTGTCTTTACAGAAAACATAGAAGTTTCAGTAATTTATCTTATCAGGAATAGCTGGTATAAGTTTGGCACATTTTCACTTTTACCCTTTTTCTAAAATTTTTAGTACCAATATAAACACAATTTTGTGATGGAGAGAGGAAAATGCATTGGCGCCAGAAGTGTCCTGGATGACGCCAGGTTGCTGCACTGCTTGCATGCTGCCAAATTACAGAGTGAACAAGAGTATAAGAAGGGATCCCAAGATGTGTGGTCTCAGTTTCACCTGCCCATGGACATGGTCAATCTTGTCCATGCCAGGAAAGCCCAGGCCTTGGCGAGTGATCAAGACTACAGAAAGAGGCTCCATGAATTTACAGCACTCCCGGAAGACATGAAGATGAAGTGGGCCAAAAGAGCCCACATGCTACAGAGTGAGGTAAAATCTTTCTTTTAGACCCTACCAGCATGTACTCCTGAGCCTGCCTAGAGAGGGACAGGATAGGATGCGAGGGAGAACCTCAGGGCTCGGCTCTTGCCTTTAGAGCCCCAAGTCAGGAGTCCAGACAAATGGTGATGGTTTTGCCTGATATCCTCACTGCCTTACTAAGCAATGTACAGCACACATGAGTTACTTAGTTTAGTNTAGTTAGTTAGTTAGTTAGTTAGTTAGTTAGTTGATTGTCATGGCCTTTTAACATATAGGGGAGAACAAAAATGAAAAATGGATGACTGGATTAAAGTCACACTGTGCGACACCATGACTCTAAAGTGAAGTTAAGATTGCTGGCATTGCAGACACTTTGCTGACTTTCACTTTTTATTTGGTCTGCCTGATTTTCTTTAATAGATTAGGAGGTAAAAGCGAGCCTTTAATGTGAGTAAAGAAAGAGTAATGTGTCCTCCTAGAAATGGGGTTAACGAGGAACCATGAACCAGATAAAATAATTAGTATTCCTGACTGGAACTCACCTCATAAAATTATTTCAAAAGAGGTTTTTTTATGCCCAGTACAAACAGGTTATTACTTACTGCTTTGAGTCATACTAATTCACTCGTGGGGCCTTCTCTTGTAACTTGCATATGATACATTATTTAATTCCTGGTGGAATGAACAAATGCAAACAGTTTGGCTTTACGATCTGATATGTGCATGGCAAATGAAAAACCTCAAAACGTGAATATGAACCAGGGAGATTTAAAAAAAAAAACCTTAATAGCTGTGGATACAAAACTGATAGTTAATGATTTTCATTTTTAACAGCATCGCTATAAATCAGACCTGAACTTCATGAAAGGAGTTGGTTGGATGGCTCTGAGATCTCCGCAGATAGAAAGTGTAAAGAAGGCTGGAGAGCTCATCAGTGAGGTAACTGATAAATCTTTCATGGGATAGCAAGTCTGTAGGAATTGTTTACCATCAAGGCTCCTCGTTACATGACACTTACGAATGTAGCTTATCATTTCCTTTTGATGTGGGAGCCTGTTTATACAAGGTGTAAGTTACCAAGGAGCAGTACGGGAGACGCAAGTCCACTGTGTGACACCTACTGAATATTTTCCATTCCAAATGAAACACAAGAGTATAAGCAAAACATGTAGCAATAAATAAATGCAGGAAACTCCATTATGAAATTCTAAGCAGGTGGTTATGGAAGTTGTATAGAAAGATACAGCACTGACAGCCACACTGAAGGGGCATTTGCCTGCTCAGTATCATGCATTAATGGAGAAAAATTATGAGCTGTCGAAAGTGTAGTGTTCAAAAGCTTTTTGCATGTGAATTTTTAGTGGGAAGTCCTTTGCTCACACACACACATAGACACACACAAAAAAAAGTTCTGTGCCTGATACAAAGGCATCCCCAGTCCCTAGCTGAAAGAGCAACTGAGACTAAAGCAGAACAGCGGCTTCAGGAAAGTGTCTTTTATATTTTACCCCAGTTATCACACTCTTGGAATTGTCATATGTCATTAACAGAAACATCTCGTGGTTTTTTTTCCTTTGTTTGTTTTTGTTGCCTCCTGCCCCTCTCAGATAAAGTACCGTCAGAAGCCAGAAAGTCTGAAGTTCACTGCTGTGGTTGACTCTCCAAGTTTGATTCACGCCAAAAACAGCTACCTCCAGTGCAATGATGTAGGTTTCATTCTAATGTATAACTGATCTTAACTTTTGCTGTGCCATAGTGCATGAAAGAATTCATCTTGACATTGCTTCCAGTATCATCTGCATTCAATGACTTTTGGCCCCACAGAGACTGTACAAGGCTGGAGGTTCTGAAGACAGGCACAGGTACACCCTGCCTCCTGATCATCCGGATTTTATCCGAGCCCGCCAGAATGCCCTTTACATCAGCGATGTGAGTAAACCTCCTTTGGGGAGCTGACTTGGTAAACTTGTTTGGGAATAAAATCTTTCATGTATGTAGAAGCCAAATTCTCTGAACCTGACCAGAACTAAAAGAAGCCAGGAGGCATTGAGCAGCCAACATGTTGCTAGGTTTGGGCTGGAGGAATTGGAAAATTTTCCTTTTGAGAATTCATTTAAATTTCTAGAGCAGTCAGCTATTATTAAGGATTTCAAGCCTTCATTATAGATATGATTAGTTACAAATTGAAATCTTTTTGGTTTTGTTGGGTGAGGGAGGAGGGAGAACCTTCTTTTCTAGACTATATATACTAAGTTTCTGCAACACTGTATTTGACCGATCCTTTAGGCATAGTTGTCATCGATCTGGATGTAACTGAATCAGTGAGTGGAATTAGTTTAAAGAGAATATGTTTCCACATTATGTCATACAGAGGAATTCAGCCTATTCCTAATGTCCTGTTCCCTGACTAAATAGGTCCTGTTTACCTGTAGGCTCAGAATGACCTTAGATTTTAAGGAGCTTTGAGGTAGGTGAAAGAAACAAGTACAAATTACATTTTTGAAGCAATAGAGGAAAATGTAAAGAGACAAATACTGTGTGGAAGGATTGCACACAAATGAAAGGTCAGCCCTGTTAGCAGGGTGTACTGTGATGCTTACGTTGCTTCTGCCCTGGCTGTCTTGCAGGATTTCTGGCATCTCAGTTTACTTTCAAATTTATCACCACCTAGCACTACATTCACCAGTGAAACAGAAAATTATCTTAAAATGTGGAGTGGGTTTTATGCTTCTTTTTGTATGGTCACAAACCCCAGAAGGGAGTAATCAAAGACTTACAGAAAACAAATGAATAAAATCAGAAAGGGACAGCTGAAAGTGTCAGCTAAGATACCATGGCTGTGTAGTAGGACCTGCACACTGGAAGCTATTTTAAGAAAGCTACTTATGGAAGAAGAACCAAATCTAGAGCAATTTCTCTTCAGGATGTAAATGTGATTCACATCCTCAAAGTCACATTAAATATGTTAGAACTGGCTGTTATTCCACATGAGTTAATGAAGCCACATGTGGCTGGGGATAGAGACGAAGATCATTTGAAAAGCTTGAAATAACTGGTATTGAAATTATGATGCCAGGAAACCCAAGACACTGCGAGTGGATGCATCAAAAGAGAGAATAAGGGCAATATCAATGCAATATTGATGTGACTGATGCATCACAGTTTCTAATAGAAATTAAATCACATCAAAAACAACCACATTCAAGTACAAAAGGAAACCCTGGTGGCACTTTTCAGATGAGGCATTTTATCATTATGGTGAGTAGAAAAGAAGTTGAAGTGCTATAGAACTGGATCAAAACCTTGGAGATGGTACTGATGACTCTTGATACAAATAAGCCCAGTAGGATAAAACATTTATTATTGCAGTTATGGGACTGCGTTTAAGAAACTGCAGGGGGAAATGACTGTTTTGTTCTTTTCTTTTCAACACAGAAATTGTATAAAACATCTTGGGAACAGACAAGGGCATCTGGCTATGATTTTAGGATTGACGCCATCCCATTCCAGACAGCAAAGGCTTCAAGAGAGATTGCTAGTGACGTAAGAATTGTTCTGTTTCAAACACTTCCCAACCCTCTTCCCATGCCACCCCATTCTGTAAAAATGGGTGAAGTTTGACAGGAGTGAACTTTGTTCTGGTGTGGAAAATTGGTGATCCAATGAAACCACGTGCTGGTTAAATGCAAAGATTTCCAACTAAAGGCTGCCATTAATAATGTTCAATACCAGGCTGTTCTGTCTTATGTCCCAAGAGTTTTTCTTGGGAAGAAGACATATTATGATTTAATCAGAAAAAAACAGGTACTAGGCTATTAATAGTTAAAATGTGGTCTAGGATAAAATGGGTTATCTTTGAACACAGAAAACCACAGCTGGCAAGAAAGCTAAAGATGGAGGAGCTTCATTGGTTGAGCTGTGTATTGTGTGTACCCAAGAGTGCAACAGTAGGGGGATCTCTGATTACTTTTGAGAGATGAGCATTTTGGGCCCCCTCAGTCTTTCCACTCCTTTAAAAATGAGCACAAAGGTAATTCTTCTACAGTGTCTTGTTAGATTAAGAGATGTAGTTTGATATCAAACAAACCCTTGGTCTTTGTGCACTACAGGAAGCATGATTGATAGCCAGGGGAGGATAAGTTATTTCATAACAGAATTTGAAGGTAATTTGAATGTGAAAATGAGATTTTTCCTCTGCACTTCCTGCAGTACAAATACAGAGAAGCCTTCCTGAGAGACAGAGGCCAGCAGATTGGATTCCTCAGTGCAAATGATGATCCCAAAATCAGACATGTCCTCAGAGTGGGGAAACTCCAGAGCGACCTCCAGTACAGGAATGATTATGCCCTAAACATGGCACAGTTCCAGAGTCAGCTCAACCAGCAAGGATTCCTCCATGCCAAGAGAAGCCAGCAGCTTGCAAGCAATGTTAACTACAGGCAGCCCATGCACCAATACACTTGTGACCCTGAGCAGCTAAATGTGAAACATGCAAAGCAGGCCTACCAGCTGCAGAGTGATGTAAGTGTGGCTGAGCAACACAGTCCTTCCCTGGGCTGGGGGCTGTCTATGCAATCTCCTTTGCAAACCTTACCTGCCAACAAAATCACCTTGAAAGAACCACATTCTGCTTGCTAAAAATGAATAATCTGTTTGTTATTGACTCTGCTGCTCCTTTATATGCTCTCTCTTGAATACCCAGGGCATACAATTTGCTTAGAGCTCAACAAAATAATACATCTTGGTGCATGTTTCATTCTCTCAGGTAAAATACAAGTCTGACTTGAACTGGCTCAGAGGCATTGGCTGGACTCCCCCAGGTTCTCACAAAGTTGAAATGGCAAGAAGAGCTGCTGAGCTGGCATACCTTCGGGAAATGGGATTGCTGCGTGCTTCTGCTCAGTACAGACCCAGAGCTGTAAGTAGAGTACACCATTCTTCTCACAAATCCCAACAGCTCTCCTCCTTACCTGCACACATCCTCTCTAACACTTTTGAATGCTCCCTGGAGTCTACAGTTCTCCCTATTGTCTGAACAGGATATGTGCACTTCCCTTATGGGGCTTTGTGCCTTAGTGTACATCTTAGTTTGAAGGAACCATTGAAGGGAATTCAGCAGCGTCAGCGGTGTCATGTCAGGATTTGTTTTCCCCAACTTGTGGATGATGTCAAATCTCCAAGTGTCCTAGTACCTCTGAGGAAAGCAGAAGCAGAGGTAGAAGGGGTTCTCCATGCAACTCCCATTCTCTTTTCTTAATTTCATCAGGAGCCATGTGTTGCCATGTAATTCCGTGTTGCCATGTAATCTCCACTGGCAGCCGCAGTGACAGGAGGAGTGTAGGTTCCTAACAGCATAATATGTGCTGTGGGAGGCTTTGTGCACAGGGGCAATGCTCCAGCCTCCTCTGCCTCTGTCCAGCTAAAGGTTAAAGATATTGCAAACAGGGATCTTCCAGGTTTTCCTTCTGCCTGCCTTCACAGGGATGACTCCCAGTCTACAGTGTCCCAGCACAAGAGAGCAAAGTCCATACAGGGATCTCACAGCCCTTACAGTTAGGAAACATTTGTCTACAATAAAATAGAAGCACTGCACTTCAAAAACTTCAATCGTTTAATTGTTAATTTTGGTAAGAAGTCAAGCAATAATTCAGACCAAGAGAAACAGTACATACACCCATGATTTACATTCCCATATGAAAAGTTACTTGGGAAATAAGTGAAAACTATGGTTGAGCAAAAGAATGGGAACTGCAGGCAAAACCTTCTTAAGCAAAGGTATGATAATGATCTGATGGTCCCAGGGAAACTACAGGTATGTAATTCAGGTGTTTGCTGATTTGTTTTTTATTTAGGGTCCAAAATAGTAACTAGGACTTGAGCACATTTAGTTCTTTGGTATGTGAGGTATCTAACTTACATGAACAGGTCCATTTTTTGCACTTCCCCACAGCAGAAATTCACTCACTGCAGAACAGTGATTTAGATTTTCCTATTTTTTTTTCCAGTTGTGTAATTTTGAATATGAAAATATTGTTATAGAATAATAGTTAAAACCCTCCCCTATTCACTGGCTGATTTCACAATTTTTTTGGGGTGTGATTTCACAGGACCAGTTGGAGATAGAAGGATCTCAGCAAGTTGGAGTCAATCCTGATGCTTCAGAAATTCTGCAAGTCAAGAGAAGGCAAATGCAACTCTATCAGAAGTAAACAGAAACATAACACAACATAACATAACATAACATAACATAACATAACATAACATAACATAACATAACATAACATAACATAACATAACATAACATAACATAACATAACATAACATAACATAACATAACATAACATAACATAACATAACATAACATAACATAACATAACATAACATAACATAACATAACATAACATAACATAACATAACATAACATAACATAACATAACATAACATAACATAACATAACATAACATAACATAACATAACATAACATAACATAACATAACATAACATAACATAACATAACATAACATAACATAACATAACATAACATAACATAACATAACATAACATAACATAACATAACATAACATAACATAACATAACATAACATAACATAACATAACATAACATAACATAACATAACATAACATAACATAACATAACATAACATAACATAACATAACATAACATAACATAACATAACATAACATAACATAACATAACATAACATAACATAACATAACATAACATAACATAACATAACATAACATAACATAACATAACATAACATAACATAACATAACATAACATAAATATATTTTCATCTTGTCCTGCAAATCCTGTAGCTTTTCCAGTTTTCTGGGAAACAAAATAGATGGCATTTAAGAATTTTTGTTTTAAAAAGCAACCAAAACATTGCAATTTCTAACTGATCATTTTATTTTTGTGTGGATATTTTGTGATTTATCACTGAATGTATTACAGATTCTGCTATTTATTTAAAGCTGTAAATGGAATTAGTACTAGATGACTGGCAGGCTCAGCTTTGTACCACAGATAGTAGAATATGAAATAATTTGTAATGAATAAATCAGATGACTCTTATTCCATGTTTGTAATTTTTGGAGATTTTTATGTTCCTGGAATATTGGCACCATTGACCTAAGAGAGTACAAAAGCAAAATTCAGGTGGTTTAAGAGATGAATGAGTCAAAGACCAGTGGGAGAAAAGTTATCACTGACTTGCCAAAGGCAGGTCTTCTAGCCGACATCAGGGAATCTGTTCTACACTATCAGGATGCATTTGGGTCACAATAAGTTCTTCAGTTTTTTTTTCAAACCCTCCAAAGTAAAAAATCAGAATTTCTCTTTGCAGTAGGGGTAGCTATTGACAGATTAGGTAGCTGCTAGAGAAGGTTGTAAACCCTGGAATTCAAGTGAAAGTGACATTACTATTTTAAGAAATTGACTCTTCACAAACAAGTCTATTCTTTATATTCTAATTTAATACCAATCCCTTGTTTTTCAAATTTCTGTGCAGAATCATTGGGCAAAAGTTACACAATTTGACAGGTACATGTTATGAGGACTCCCAAATTATCCAATGGCTTTAGACAGATTCTTTTAGTAGTGTTTAGTCCTACTAGATCTCACTGGTTAAGCACATATAAACCATTGTAGATCTGGAGCACAACTTGTAATTATTCTCTAGTCAGGAATAAAGTGGATAATTCTAGTACTGAAAGTTTCTTTGGTCTTTCAATCTAAAATGCATCACTAATGAAATTTGTAGTTATTTATCCACAAAAGTGCTTTTAAAAGTAATTGTCCTGCCTGATCCTCCCTCCTCAGGAAATTCCAATGGCTGCAATCTTGCAAGCTCAGCCACGTGGTGATTCTTATGGGTGTGAAAAATGCTACTGGCTTTAAGAGCACACACCAATAGCTTTGAGGTGTCAGAGTCCAATGAGTGAAGAAAAAACACACCTTAGATAGGAGCATGAGGGGAAATGTCTGACAGAGGCTGAGCTGGGAGAATTTTCATGGCTTGAAAAGCAGATCTAGAAACATGATATCAGGGCCTTTGATTTGTTTGGGGAAGTAATGGAGTAGCACTACTTTCTGATCTGTTTAGCTACAAAATGTGGGCTTATTTCAAAACCCACAACAGAAAAACTGTCACTGACATTCTAGCTAATGCTCTTAAGGCTATTTTCAAGATGGTGATGAAGGATGCCCCACGTAGACCATGAGAAAATATCAGTAATACTTTTGGTCAAAGATAAGGCATTTAGAGAATTAATAAAAATAGTAAAACTCTCAATCTTACCTTTTGTCATTTCAAACGTCTCTCCTAATGACATGACCTTGATGAAAACTGAATGACATCTTTAATCCAACTGGCATATTTTGTCACCTGGGTATAAACTCCTGGCTTGTTCTTTAACCCACATTCACCACCCCAGCTCACAAGGCCATATATGTAGTAGGAGCCATTTTGTACACAGCTCAGTGGACCTCCAGAGTCTCCCTGATGAAGGAAAGCACACGAGTCCAAAGCGTGAAGCAAAATAGTAACCAAAATCAGAATGCTTCTCTCTCATCACAAGACTTTGAAGCTGTAATGAAGTTTTTTTCCTAACAGATGTACCATCAGATGCTGCTTAGCCCCTAAATGGACTTGCAGTTCAGTGACCAGGTCAAATGATACCAGACCTTTTGGATGTAAGTTTAAATTTTTCTCCAGTCTGTGACATAAGTCTGACAAGGTCACATGAAATTTCCCAGGCGTGAAAGTACCCGGAGTTCAGAGCCTGAATTTGGAATGATAAAGATGTAATCCCTGGCATAAACGAAAATTTAAGCTGTCTCACACTCCTCAAAATAGCCTTATTCTGAGTTGCTTGGCCTCATTTTTTTGTTTTAGTTCTGATTTCTCTTGCAAAATATGCTTTACAATGGTAATTTGCACCTTAGGAAGTGTTGTTCAAACTGTTTCCTCCCTTTCAATGGTATAAATATGAACTTGTTTCTCAATTGT
Organism: Cyanoderma ruficeps; assembly: GCA_008694505.1. Lineage (NCBI taxonomy): Eukaryota > Metazoa > Chordata > Aves > Passeriformes > Timaliidae > Cyanoderma > Cyanoderma ruficeps. Next base: position 22,212,923 of record VZDJ01000116.1, on the reverse strand, counting down.
GTTAGCTGTGATGAAAAGCAACATCAATACTGACTCCCTGCAAGTCCTAGCTCTGATAGTGAAAATCAGATTAGAATTGGCACTGAAGGGAGAGGCCATAATGAAACTGAGGAGAAAAAGAGCAAGTTTTCAGGTTATTATGACAAGCTGCCTCAGAAGCCAAGCTTTCCAGGCTGGTCTCTTGGTTCCACAGATCTGCCTGTAGGTGACAGTGGTAACATTAGCTCTAAGGGTGGACAACTCAAAGTGTGCTGCAGAAAGGCTGTTGAAATACACTGATGTGAGAACAGATACACATGCAGCACATTGCCAAAGCTCTGCACAGCCTGACTCTTTACACACAAAAAAAAATTAATGTTCAAATACAGAAAAAGCAACAGACCTGACAAGAATCAGTTCTGGGTTTCCGAAGTCTTCCTGCACAAAACCTGCCATCATCCAGTGTGTTATCGTGTAGTTTGGGTTCATTGCATTTCCTCTGTGAAATCAGCTTCACTTTGGCATCTAACAGCTGGTGGGATTGGTCATCTATGGGACGTGCACTGAAAAAATGGAGTCACTTTCTTCCCATTCCTGTTACATATTGTCTTTTATTCAAAATATGAGCTTACTTTGCAAACAGATGGGAGGGGGGAAGAACAGGGGGGATGTATGTGCTAGCCTGGGAAGGAAAGAACTATCTGGCTGAAATGATAAGTTTCCAATGAGTTGGAGCCTGAAGTTTCACTCAGGATAGAGTTGTTGCCTGAATAAAAGTGAAGACAGATATTCAGAATTTGGTTCCAATCAGCTCTCTCTGTGTAATCCTGCTTTTCCAAGGTGCTGGTTGTCTGCAGCTCCCAGAGATGCCCATGGGATTTGAGCTGCTCAGCACTTCTCAGACTGGTACTATTAGATGCTTTAACATGCAAGCTAATGAAACAGATGAAAACTGAAAATCATACAATATTTAAGGGCAATGATTAATTACAGTGAATCTAAAGACATAACTTGACATCTAAAGGCAATAGCCTTAGTTTCAAAGTACTACATCTGTAGATAATTAAAGATGGTTTATAAGTTTGGTTCTGCTTGAGTTTCAGGAAATATTCCATTTCTGCAATGATTTCCTGAAATGCTAATAATAGTTCTGCTCAAAGAAGGAGCCATCTAGTTTGAACACTTACAGGCTACTTGATATTCTTTGTTGGGAGGGAAAAAAACCCATAAAATCCCCCTCAGCCTTTTTAAGGGAGACTTTTTATTTGGAACTTTTTAAAAAAATCCATTAAATTCTGTTAATGCATTCTGATCAAATGAACACACTTGTCTCGTGGACTTCAATGAGAGTTACATAAGAAGGGAGAATTCGGTCCCATGTATTGTATCAGTCTGTATCAGTCACAAAGCACTTGGACACCTACTGCAACCTCAGTGACAGGCTTTCCTTCTGCTGCTTCACAGCAAACACATCAATCACAACATGAGAAAATGCATTTTTCAGAAAATTGCCATTATCTTTTTTTAAGCATAATAATTTCTCCCCTTAGGATTTACCGTAAGCAAGAAAGGGTTTTGTATAGAGCTGGTTGAACTTGAAAAGCTTGGGATTTTTTTATTTTTCAGTACATCTGAAGGTCCAGATGCTGCTTCTGAAAAGCTTTATCTGACTCAATGGGCTGGAAAACCGTGTGAAAATTCCTGTCTTTCGTGGTCCTGTCTTGAAACACACAAGCTATGCAATAGCCTCTCTGGATACTTCCTTGCTTCTGCAGCTGGCTTCAGATGAAATCGTGACATGGAGAGTGGGATGGCAGGCAAAAATATACATCAGGCATCTTATCAGAACTCTGACAGGTTTGGTTGATTTAGCAGTTGGAGATTTCTGCTAATGAGTAATTTGCATGGCATGTTTTAGCTGACCTTATTTTTGAATTCCATGTCTTGGTTTCACTAGTGCCTAGGTCCTCATTTGGGTCTGGCAATTGCTAGAACTGCTGAAAGCAGCAGCCCACCTTGCCACTGGAGTATCCACCAAAATCCAGTTAGCCCACAAGTACCTGTCTCTGTCTCGCCCCACCCAGAAATGAAGCAGGAAGTCCTGACAGGAAGGAAGAAGTCAGGGAGACATGCTATTTTCACATACTTTGTTTCCACTGCACAGTGACCATCAACAGGCTGCAGTTTAAGTAGTGCTGGAGAGGAGATAAACAATGACAAAAAGTATTTGGAGCTAATTTTGATCTCTAACCATTGTTAGCAGTGTGTGATGCAACCCCATGCAAAGCTGCATAAACTCAATATTCCCTTTGCCCTGCTGTGCTGGACCTATTCCCATTGTTCCCATTTGGCTCCTCCTGAGCAGTGACTTCTGCCTCCCCATCAAAATTTACATCCCAAGATTCAAATGGGTCTAGATCACAATTTGGCCTGATTATTTCCAGAGCATAGTCTCAATGAGAATTTGACATTGACTTTGGTGGGAGGGAGACACTTCAAACAACAAAGGTTGGAGGTGAGCCATGTGAGTATCAAATAAAGGATTTACCAATATCATTGTGTGGGACACCATCCTTTTCTCCATATTCCCCATGTAAAACTATTTGTACTGCATCAAATATTTGCTCATGATCCTCTTTCTTCTTGAGGTTTTGCTTTCCAAGGGCTACTTGGATCTTTGATTCTGGATTTCTGGGAAAAAAAGAAAAAAAAAAAGAAAAAAAAAAGACATTTATATACAGACATTTTTTATGAGTGGTGGTGAAAACCTGCACTTTTAGTAACAAGAAGTCAAGATATTTCTTCCTGTTGTAAAGCTTGGCCAGAAGATTTCCTAAAATCATTTCAGGAAGGCTTAGATAAGAAAGCAGTGCTGTTGGAAAAGGGATCCAAGGCAGATGTGGATGTGGGATCTCACTTCTTGTTCACAGTATTTATGGATTTAAGGATGGAGACCTTTCAGCCTCTCAACCTTCATCACCTGCTTCTTCTTCTTGCATTTTGTGGTTGCAGAAATCTGTCTTCCTGGGCACAGCATCCTGTGTAACGAGTGCTATGCTTATGCATCAACTCAGCACCCACAGAAGCAGTATGAGTTGCTGCAGCGTTTATTCCAAGCTGCAGTGGCTCATAGCTTTGTGCCTGGAGATCCTCTTGTCCTATTACAGAGTTGTAATGGGGCAAGTGCCTTCCTTTGATCAGGGATAGATCTGCCTCTGTGGCATTGCCTCTGGCTGTCTGCCTTCATGCACTGAGTCTGGAGTGATGTGGATTTGGCATTGTTCTGTTTGGATCACAGCACTGAATCTCCCCTGGAAAAGCCATCCACTGCCATTAGACTCTACCATACCCCTGGGTTGCCTCAAGGGAGCGAGCACCTGCTGAAAGTCACTCGCTGTGCTCAACATCTCCACTGCTGTACAGGCTGCCAGGAGCAATTGGTATTGGAGACAGCCAAAAGTCAGCTCTGCTTGCTTTGTACCAGGGGATAACTCAGGGAATGTTACAGGCAACTTCCCTGCCTCTCCTTTTGAGTCCCCTGAGCAATCTCGAGGATCCTTTCTTGCTCTCCTGAAGTTTGGCAAAACAAAAAAAGAAAAGCAAATAAAATCCTTGCAACTGATAAAAGAAGAAGAAGAAAAAAAAAGAAACTGCAAACCTGCTCTACATTTGGTTCCTAGCATAAATACAGAACATATATCCCATGAAAACAGCAATTACATCTTACAGTGACTATAGACAAATAAGCCTGTGCTTTTTTGTAGTAGCAATCAGAAATGTTCTGCATGATCAGAATCCATCCTGTGAAACCTGGAGATAAAACACAGGATCCTTACAAGGGAAATACAAAGAAAAACACTGCAAACGATCCTCCTAACTCATCTCTTTGATGCAGGCATTTCGAGAGCAGGCTGGCAGCCAGGCCTGCCATGCTCATGCTTCAAGCACAGGGTTGGGATTTTACCCTTTCCTTGCCTTCCTGCCCACCCCTGAGAGGTACTTTTCATGACAAAGATGTCACCTAAATATGTCTTGAACCTGCTGGTTGCCTCCCAGAGCTCCTGCTGGAGGTTGGAGTTCTGCTCCACTTTTGTATAGTAGTAGTTCTCATAGTCATCAGCCTCATATACAGGGAGGGGTGAGAGGAAAGAATAGAGGAGTTAAAACTGTAAGGAGACAATTAATGAAAGAAGTTATTCCTGAGATGGACAGTACTTTTCCCTTTCAGCTCATTTGGGATGTCAGTGGGTTTAGAGACCGCCTTGAGGACCAAAGGTGCTGTTCAGCTCTTCCTTGGCTCAGGCAGAGCTCACCTAGTGGTCAGCATGGCCACCCTGAGCCCAGCCGGCTCCAGTGCTGCCCTCGAGGATGCTCCTGAGGGGCACTGGGGCTCTGGCTGCCCAGCTGACCCCTGTGGATGCAGGCCAGGGCTCTCCAGGCAAAGGCATGAGGAGCCCCTCGTGTGGCACCACAGCCAGGGCAGATGCTGAGGCTGGTGCCACCACAGAAAGCGGTTCAGGTTCCTGTAAGAAGAGGGGATTTTCTTTGTCCAACTTCTTTGCTGACCATCACCATCACCATTATGCTGCTGCAGAATGAGGCAGGGCCCTCCCCAGCGCTGGGGCCCTGCTGTATGAGGGGACACAGAGAGCAATCAGGGGGAACAGAGGGCCCGAGGCACCTGCATGGCTTTGTGACTTCTCAGCCACAGAACAGCCTTTGAGGAGCGAGGGCCCAGCACTGCAGACATGTGCTGAGGAGCCCATCCCTGCCTCTGCACCCCATGGCCTACAGCATCCAGTGTCCTCACGGAGCCCACGGGGATTGTGGCCTTGCCAGCCATGCTGGGGGATAGTTTGATTAAAGTGGACTGCCAGCTCCTTGCACAGGTAGAGCTCTTGCCAGTGGAAGCCACTCCAGTGTTTCAAAGACAAGCTATGGTAATGAGCAAAGCTAAGCTACATACAGAGATATTTTAAAAAGCTCTCCCCTAAGGCCGGACCGATGGCCCCATGGATAATGCTCTGCCTTGAACTGATTATCGACTGCATTATCTTAGTTTTCTCTCCTCATTCATTCACTTGCAGCCTTTATCTTTATTCTTTCTTTGCTTCTGAAAAAAAGAAAGGAATTCCACATTTGTACAATGGGTGTTTTATATTTCATATTAAAATAGAACCGTCTTTTTTTTTTCTACATGCCAACTCTCGTTTCTCACAAAAANAAAAAAAAAAAAAAAAAGAAAAAAAAAAAGAGGAAAGTTTCACCTCATTTATTGCTATGTCAAGTCGAGACTCCTTTTCCTCAGCTCATTATTTCCACAGGAGCCGAGTCTTGACTATGTATGTGCAAGTGTTGCAGAAGTGTACGCCTTGCTGAGGAACAGAAGGATCTTGCTGAAAGATAAGGACATTGTCTACACTGAACAAAATTAAATTTAATGTGATGTAGTTAAGGAAGAAAAACAAAAAGGAAGTTTTGCCTGAAATGCAGCCTCCAAGTTCACTTTATTGGAGAGGAGATTTTGCAAACGACTTGAGGTGGAGGAAACTGTCTGAAGTAGTCTGATTTTGTATCCCCTGTTTATTTTCAGAATCCGTGAGGGGCATGCTGGCTTTTATTCCACAGATGCTGTCTGAAGAATGGGGTATCCCTTTTTATGGTAAAATATACCTGCTGAAAGTTATAAAGGATGAACAAGGAAGGGACAGCTGCGAAAGGCAGACTGCAAACATGCCAGCATGCTTTACAGAGGCTGGTGAGGACTCTTCTGAATCAAGAGAGGAAAAATAAGTGCCCTGAATGAGCACAAATGGCTAAGCCATTGAAGAATCACCCACTCTGGTTTTTAAACCAACTTCGTAGTGTGTGTTGTTAAGAAATGATGCTGCTGTCACTTGATTTTGGCTTGGCATGATTTCTCAGCAAAAGATTAATCATTTATTAAGAAGACTTATGTAATTACTTGACATGTTATGAACTACTTTTAAGTTCAGCTCTTCTGTAAACAAGATGGCCAAGATGTAATTCACGTTTTGCAAGACATTTTTCCGGAGCCTCTGAGAGGTTTGGGGGCACGATCCCCCATGTGCCCTGATAGGGCAATTTTGGGAGAGGCTATAGCACACCTGAGGCCAGTTTGGCACCCAGCAGCCCCTCAAAGAGGGCAACTTCAGGCAGCCAGGGTAGAGGTAAAGCAGGTAACCCTGAGCAATCCCCTCAAGGGTTGGCAAGTACCATTTCAAGAAATTTAATGGCCAAGGCATGGAGTTAAAGGGTGCATGTGGAAAGAGCTCAGAAGATATCAGCAAACCCTATAGGGTACCCTGTCCCCCATGTGGATATGGGAGTCAGGAAGCTGAGGTTACTGGCCAGGAGACCAGCAAAGGTGATGTAAGACTGCAACAGATCTGAGAAATGGCCAGTGCCCCTGCTTCCCCCACTGCTATCCCTCTTCATGAAACTAAGAAACACACATAGCTCCTACAGGTCACATGAGTGATGTTTCCCGTCTCCCAGCTATTCCATGTCATCTCCAGCTGCATGAAGCAGTGAAAAACAAAGACCAGAAAACCCTCAGTGGGGCATATGATATCAAACTAAAAGATGTCTTATTTATCACTGTTTTGACACTAAATAACTATTTGGCTTCAACATCTCTTATTTAAGAAGTGCTCCCATTCCATTTTTTTTAATTATTCATAACAAGCCATAGGTTTAGTAAAGCAAAAACAGCGCTTTTTTTTATCTGAGCACATAATTAAAGCAAAAAGTCTGATACACTGGTTGATTTAAACATATTACTAAATCAGAGTGTTCGTTCTTTGTAAGTGCTGGAAAACCTTAACATGCTTAAAAAAAGCAGTGATCTGACATTTGTCACTGAAATGTGACTATTACATGAAATTAAATTAGACATCCTGCATGCAAATTTTCAAAGAATAACTTTCCTCTGTGTAGTACAAAAAATCCCCCCATAATTGATAGACAGAGATTGACTTTTAAAGCTTCAAATCAGCTTTGAGGTCTGGGTGATCTTTTAAACTGCAAGAGCTTTCATCTGCAGTTTTTCACATTGCCAAGAGCTGTCAATCAAGCAATGGATTTCTGATCAATATCCCCTTGTTCATTAGCTTACACGGGCTCTCTGTTACGGAAAGAACAGATACCCCGATGCCGACAGTCACACTGTTTTCAAAACCTTCCCTGGATCAAGTGATGACTAATGTTCCAAGTGGGAAAGTGATGCATTAGGATGCCATCGGGTGACCTGAATTGCGAGGTAACTTTGTTGGACTGCAGTTGTCAAGATGAGTGATGTGCAGAGTTAAAGCCTATTGCCAACACACATCAAGAGTGCCAGAAAGTACCCAGCATTTATTCAAGCTCTCTGAACCTCTGGAGACTGACTGAAATCTGGCCTAATTTAAGCAGGGTGAGTTTTCCTACCACCCCCCTAAATACTTTTTGTCCCCAGCTCTGAGATTATTGCAGTGTTATTTTTATGAGGCTGAAATCCTGACTGTATTTTAAATAATGAGATATTCCCCATTTACTTCTGCAGAGATGACACCTCACAGTATTTCCTCCTTTCCAAGCGGGCTGTGGCTGGGAGTATCTGCAGCTTCAGAAAGAAGGGAGATCAGCTAACAACAAAGCCAGAAACCTTTCAAATAGTTTTGTGGCTGTTACTTAAAAGCAGTTTTGCAGCACTTTTTTCCTCTGAGGGATGGATGTGGGGTGAAGGGGAATCATGATGGCTGAAGGAGTGGAGACTTTAAGTGGGATGGGGAGTAGGAGATTGTAGGAACAGTGAAGGGACAGATGTAAGGATCATACACCATAAAGTGGGGAATGAATTAAGAAATTGTGAAAGGGATAAGCTACCATCAAAATGCAGATCAACCAGTTTGCACAAGGCTGTGTAAACAGGCGTGTAAACCCTGAATCAGGTGCATGACTGTGGCTAAATATTTGCAGAACCCAAATACTGAGCTCAGACACAAAAATGATTTGGAATTTTTTTTCCTAGACACATGTAGTTAGGACTGCAACATTGATTTGGGCACTGCTGTATAAACAACAAGATTTCTGGTTTGACCTGAAAGCCCAAATACCACTGGAATGACAGGAATGCAGATGAATAATGTGGGCATAATAAAATACACCTTATTTTTTAGCAAGAAAAGGAGAAAAATTATTGTAATATTTCATTAGATATGCATTATAAACTCAGGTCTAAGAGTCATTGAAATCAAGAAAAGAGAGAGCAAGGCTTACCTGCAAAAATATTAAATTTATCAATAAAAGCATAATCTTCTACATGGACCACGTAGGTTGTGAAAGGATATACAAATCCTCACACATCCTACACATCCTCACACAATATTCATCACAGCTTTTTCCTGATTAACATCTTAATGCAACACAGCCTTTAATGATTTTTTACTTGCATGGGCTTGTTTTTGAATCTTCTAGCACTTGGGACAAAGCCTTGCAGAAATAAGTTCCACAGTTAGTAGCATGCTGCAAGGGAAATTTAGCCTTCATTTATTTGATCTTCAGTTTTCATCCCCAACTTTTGCCTAGTTCTGTACCTCCTTCTGTGAGGTTTGCAGCCCAGCACCATGACCTCTCCAGACCATGGCCCAGTGTGTCACCCAGGGGTCCTCAAAGCACATGAAGGCAGAAAAGTCCTGGTTTGGGACAGAATTGAGAGTTCCAGGTGTGGTCCAGGAGAACCCTGTGATCAGCTGCACATTGGTGTTGCTGCTGTACCTCTAGTTTTGGCTCCAGTGTGTCAGACACCCTGCTGACTGGGACATGATGCAGCACTGTCTCCTGCAGTGACACAGTACACGTGAAGGTCTGAAAGCACTCACCACATTACTTGTCCTAAGTCAAACAGACTTTGTAGGTGATCATAGGCCACATTTAGGCTCAGCAAGGCTCTCCATGGAGTTAATATAATTCAGCACTGGGCACTAGTGAAGGGTCTTAATGAAACAGGTTGCCAACCTTTCAGTTTTGTGGCAGGCAGAAGTTGAAATGAAGAAACTGAAACCACCTACCTTTCATCATGTTGGCCCAGAAGGAAAAATGGGAAGCCTGCATGAGATAACAAAGGTCAGAGAATCATTTTCTGAAAAAAAAAGAGAAGGTGGCACAGAGCTTTGCTTGCAGTACAAAGATTCTGTTTGCTGCTAGTGCTGGACATCCAGATAAGGCTATTCCCCCCTTTGGAGCTAAACGACCTAGATTTTAAGAGCTCTTTGAAAAGAGTAACAAACCATCAATAACCCCTTGGAGCAGTCTGGATTTTCCAAGCATACAGCCTAAGCTGCTGGGCTGGTCTGATTTGGGGCAAAGTTGACTTGAATGAGTTGTCTCTTTGCTTATGAGGTGATGGCACAGTGGCTATTTTCCAATTTCTCTGAGATGCTGACATGCTGAGGTCACACTTTGGCAGCTGGCTGCCAAAGCTGGAGGCTGGGAGGTGCCCAGGCATGGCAGAGGGGGAGTTGGGCAGTGCAGCATGGCCCAGGACCTTACACCTGGGGCACCCAGTGGGACCTGGACCCCTGAGCTGGAAGGCTGTCAACAATCTTTGGATGTAGGAGAATATTTCTGGTGCTCTCCAGGAGGAAATGCCATGTGTCCCACCTCCAACGTGGGGCTCCAGCCTTTCCTGTTTGGCTCATGATCAAGGGCAAGCAACAAAAGGGAACAGACGAAGACAGAAAACAGCTCTTAGCCTTTGAAGAGTGTGAGTGAGGTTTGTCTGAAAGGAAAGGCACTGACTCTACACCAGGGCGCATCCCCAGCGTGACAATTTCCGTTTGCTTTCCCTCTTGCTCTAAATCCCAGCTGAGGACAGGATTACCTGCCTGCAGTGAGGACACACACGCTAACAGTGGGTGTAAAGGAGATTTGAAGCTGCTATTCTTCATCCCTCACATAATTTTAGGGAATAAAATGTATTTCCAAACAATTTAACACACATAGTAAGGACAGCATACATGCACATGAAATTATTGTGTGCACCTATGCATTGCTACAGATGCAATTAACTGTAAATATATGCCCTGTTTAGTCACACATTATATATAGAAGAAAGACATTCTCAGATAACGCTGGTTGAGACTCAGAACAAATGAATCAGAAGCAATGAATAAGAAACAGGACAAAATAAAAAGCTCAGAATTCACGTTTGTGAATATTATCTGGAATATATAAATGAGCTTTTGCTTCAGGCACGTTTGCGTCCCTCTTGTGTTTGAGCCAGGGAGAACAGACACTCCAGTTCTCTCCTTCCCCACTGACTTTAATGAGAGCAGTGTCCCCTGAACCACTCAGCAGAGCCCCTTCCCAGGTGCATTTGAGTGAGCCACACATATACAGAACCAAATCCTTTGCAGCTGGAAGGACACACAACCACACACAATTGCCCCTCCTGAATGAGTGCGGAGATGATGGCAAATGAGAAGGCTGTAAAAGCTCTGTCCTTGGTGTATATGTTTCTTGAGTGCAGGTACCGCATTCGTCAGATCCTTTGCCAGACCCCAAAGGAGACTATCTAAAGCAAAGGTCTAATTGCTCCATTTACAATTAGTGGTAGCATTCATCCATAAACAACAGACCAAAACAAACCTTGCAATTGCACTCCTTTCTTTTGGAGGAACAGATGAAACAAAGAACAAGGAAGCAGCACTGGGAGCAGGATGATGCAAGAAACATTTTATCTCACTCTCCAGCTCTCTGTGCTGCCCTGTTGTGGTGTGTTCCTTGTGGGGTTGGAAAGGGTTTGAATCTGAAAGATCTGACTTAGTGATTTTGCCCCTGCACTCGGGGCAGCCCTTGGCACCCCAGAGAATGCTGATTTCAGCCCAGCCTGAGTGAGGTGGACCAGACTGTTCTATGCCTCAGTTTCCCCACTGCTGTGTGGAGATGACAGTCTCACAATGCTCATAACCCAAGGAAATAGGAAAGATGAAAGGAAATAGGAAATAGGAAAGCATTGTGCTACACAACTTTCTTTCCCAGGTTGTCCACCTGCCATTCTGTCCAAACACAGGTAGAGCTGATCACAAAAAGGCAGTAAATAATTGTAAAATGGCAGTAAAATTTATCTTGCAATAAGGTGGTGCCCTCAACAATGTGCAGGTTTACAGTATCATCCTTCAGAGCAGGCAGTGGCTGGGTGGCTGGTGGCTGAGTCCCAGATTTCGATTCCTGCTTTTGGATGAAAGCCTCTGTCTGCTGTCACAGTATAAATATTACTGGGAACAAAGGCTTCTGGAGCACCCAGCATAGAGAGTCCAGGAGTTAAACAGAATCTTTACTGTAAGGCTGCTGTATCTCCTTTTGTGCTGCAGCTCTCCCTCCTTGTATGCCTGTCATAAGCTGCAGCAGCAAATCCACAGGGGAAAAAACCTCTGGCAGAGCTGACTTCTCAGCATGGAGTTTTCTCCTCTGTCCTGAGACCCCCTGAACCAAGCCACGCTGGTTTTGAAGCATTTTCACCCCTGCTAGCCAGCAGGGTCAAATTTTAGCTTTTTGACTCGTGGCGTGAAGCTTGCCATGCAGCAGAGGAGGAGGAGGAGGAGGAAGAGCTCACTCCTTCCCTGCTGTGTGCTGGAGCTCTCCCCTTCATCTCTTCCGGGAGAGGATGTGGGATGCAGGATGTGGGATGCAGGGTGTCAGACATGGATGCAGAAGCCTGTCAGGAGGGGGGCACAGGGCGGGGGTCCAGGCGGGGCTGCAGGAGGGAGGGCAGGCAGGGGCAGGGCAGGCAGGGCCTCCTGCCGGCAGTGCCGTATTGCTCGTGGCCAGCAGAGGAGGATCTTGTCCTTCCGACGAGGTGCAACTCTGAGCCCGACAAGGAGCAGGATTTGAACAAAAGGAAGGGGGGCGGGGGGAGAAGAAATTAGACTGTGGGGCTGGTTTCACCAAGCGGTCTCCTTGCTGCGGCTCGACACCGATACTCTGTGTGCTCTCTCAAGAGGGAATATAATCGCTGGGTTCTGTTCATAGCAGTTCTGCAGTGATGAGGGACAGAGCTGGAAGAATTTGCAGAGAGCAATTTTAAATTTTATTACTTCAGACTCATAAAAAAGAAACCCTACCACATAAAAATTAAAAAAAAAAAAAAAAAGAAAAAAAGGGGGAAAGAAATAAGCTAGGAGGGACATTTTACGTGGATACCAGTGCACTGCTGACTATGGAGCCAGATACATTTATAGGGCTCCTAGAAAAAAATTGTGAAATTCAAAATATCCTAATTTCACCTGACTTTTGTTGTCTTTTGTCACTGTAATGATTAGCACTTCATTAAAACTTCATTCCTCCAAAGAACCTTCAAAATTTTGCAAAACAGATTTTGTACTAATATTAAACATTGCAGATACGTGATACACTCAATTTTTTCATTTCAACTCCTTAAGAAAGACAGAGTAATGAAACGTAATAGATTTCAAACAGGAATGACAGAACCATGAGCTTTCTTTATCTCGGGATGGAATCCTATGGCTCTTTCTCAGACAAAAATGTCCAGTTAATCTCCAGCAATCCTTTCTGAATAAACCCAGGAAGATTTGACCCCAAATTCAAGGGAAATTATTTACAGCTGCCAAGGGCATTCTGTAATTGAACTGTTTATTGTGTCTTGGGTACAATGTTACCTCTTATTACAATAAAAATGAATCACTGAAACACAAAAGCAGGTGGAGGAAAAGAGCAAAAAGGTGACAGCCCAGGGTTATGCTATGAATTTACATGTGTGCAAAACAGACTCCCAGAGAAAACACTGTATTTTCTCAAGCTTGCATGACAGAGTAGCAAGAAAGATGAAAATTAGCTCCATACATACACACACACTGCAACAAATCACAACAGGAATTGCAGTATTGAACTGCATTGGTAGGAATTGGCTTACTCACTAAATTGCAATAAGTCCTGCTAATTTTCCTGCAACTTGTCACAAACTGGCCTCTGTGGCAGAAAAACAAAGATTATGCTTTCATTTGTTCATCTGTGCAGCCACAGGTTTGCAGCCAAGAAGGAGGTGGGATGGGGTTGAGCTGGAGAATGAAGATGGATATTTGATCAACTTCCATCCACAAGTGACACAAGCCATGAAGGAGCCACGAGGGCAGACACAGCTACTGCCTTCTCGTAGTGAACCCCTTGATCCTGCTGACAGCTCTCAGTAGGAACCTTTGTCTGGGCTGCTTGCCAAAGGAGGAGGGAATCGACAGTTCTGATGCTCTTACAATCGGCCAGATTTTTGCCTGCAACCATCTTGGGTAGTGACAGTCTTTGAACTTCAAGGGAAAGTGGCTTTTCCAGCAATGACATTGTGTTTCTCAGCCAAGGCCATGGTTGCACTATAATGAAAGCAGGGCATATTATCATCTGGAGCACACATGCAACACATGTTGTGTTTTTAGCCTGGGAAACCATTCTCTGAAAGGATTCCACCAAATCCTCTGAGTTCTTCACTTCTCTGCTAACAAGACATCTCCTGTCTCCACACTGAACTGCAATTTGTGCATCAGAGTAAATGATGTGTTTCTTATCAACCAGACCCCGTGTACCCAGAGAAGTTTACACTTAAAATTTTTATTTTGTTGATTATTTAGTGGTGAACCTTTCTGATGGTAGCCCCTGAGACAAAACTCACAGGGATCCAGGAAAAAAAGCAAGATCCTCCAGAGGTGCTGCTGAAACCAGCTTGGTCCTCTGCTCAGGAGTTACCTGCTCCTGTTTTCCAAGAAATCAACGTTTCCAAATTAATCTTTGTTCTGTAAGAGGTGGCCTGGTAGCAGCTGGGTGTTTTTAAAGCTCACTGGTGGTTGAAGTGCACTCGTGTTCCCATGTGGAGAATGGGGTCAGCCTTGGGTGCCACAGCACAGGGAAGCTACAAAATGTGTTTCAGGGGGCTGCAGGAGCCAGCTAGTCACACTAACACGAGTGCCTGTGCCATCAAACGCTCCTGCAGCCAGTACTGGGAATGCAGGTTATACTGCTAGACTTAATGCTTATGCAAAGTCATTAAGTCCCTTTAGTTACACGGGATATCAACCTGCACGCTGCAGGGCATAAACTGATTGCCTTCGGGGGTCAGTGAGGAACGCTTCCCTCTCTGAGAGCACGGTGCAAAATTAGCTGGGGGCGCTCCCAGGGCTTTGTTGCTTTCCTGCTGCATCAGGCAAATTTAGGCGAGCACTGCAGAAGGGTATTACACCTGATGGGCCACAAATCCGGGCAGGCTTGGCAGCATTCACTTCTCTTGGCAGCGATCATTGTGCAACACGGCGGAGCGTGAAGCCCTTGTGTGTGTGGTGCAGCCCTGCAACCCTGCAATGAGGGTGAGGGAAGCAGAAGTGGGATTTTACAACAGGAATGGATCCTTTGGGGGTTAGAAAAAGATGTCACACAGAGTGGACTTTGGAACACCCTAAAATGTCAGTCTCCAAGCACCTGAGGCAAAGAAAGACCTGCACTCCTGGCAAAAGTATCCACTGCTTGCTGTGGCCAAGAGGGAGATAGACCCTTATGATAAGGGTTTCATTTTTGCAATTGCTTGATCCTGATGTGATGCTTTTATCCTTCCCTTTCCACTGCTAAGTGCACTTGGTTATTGGATTGGGCAAGGATTGTGATTTCAAAACACTTTCCATTACAAGTAAGTGTACATCAATTTTTTGAAGTTCCAAAATATTCAGTGAAGGGCCACCTCTGCTACTCTGACCCTTGCAAGTCTTCCTCACTGCTGCCAGTGGAGTTTGCAGGGATATCTGATACCATGAAAAGCCTGATCTGGACACCTGTAGATTTAAAAATAACACTTTTTCCTGCGAATATGAACTGAATCACTTTAAAGCACTGTTAAGTGGGCGCTGCAGCCTGGAGTATGGGAAGGGTTGTGACTGGAGTCTTGTGGGACACAACTTTCTATTGTCCTGTTCCAGATTTCTCTAGCCCAACTCAGCACACCATTTAAGCATATCATTTAAATCTGAGCGCATTCCAGAAAAATTGCTTCAGTACAAGTCTGGATAACTGAGGATACACAGCTCAGTTGCAGCCGAGTTCTTTGGCTTTCTCTTCCACTAATTAAGGAATACTTAAAAATACAATATCTTGATGGCAGGCACATTTCTACTACAATATCTTGCTCAGCAGAAGTGAAATGAAGAGCGGGGGGGAAAAAACCCAACCCAAGAAGACCTGCCACCTCTGAAGACAATCTTTGGTGCAATTGCAATACACATGGTAAAGTAAAGGACCAAAATCAGTGCTCACCATGCAGCTTTATGGCTTTTATTGAAATCGTTTGGATTCATGCAGATGGAATCTATTTCTTTTCAAGTAGTATGAAAGAACTGAATGAAAATTTTTGTCTTAGGGTTCTGCTCCAAACCTGCCAGATCCATGAATGTTCAAGTATTTTCTTGTTCTACTGTGACTGACTCAGCATGAGCTACTGCTTAAACCCATGTTTGACTTCGGCTACATTTCACCAGTAATATTTGTTAATCAGCGTATTATTTATGAAAACTTCTAAAACCAGATTCAAATAAAAACTACAAAGATAGTTCTAGAAAAGGATGAAAATAGGAATTTAAGGGTGTTTTCTGTGGTTTCAGCAAAGTGCAGCATCTATTATTTTTTCATTCAAACTATTTCAGTGCAACATATTGTTCAGGACAAATCATTAAGACAAAAATATCCTCTCACAACTTGTTTGTCATGCAATGGTCACATCATGGCGACTCCTTCCCCTCTTTTTTTTTTTTTTCCTGGGATTCATGCCAAGTGCTAAGCCAGAAAACCTTGTTATATTAATTATGAAGAAAAAGCATGTTTTATTAAAAACTAGCCTGCTGAATATTCTGTCGTGCTGCTTTTCAGTGACAGCAGAATTGCTTTTGCATTTTAGCAATGTTAATGAATTTTCAGGGGCGGGGGTAGACATACTCTACATTTTCCATAGCAATTTTTAAAGCAAAGTCAGATTAGGACTGTCAAAGCATTGAATCAATCCAACACTTAGGGCTAGTTAGAAAAATCTGGTCAAGATTTCATGTTGTCTAAGACTGGCCCCACATCTTCCTAACTGTGCATGAATTAACACTGCCAAATTCATTATGAGCTTATTTGTATTAGATGGTGTTGCCACAAAGTCTGTAAAACTGGTATCTAAGTATCCTAGAGCTGATCCCCTCAGTAAGATGCTACATGTACTACTGGACCAAGTGTGCCATGGGTCCTGGTGATACACTGAATAATAATTACTCTATTGAGTTGTGAAAATCACTGATCTAAAATTCCAGACTTTTTTAAAAAAATCTATGTCCCATTAAACCCCCTCACTATATATTTTTCCCAAAAATTTCAATTTAAACATGTCAACATCTGAATTTTTGCAATGCATTTCAGTAAATATGAACCTGCATACATAGGAAAAGTCACTAAGAAAGCAGACATTTAAAAGAGCCTCAGATTCCTTCATGAGAAAATCTACTTGATTGCTTGGAAGAACAAAAGAAATTTTTTTAAAACTGACTTTTAACTTTCCTTTGATTACAAGTCATTCTTCCAGTCTTCTTTAAAGAGAAGATGAATAGATGTAGGAAAGTATATCAAGCTCTGCCAGAGCAGAGCTCTGGTCACCCCTAGCTGTGTTGAATATTTTGCCATTAACCTTCCTCCCACGTTAGTGACAATGAAAATTCAGACATTCAAAACATATGGCTGGGGGAATTTTTACCTTTTACAGAAGAGTTTGCAAAACTGCCAAGGCAGGGCCTACCTGACTCGTTTAATCTGATATTTAGTCCTTTCAGAGGGAAGACTGGAAATAAGGAAGAAAGTTTTTATGGTGAGGGTGGTGAGTCACTGGCACAGGTTGCCCAGGGAGATGGTGGAAGCCCCATCCATGGAAATACTCAAGGCCAGGCTGGACGGAGCTCTGAGCAACCTGGTCTAGTGGAAGATGTCCCTGTCCACCACAAGGGGGTTGGAACAAGGTGGTCTTTAAGGTGCCTTACAACCCAAAACCTTCTATGATTTTAAGATGAGTTGCCCATGCTGGAGCCCAGGATTTGGGGGCATTTCTTAGTGCCCAGGGCTAGGAGGGGAACCATGCTCTCCACCACAGGCCACTGGGAGTGGTGTGGTCACTCAATGTACCTAGAAGAGCCATTCCTTGACACTGTGGATGTTTGCTTCAAAAAACACCATGGGGCTTCCCCCTTGTGTTGCATTAACTTGGTCACCTCAGCTCCCTGAAATGCAGATACAGCAGAGCTGGCACATGGAAAGAAAAGGAGAATAAAAACGTATTCACAGCCAAACATGTGGTCCCTAGGAGAATAACCAGTGGAAGAACCTGAAGTGTCAGAGCGCTGCTAACCATCCTTGTTTTTCTCTTGAAATGAGCTTTTTCTTCTTGCCTATGTTTTTTCAGACAAGACACAATCTTTTGAGGCCAAGCTAATTCAGTGCAAATAATTAATGTGCTTCAAATATTTTTTAATGTTCAACAGATTGCCCTGATCAAATAAATGCATCCTGTCCAGATAATCACTGCATTGACCAATGGCAGATGTTTCAAGTCAGTAGATAACAAGGATGGGAACAGTATAAACTAACAATAAAAATGAGTGTTTATCTTGTATTAGAATTATCTTTCAACTATTATTTTAAATGGGGAAAAAAAGTATGAATCATACTTACTTCTCTCCCACCTGAAAAACAGTGAGATCTTATTACATAATATACGATTTTTAAAAGTACCAAAGGGTGCTATTTGATTATTTTCTAAATTTCAGACATCACTCAGAGTTCATGTTCTCAAGCTTTTGTCCACTTTTGTGAGAACCAGGATTTTGTTTTGTTTTTAATAAAAAAATCTATATTCTTGAGTAACCTCTATTCTCCTGAGGCTGAAGCATTTGCAACAACAGTAGCAACTCAGGAAATCAGACTCTTACTGCAAGAATAAACAACCCTCTGTTGCGGAAATGCTGACAAACTTTTGCTTAACAGATATTGTTTGGGCTGCATGTTACAAAAACAAATGAAATGACCATTCTTTCTCCAAGACAGTTTAGAACCTGAAAAGGAAGAAGGTGATAGAAATAGTGTCCACATGCTGAAATATGAGGAAGAAAACAGTGAAATCCCAAGGGTTTCAAAACTTCTCATCCTGAATGTGATTTTGTGGTGAAATAAAAGTTGTGAGAGCTTGATTACAGTGGCAAGTGCTGAAATTTGGATGCCAAAGAACCTTGCTTCTGATGATTCCTTATTCCGGAGCATGAACATTCCTAAAGGAGATTTCAGACACCAAAAAATACACAAAGAATTTTGGTATCCTGACTATTCCACATGTGCGTACCTTAAGCAGATGACTACAAGCAATATGTGTTTGAGACAGCATGTTGGTGGCCAGTCACAAGTACAAGTTTATGAAATTCCAGATTCTTTAACTAGTTAGAAAGGCAGCAAGATAAAAGGAGTTAGATAACACATGACTTTACGTAATGTGTCCTTGAGTAAGCTGATTTGCACTGAATTTTAATAGAGCCCTGATTCATCAAATCTCAAACAGAATTAAGGTATGGACTGGATCCTAATAACATCATGCTTTATATCCATGAAAGATAAATTAAAGGATGCAAAACTGCTATTGACAAACATTGATTATATGTACTTTGATGGACTTTGAAGTTGTGCCAGATGCGTCTTGTCAGCCTCCGAAGTTTTCTTTTAAATCTCATTGCATAAGGCTTTTACTTTTTAATTATTTTTTCCCTCAGCCTCTTTGATCAAGAAAAAAATGTAGATCATATTTGTGTGATGCTATTTCCTATGCATTTTATTTAGATATGCCCTTGTGCAC
This sequence comes from Cyanoderma ruficeps, assembly GCA_008694505.1. Classification (NCBI taxonomy): domain Eukaryota; kingdom Metazoa; phylum Chordata; class Aves; order Passeriformes; family Timaliidae; genus Cyanoderma; species Cyanoderma ruficeps. The sequence continues at coordinate 22,194,034 of VZDJ01000116.1, read as the reverse complement.
AGCTCATGATATGTAAAAAAATGCTACATGGCACCTAGTGATCTTACCCTGTTATCCTGGGTGCTATTTAATACTTAATTGACCTTCTCAAGCTGCTGAGTGAAATCTTGCCATGTGCAGAGAGCTAGCACAATGCTCACAGTCCTTTATACCACATAAATCCACACAAGACACAAGGTTGCTGGTCTCTGTTGCCAGGAGGATTTTGACCAGTGAGAATGTCCAGTGGATCCATTTTTATTCTGACCCCTGGCAGTGGCAGAGTGGTCCTCATGTCAGACCCAGTGGAGACACAAACCTCCCTGCAACTTCTTTTGGTTTTAAGAGATGGACTGAAGATTATACAAGAAGTTTAAACAAGTGAAAATCCTTCTTTCACTTTCCTATATATGGAAATATTTTGTCAACAGGGAGATTCAAGAAACTGAAAAGAGGCTTTGGAACCATACTGATATTTCAAAGTTGTGAGTCCACATGCACATCTTGCTTTCCTTGTCCATCAGGATATGGCCACCCCCTTCTGGGCATGGAAATGCATAAAGTATATTACTGTGCATGGCAAAAGGCTTCAAGGGTGGTGCAGGACTTAGGTACAGGTGGGGGTTTTTTGGGAAGTTTACTATTCCCTAGATCTCTAAGCCCATCCTAGTGATCGTGTCTTGCACATCAGACATGAAGCATTTCTCTGTGACATTTAAGTGTCTTCCAACAACAAACATGGAGGAAAAAAAAGATAAGAGAAAAACCTTTTGAATTGAGAATGAATAGATGAAAACAAAACTTTGAAGTACTGGATCAGGACTGTGGTGGGCTGGGGGTTTTCTGCATCATTGTTGGTGCTGCCTTGAACAAATGATTTCTCTAAATACTCCTTCGTTCCCATCACAAGAATGTGGCTAGTATCTTCTCTATTTCCACTATGTCCTATCTGTTTAATTAAAAAACTCTTCTGGCTCACTATTTTTTCATGTATTAATGAGCAGCTCCAGGCAAAAGACATGCCCTGTCCTAGCTGTGATGTCTATTACAAAGGAAGGAAAAAATAACCTAAAAGACTGTCTCAAATGATTTATTTGGAATTACTACTGAGTATTATACTCTATAATGCTTGAGCAGCTTTGGTTGCCAGAATAAACAGTAGAAACATTACTTTGTCCTTTTTTTTTCCCTCTAAAATGGGAATTTTCACTGAAAAAAATATTACTCTTGGATATTTTTCTGCCACTGTACAGATCACTTGAATTCCAATCTTGGAAAGCATTTCAAACCTGTCCTGGCTGATAACTCTTCTCCATCCTCCAACACAAATGAATGTTCTGTGCTGGATCTATCTCTGTGTGACTGGCGTATGTGGATTATTATGCTATTAGACATACTAACTGCAGATCTAGTTATTAACACCAGAATAAACAAATGACCACAGATGTGAGAGAAAAGAGAAAATTTCAAAGATAAAAGCAAGATAAAAACATCTACTATGTGACTCTAAAGAAAGCAGAAGTTCTAGAAATACTTGCTGGCATCAGCCCACAGAAGCACAAGCCAGGCCCTTCAAGGGTATGAACATCTTTCTTCAGAATCCACAGCAATGCCATGGAATATACATGGATGCTTTCACTTTGGTCTTTTACACTCCTACCATTTTGTGGCTTTCTTTAATTAACATAATAACTCAAAAGCCCTAAACATGTTCATGTTTCCTCTTTAGTGTTCCGTCCACTTCCATTACATACAAGCCCTTTTCAAACTGCAAATGAAAATGAGAAAGCAATAGCCCTATTAGTCCTCTTTATAGAGAAGGACTGGAGTCGAGAGGGAGTTTAGGGGATTGACTTTTAATATAAAATCTGGAAAGTGGAGGAGGGGTATTCTCTATGAGAAATTCATCTTGGTGCAGAAAGCCAGCATGAGGTCTAGACATCCCTTAAATCAACATTTAAAGTGTTGTGGTTGCATTTTGCTTCATAATTCTCTCTAGCAGCACATTCCCAGTGATGGTTTCAATTCTTGGGCTCAGATCAAAAGCACAGTTAAAAATTTCAAGATAATGAAACAAACAAAGAACAGAGTGAGTGCAAGCAGCAGAAAGTTCTGCTGGATGTGCAAGAGGGCTCGTCCCTCGTCCATTCTGCTGTAACCCAGGAGTAACTCAGCAAAGGCTTTATGCAAGCTCAAACCTGGTGCAAAAAGCTGAGCTGATTGGGGGGAGAGGCAATCCCACCCCAGGGATCACACCAGGACCAGCAGCCTCTCTCTAACACTGATTTGGTAACAAACTCTTCCTCTGAAGGTGCATAAACACCACCTTGAAGAACAACCTGCCACGGTGGAGCTTTGTCCATGTGCTCAGTCAAAGATTGACAGACACCTGGCTAAAAGATTTTCTATCCTCTTCTGGTCTCTCGGGTGTTCTTTTAAATCTTTCCTAGAACAGCTCCAGATATTCTTGTTAGCTACGCTGCTTTCTGAACCCATTTCTGTGTCTTGGAGCTGCCTGCTAAAAGCATTAAAATTGTAAAGTGGTGGATGAAGGAAGACAGTTTTTCTTTCAAGCTGAAAAACATGCATCAAAGCCCCTGTAGTAAATTTACAGAGTATTAAAAACAAACAAAATCTGACCGTAGGGTAACATCATTTTAGGAAAGATGCGATGGCCTACCTCAAAGTCTGCATTTAATGTGCACAGCACTCACTTAACCTGCCTAGGCTATAAATCCCAAGGGCCAAATTCTGTCCAACCATCCTAAAAAAGAGATATTTTTAGACTGCAAAGGTAGAGCTAATATAGTCTCTCTGCTCCAGTTACCAAACACCTCCTCCACCGCATTGGTCGTTCTCCAGGCAAAGTAGAGAGCAGGAACATTAATCCAAGGGAACTTGTACAAGCAAAGTTGTAATAAAATATGACCCCCATGCTATTTTGCATGCATTTAGAGGCAATCACAAATTAGGAAACACTTGAGTTTTAAAAAAACCCAAGACATGCCTCCAACTTACATAATTAAATAATAATTACTGAAAATTTTAAAATTATTTTTTTCTTTCCATTTGCTGCAGTGTTGCTACTTTAGAGAGGAGTCACACATTTTTCATTTTGAGTCACCATTTGTTTTCAGGAAAGGAATCCAACAGGCAATCATACAGTAATACAAATACTAAATATCTGTGAATTCTTTGGCAGAATAATTTAATATGCTGTACAATGAATTGTCTGAGTGACTGAAATAACAGAGACAAGTAACTTCAGGTGCAAAGACGCACAAGTGTCATGGGCACAGCTATGCAGTTCTGCCAGAGCCAAAGAATTTTCAGTAAGAATTATACAAATATTTCATTTTCCTAAAATGTTCAGATTTCCTTGTGCAGCACGCTAAATAAGTATGTAAAGCAGATTTTAAATGTTCATGTATTGTCTAATGGTCATTAGTGCACATGGACAGAATTATTCACCTCAATGGCCAGCTGAAAAGTTGTACATGGTGGTAGACCCTGCCTTAGCTTCTTGTTCTCCTTGTGGAGGTGGTGACATGGGTAGCCTTATGTCATATTTATCTTGGTTTTGTGTTCAACTTGGCTGGCCTGCTGCGATAAGCAGGGCCAATTTGGTTGAGCATAAAGATGTTGATTAATTTCAAGCTCAGCTTCCCCAGGTTACATTTCCTCTTTTTGTTCCCTCATCTCAGATCTATACTTTTGACCTGGATTTTCTTTCTGAAAATCTATTTTTTCTATAGACACTGATCCAGTATTCAAGATCATTTTTACAAGAGTTGGAGTCAAACAAGTTTTTTTTTCGATTTAAGATTCTGAAACTTGTAACAGGAACAGCACAACATGGTTTGCACTTTTCTCCATATAGCAGTGGCAACCACAAATAAAACTGATCATGGTTTTTATCACACTTTCTCAGATGAGAAAGTTGTCTCTTGAGCAGCAATGCTAAATGTGAGCACCAGATAATTAACCACAGTGGTAATAGCTTGTTAGTCACTGGAATTGTGAGCAGAGTCTAAGGGATTTTGGGTCCCATTTCCACTTAATTCATCCTTACCTTACTCTAAAAGCTTCAACCACCATTTCTTCCTCCTAGTTCACTGCATTCAGCACAGTTTTCCTGTTTTCCTCTGGTCCTCTTTAACCAGTTTTTTTTTGACCCAGAAGCTGCCAAATCTCTTTTTTCACCTTTTCCAATCTCCAATTTCTTTTCTGATTGCAGTCAAACCTTGCAGACTTTAAAGATACACTGATAGAAGGTATGAAGAGCCAGACCCAGTGAAAGTGATGGAAGCAAGATATTTGCAGCTCCGTGGGTCTCTGTGCCCACATCACCAGCACAACCTTCAAAGGGACAGACCCAGCACCATGAAAAATCAGAGTCTGTGGTTCATAAAGGGAAATGCAGACAGTGTCCAGTGAGGCTTCTCTTGTTAACTAACAGCTGACAATGGGATCAGCTCACTGGAGAGTCGCCGGGGTTTTCTCGCTTCAGACTCCTAAACCAAAAGCTGAGCATTTTTAAGGTTGAGAGATTTTTATATGAGCCTACCATGACAATGTTTCATGATAGCAGCTGTCAAGTTCCTCCTTTCCTAACCCTTGGCAGTTACATGAACATCCTGGTTGACAATCTTCCTGTAATGCATCATAGTCTTCCAGAAAGAAGAAAAGAGTCAAGAGTCACTACGTTCCTATGAAATGCTTCACAAGAAGGATATTCTTTTGGCTATTGTTTAAAAGAACTTTTTGAGAAAAAGTTGATGCCCTGTGTGTAAAAGCAGCACTTTTCATACAGTAGGTTTAGACAGGCCCCTAAACATTCACTGCAAATTTTGAATATGGAGGTGCTGCTATGGGTGGCGTGATGTACCAGTGTTTAGATTAGAAGAAATTACAGATATGTTATAATCATTCCTAAGTCAGGCAATGAAAAACAGAATAATTTATTGTTAAAACTAATGCAATTGTTCTCCAAAGTGAAACTGATTCCCAAACAGCCTGATCTCAGCTCTTTAGTGACGCATTGAAGACAGCAAAACAATATGGTTACATTATTTTAAAGTCTGTGGTCTGTTATAACAATACATGATTTTAAAAATCTGTATTTATTTCCCCTTTTCCCTTTACCATGGTGCACAAAGGTTTGTCCTCTCTGACATCCTCACTTGGGCACCTGAGTGAGAGCCCCAAAACCAGAAGCGAACCACCTGTTTCAGGGAAGGATCTTTCATACCATGTACAGGATGCTTTGGAAAGGAAGGCTTAAGGCAGGAGAAGAAGCTGGAAAACCCATTTTCCCTGGTTCCTGAAGCTGGTCCTGAACAGATGTTCCCGTGTGGGAAGTGCCCAAATCCTGACATTGCATCCAGCAAGGGGGTCTGACAGGCAGATGCTGCATATAAACCCTCTCTGCTCTGGAAATTTTTGGGTCCACCTTTCCAGCAATCTGACCCATATACTGGGTTTTCATGTAAATTCCAGAGGAAGGAAAAAGCATGTCTGAAGTTACACCTTCCCTTTCTTTCTCTGCCCTTCCCTCTCAAAGGAGATGTACCCCCTCCATGGCCCATATTTCCAAACTTTTTGCTCCTTTGAGTGATTTTCATACTCTGAAACAGCATAATTGAATTTTGCTTAGTTAAGGCAAGACGGCTCATGTCAGAAAATGTTTGCTAGATTGGGTCTCATTTTGTAACATTTCCCCTCAAAGGATGATTCAATGATGCATCTTAGAATCAGATTCCAGAGAGGGAACTAAAAGAAACATCAATAAAAAAAGAAACTGTGAGGAAACTAAATATAGAACAGGCCAATATGAATTAAACAACATCCTAGAAATCTTCACACAATAATTGATTTGCTCATTTGTACTTCTTTCTATTCTTTAATCTTTCAGCAGGGCTTCAATCCTCCCCCCATTGCTTTTTTAATATTCTCTGTTCATCTGTTGTCTACAATATTGTTTCTGATCTCTCTCATCCCATCAATCATCTATAAAAAGAGACTAGTCCACACACTCTGGTCTCCAATCCTAATGACTGTAAAGAACTAATCACCTAAACTGAGTGATGTTCATTGTTGTAAGTGTCTCTTTGATTTATTAAACATCTCTGTATAAATTCCTGCATGTTTTGCAAGTTGTTTCCTAGAACCTGTATGAAGGCACTTTGAAATCCTAAAACTGTCTGCTTATGGGGTTTTTGGTTCACCTAATAAATGGATTCTAGTCATGAAAAATGAGCTTTTACTTAACTGAAAGGACCACTCAATTCCAAATTCAGGTCAGAGCCTCAGTTTGAGCTTCCTGAATATACAGCAAACTTACAAAGGCGGCTCATATACACTTTATATTAATTTGAAAACACTGTGTGCATTGCTTTGGGATGTCTGCCTGCTGATGGCGAGCCATGGACACTATGGAAATGCCCTTAATGATGGCATTTTTCATAGCTGCCACTTTCACATGCTGTTGCAAGCTCTTCAGTTGGGCAAGTGGACTTCCGATCTGATTAGTTAAAGCTTAAGAACTGAATATGATCACAACCTGTCCTTTCCAAAGCCACATTTTCAGCACCGTGCCATCGGTGTGCGGCCTCCCCACGCAGGGATGGGGTGGGATTCCTGTGCTGGATCAGAGTCTTTTGGACCACACATGCATGGTGAGACCACTCAATGCCCACCAAGGGATCTGGGTGTCACCGGGGTTGGGGATTCTCAAAAGGGTGCAAGATCCAGGTTTTGGGAACTGCCTCCCCATCTAACCTGGTCTCACTTAAAAGGAAAAGAGGTACAGAGGACAGAGCAGAATTCAGCACGAGCAAGGCATGTCTGAAGATTGCGTGAGGCTTTTGAAAGGACCCAACATGAGGCTCTCGTGAGCTAATTGCCAAAAATGGCAACTAGACAAAGCATTAAATGGGCACAGCTGTTGGTAGAAGCACACTCAGCAGACAACACTCAAAACAGAGGACCAGTTTCCCCAAAAAACCCTCTCTGTGACTTTCATGCTCTTTCACCAGCACCTTAGGGTGCAGGGCTAGAAAGAAAAGGTATAAAGTGTTTGAATGAGGCCGCTCTGGAAAGGATTCTTTGCCAATGAGAAATCCACTCCCCTTTCTCATGCTGGATTTGAACAGAATATCGAGTCCCTGCTAAAAATAACTGCAGACTTCTTAATGTTCACCCCAGTCTTTACAGCAGTCCCTGGCTAATGAACCAGCCACTGTTACAGGCGGGTGAGTTTCGTGCATTGATTGCCTTAGTGCCTCATACTAAGTAGAAAGGACCTTAATAATCTTATTATTACAGAAACATCATGGAAACTCATAAATACAGATTCAACAGTTAACATCATAAATCTGTGAAAACCCTTTTTTCAGCACAGTATGGGCAGAGTTATGCTGTCAGAAAAAAGAAGTGGGAAAAAAGTGTGTATAAATTATTCTATAGATTTGCCTACTTTTCATGTTTACAAAACGTGCACTAATACCTTGCAGATTTTGTGTTCTGTAACCATGAGCAAAACAGTCTCCTACAACCCTCTGGTAAGGGTGCATTGAGCCAGGCTGGCAAATCTTGGTTTGCTGTATATGGCTCATGTGGGTTTCCTTTTCACTGTCAGCTTAGCAGATCGAGTGTTACTTTTAGAATGAGATTTTGTTTCCTTGCATTCCATTTAACATTTTCAAATTTGTTTTCTGCCTATATCTCAGAGTCTCATGCAAACATCAGAGTTTTGTGATTGCAGTAGCCACCTACAGTAGCCACAGAAAGTAATTAGCTCCCCCACAAGTGCCCAGCCTTGGAAAGGGCTGAAACACAAAAACACAGCAGAAGAGGGGTCTTTTCTCTCTAATTTTTTATAAAGGAAATGTGACAATTATATTTGGGGGATTAAAAAAAAAATTCTTTCCCCAAATAACTGAAAAACAAATTGAGATAAAAGAGATTCAGATTTTCTGTTCAAGCAATTATTTGAGGACCTGATTAGTGAAGCTTATGTTCCCATTGTCTGTACTCATATATATATATATATATGATGTAAAAAGATATTTCTATTAATATTAGGTGAGAGTACTCCATTACCCCATTACAAACACATAAATAAATAATAGCCATCTGCAACACTGGTGTCAGCATCTTTATCACAGGTGCTGATTTGGGCTAGATGATTTCCAAACTCTCAGGAAGGAGAAACTAACTTCTATTCTGAGAAGCTCCCACACAGGGGACCGTCACACAAATGGACAGAGATTAGGGACAACTGAAAATTTCCACCTGTGCGAACTCCCTGCACCACAGAAAGGATTTCAGGGAGAAATGTTTTTAAAGGGCTTCAGAAGTGAAGCACAGGCAGGGAAGGGGCTTTGCATCGTGAGGAAAAAGATCACCAACAGGAAAGCTGAAATCTTGCAAAGAATTTAGCCCCCAAGCAAGTTTAACCAAAATGTTTGCTTACAGCCATATCACACCACTCTGCAGCTGGATCACCTAAACTAATATCATATCCTTAAAATATTTACTGATGAGGGACTCTGCCTACAAATTTAGTAGCAATGGTTTCACTGAGAAATGATCTGTGATTTTTCTCTGCACAACAATACTGGCAATTTTAAATCTATTATCTCACGACCTACCTCAATCTTAATTTTTTTTCCTCTCTTGTCAAACAAATATTTTCCAAATCTCTGTGGGATAAATACAGTGATGATTTAATGTGTTTTACAATCCACTGAGATTTAAATACGTCAACTCACCTAGGAATGGAGATTATATATTTTGCTGCCCTGGTTCGAGAGAAAATCCTACACCTTGAAGAAAAGAAACAAAGACCTTATTTTTCTGATTTGTGTGTGTTCTTTGGGTTTTTATTTTCTTTTGTTTTTTTTTTTTTTTCCCAGAAAGATGGTTGCTGCTTGAGAGGCACCAAGCAGTAAAGAAGCCTGAAAGCAGTTAGTCTTGGTGGAGGTGAACTGTACGGTTAGAGGGCAGAAAAGGAGGTCAGAGGTATATATGATCAATACAATATTGCACAGGAATTGCCACAGCAGACGCCTCATGCCTACTTTGTGTGAGCACTTATAAATACCTGTCTGTACCACCAATCCCTGGCTCAGCTGAAAAAGGTTCTGTATCTTTGACGTGAGGCAAGAAGATCTCCATCCCCGCAGTTCTACTGAGATTACTCAGCTGTGAACAGATAACTCGATACAAAGAAGAGGAAGAAAAAGCAAGAAAAAAAGTGGAAGCAGACAATTTCATAGAGCCCAAACCAGACAAGACTCTCTCTGATGACCAAGGGAAAAGCTTTGATAAACGGTAGGGCAGCTCCTCAAATCCAGGTCTCTGAAAGTGGGGGTGGAACACTGCAGGAAATAATATGAGAGTCCCTGCTGTGGGAGTCAAGGGAGACAGGGAAAATAGTTCAGGTAATAAAAAAAATGTTAATATTACAAGAGTGGAATGCATCTGAGTATAATTCCAGACTTTTAAGTTCGGTTTTCAAATCTTGGAGAAAGAAAGAGGCAGCCTGCTGCCATCTCACTAGTTTGTCACATTGGGTTTAAGGTGTGGAATAAATCAAAACTTTTTTTTTTTTTTTTGGAACGTGGTACAAAGAAATGCATTAATAATACATGAAAAAAATGTTCATCACGTTGGTGTGCATCAGTGGAAACACTATTTTAAAGAAACTATGAACAACACATGAAAAGATTTGACCTAGGTTTCACTTCTGATGTGCCAGGGTGGGGGCAAGGTGAGCATTTCTCTTACCTACTGATGTGTTACATCTGTGACTTCCTACTTGGGCAGAGAAGTTGGGTTCCCAAAGCAGGGATTATTTTTTTTTTTTCCTACAAGCAAGCAAGGAAGTTTGAATCCTCTGAGCCATCCCCTCTAAGTGCATTCAAGAGGAACAGAGAGAGAAATAAAACAAAACCTCCCAGTTAGCTGGTAGCTGCCATGCCTTTTCTTCCTCTGCATACTGAATGTTTGGAAGTCTAAAGACTCTGATGTTTGCTGAGAACAGCAGTGGTGTTTGTGCTCAGCTCGGCACTAGTGCAGACGTGGGACACATGCACATGCTTACATCCTGTGCCTTTTTAAATGCTTGTGATTTCCTTCCCTTTAGCTTCCAGATACACACTTAAAAAAATTTTTAAAGTATACAATTTCTATTTATGGAAGAGTGAAGCTGCAATAAATATTTGTTTCTAAGCTAGCTGAATCTATCAGCAATCACAGTGTGGGAAAGATCGAAGGGAAGACAAGATAAAGGCAAAAATGTTATTTGTGGTTTGGACTATGGTAGCACCCAAATGCTCCACACAAAAATGGGGCCTTCTACAGTAAATGCTGTACAGGAAAATAGTGGAATTTTCTTGTCTTCTGAATCACTAGCAATCTCAATAAGCAAATTTAACCCAAGGGGGATGGAAACAGATTATTTGTTAGAGACCAGAATGAGGAAATGCTAGTTTTGCCAGGACATCTCTGGTTGACTTGGTCTGCAAGAGCTGTGGGCACCTTCTCCCCAGCTGGTGACGTGATGACAAGAGGTACCTGGGTTCCACCACCTCTGTGGGGCTCTCTGTCCAAGAGGGAACCCTTCGGAGCCCCTGTGCCTCAGGAATGCAAGAGCTTTGGTTCCACCAGCTCCTCTATGAGCTCTCTATCCTCTCAGGGCTGCTCAAACATTGTCAGACCAGATGAGTTCCTGCACTTAGTGGCCACTTGGTGGACAATGGATGTGACTGTGCTGCCCCACTGACCATCTCTCCCCAGTCTCCAACACTTGCTGGAGGACACCTCAGCTGTGCCTGGACAAGCAGAGAGGGAAGGTGAGTGCTCTGCATCCTGCTCTGCATGTCCTGCCAGGTGGGGGAGACCCATCTGACAGCCCTCACAGGGCTCTTTGGATGCGTTTCATTCCTCTCTCCCAACCCACAGCCACTCTACCACCCTCCTCGACCCAGATGTTCAGGTGAAGAGTGTGAGAAAAGGGGAACTCACTGCTCCAGCAGACAGTCATTGCTCTCCCTATATATGCCTTCAGCCTGTTGTCACCATCTTCATTTGTAGTTTTGTGAACTACTTTTAACTTATTTAATAGACACTCACAACAGGAAAAAAGGCCCTAAGGAAAGAGAATAAAAGTTGTTACTTTGCTAAGACCTTGCCTGGCAAATTTCAACTCAAAAACCCCAGAGAATGCAGAAGAGATTAATGAAAATGCTGAGAATCACCATAATAATTCCAACTACCAGCACCAGTGTCAGCAGGCTCAGCAGGGCCTGTCATTAGAAAGCCCCCTTTTAAATGGGTGTCCCTCCTATTAGTTAAATTATCTACACTGCAGCGAAGAATATTCCAAGGTGACAGAAATCCGAACAGTACAGGCTGCTAAAAATGAAAATCAGATAATTGCTCATAAATTACTTCTGGGGTCTTTCAAGATCTTTCGGTCTTGCTGACTGAAAGGCAAGTCATTTGGAATGCAATAATTAAAATAAAAGCTGCAACATACAGAAAATGTGGTTGGAAGGAAGATATTAAGAGACGTATTGTACCTGCATAAATTATCATCTGGTTTTTGATGGCACCCTGAATTCACTCATATTCTCCTTAAAAAGAAGTAGAGATGAGAATCTTGACTTGGAGATCACCTCTGGCTCTGGTCCCCAGTCTCTTCCCTGGATCTTCACAGGTATTCCAGCCAGGGGTAAAAGGGGTCCGGATATTATTGTCCTTTCTCACACTTTTTCCCCAGTGCTGTCCCTGTGTAATGCTCAGTGACACCCACCCCTGACACTGGAGACCAGCAGATCTTCAAGGGTGGCCCAGCAGCCCTCAGATCCCCCGTGACTTCAGCCCCTTCAGAGAACAGGACTGCCCTGCTCACATGAATTGAAGGGAAAACCCCAAATTTCCTCCCTTGGGATGGGACCTCAAGACTTAACCGGGAAATATTTTAAACAGGCGGCTTTTTCTCATAATTTGCCACTTCTGAGGGCAAAATTAATGTCACTTGGTGTTCAGCAGAGCCATCTCTGTATTAGTTTTTTTCAGTAGTTTGAGATGAAAGTTGCTGAGAGACGGAAGGGGTGCTCTGATGAGCTGAAGGTCAGGACATTGTCACCTCTTCTGCTGTATTCTCTCTTCTTTTTCTGATCATCCCACACAGCTACCAACTGCTTGGAAGAGGATAGCCAAGCCACTCCAGAAAATGTCTGTTAAAAATCCATTTGACACTCATTTACTGCTGTCCACGTTTGGTCTAAAAACATTAAGAAACTATTTCACCCCTCTTGGCATTTATTGGACTACATGGAGATATTTTTTTAGACTTTATATGTTGTTTTTTTTAAAGCCAGACTGTATTTTGTTAGTTGCCCAGAGGATTTCATGCATGGGCTACTCTATAAATAAGACTTATTATTCCCCAGTGACACATGCAGTTTCTTTCTCAGAAGTTCCATAATAGCTCATGTGAGATAAACAGGAGTTTTCTGATAGTGTTAAGTTTCACAATTAAACTGGAGACACTTTCTGCTATAGATAACCAGTTTTTAAATCACCTTTTAATTGCTGAAGACAACAAATCTGCCCCTGAGTTACAGCTGGGTAGTGAGAACGGGATGACATCAGTCACCAAGTGTGATTCTCTGTGGTTCCCTAGAGAAAAAAATTCGGTTCCCCCAGTCCAATTTATAGCTTGGAGGAGGTAGGGGAAGCTGTAAAATCTACCAGGCTAGGATAACAGGCTGGCACTGTTATCCTGATCTCAGTAAGGCCAAGGACTGTACAAGCAGCTGAAATTCCCTGTGGTGCTCAAGATGAGGCAGGAGAAATTCTGCAGGACAACCACTGCAGCATGGACAACACCGTCTGTTTCTGGGAAGGAAAATGCAGGATTTTTATCTTCAGGGCTCTTTGTCTGCACTTCTTGCGAAAAATAAATTAACCCCAAGTACATAGAACAAATGTACATATATTACAGGGCTCCTTTCATGAATAAAGGATGCCAGGTCACCTAACCTCCATCCAAATGAGTGGCACAGGAAGGGAGAGAGGAGAAGTGAAGGTAATTTGATGTTACAGCTGGGAGGAGACAGAGGTTTATGCATAGCTGAATCATCCAACAACCCGACCTGCCAGAAAATAGCAAACATCACATAAATTCATGTGATTTTCATCAATCTGTCCCCTGCTAGGGCTCTAGCATTGCTGGAATTTTCTCTGGCTGGATCTCAAAGTCATTTTGCAGTGGAGGCATTGCCTCTTGGCACAGCCCCTTCCAGCACTGATCTCACTGCAAGGTTGGACCTCAGGACAAAGAAAAGGAAAAGGATGATTTTTCCAGTCATGACATTGCTTCCCCACAAATAATTTTTTTCTCCAGTCCCATCATCTAAGCCTCTCTTAACACCTGGTGGTTTAATAGGTGTTCAGAATTTCCATTACAGTGAGTTTTTACCATTCTTTCTGCTTTTTAGGCTCAGGAAATACTTTGTGTAGGATTCAGGGCATGCAGGTGGGAATGTTCCTGCAGCCTGACCTTTCTATAATCTGTAATTCTCAGTGGCCATGGTTTCACCTTTATCTGGAAACTTATAGGAAAAAAATCTCTTTTGGAACAATGAGAAAAAGGCTGATTAAATAACTGCCTATCATCTCCTGGGATGGTTATCCCTCAGTGAATGCCTGAAATCAGCGGTCAAGAACAAATAAAGACCTCACACTCCTATCTTATGACTAGATCTCAGCATTACACTGGAATGAAGCCAGTTATCCTGAGTGGCACCTGGGCTATTTGGAGCTGGACACAAAAGGCACCATGGATCTGGTGCTCAGAGGCACCACTGAGGTGTGTGTCTGCAACACGTGGGCTAATCTCAGTCATGTTCAGGGGTCAGAGTTCCTGTGTCCAAGGGCCAGGGCTCCCAGCTGAATGCACTGGGATGGGCTGTGTGTTGGCAGATGTAAGAAGTATGTGCATGCAGCCCAGAGGAGATCAGATTTATTTGTAGCCAGGGGAACTTGGAAGTTTCCCTTTTGGGCATCCACTAGAGAGCAGATGGAGATCAGGCTACAGAGTTGGTATTTCATAGGTCTCGGTTCCTGCATTGCCAGTTTCACCTGCTCCTCTTGTATTTCCCTGCTCCTTTACCACTCTGCTTCTACAAACTTACTGTTGAAAAATATTTACATGAAAAATGCTCTAAAGGGAGAGAGGTTAGCAAAACTGTCAACTGGGCTAAAAATATTAAGCAAACCTTTTCCAGCCTCCATGAAGTAATAGATTTCTAATGCTGCTTACTCAGGACTTCTAGCAGGCTGCTGTACTCACAGGAGGGTGCTTTCTTTGCTTATTTTATGCATCAGTTTCATGAGAATATTTGTTTGCTTCTGTGAGTGAAAACATATTTTCTCGTGAAGAGAGCTTACCTCAAGGAAAAACTAAATGTAGATCTTCAGCCTTGAGAACATTGACTTTTTGTGCAATTTATCTAGCAAATCACAAAATCATAGGATCATAAATACCATGATGGAAGGGAACATTAAGGACCTGGTCCAACCTTGCTTGGCAAAAGCACAGTCTAGACAACATGCCTCAGCACCCTTTCCGACTGAATCCTTAAGTGCCCCAACGCTGGAGAATCCAAATTTAAAAACATAGCTACTCTTGAGGAATTCCTTCAAGCTGGAGCAAATCCTCCAAAAGGACTGTGAAAATGTATTGACATTGAGTGCGAACTCAAATCTTGATGCCTGAACATGTATTAGACCAGGTCTGAGCGCTCCATTCACTTGTCCTTTTTTAGTGGTAGACCCACTGTTCGCTCTCTCCTTGGCCATAAATTTTTTTCCTCCACCAAGAGCAGGATCTCTGCCTTTCCAGATAAGCATCCAGCCACCTAAACCTCTGTATCTGAGACAGATGTACTGTCTGTCCCAGTAAAACTGGGGCTGCTTTGACAGCTCTCCTACAAGATGTTCCAATGTTTTTTGATCTACACTGCCTCTGCCCAACTGATCAGGGCTCACCCCTGCACCTGAATTAACTGGACCATATTTTTGGTGAAGAAACAGGGAAGATAGAGGAATGAGTGCCCTGCTGTGCTGGCTGACAGAGGGCAGAAGGAATAGAGGGAAGAGGGAGGGAGTCAAGCTGCCAAATGCAGCTGCAGCGTGTGACATTGGGACAGACAGCACAGAGGGGACAAGTACACGTGGATGGAGCAAATTATGCAGTTTGTTTACTCTGCAGTGATGAAAGAGAAGGGTCAGTTTCTGTACACCCCAGCTCATAGGCTGGCATATACAATTCATATATATGTATTTAAAGTCTTCTATATCTCTCTGGCTCAGGCTGCCACTCATTTCTAGTCTTCTAACAAGCAGGCTTTTGAACAGCATTCACGCTCACTTTTTAAGTTTCCAAAGAAGCATCTCTGGCTGTAGAGGCTGCTGCTAATGAGAGATGAGGCAGAGTGAGAAGACAGCACCACTCCAGGTCGTCTCTGTGTTGTGCCATCCTGTGCTGTGTGAGCAGATGATAGCAATGCTCTCCACCGCTCTGGCTGCACCATGTGGGTCAGAGTCTGTGTTAGCACACAAGTAACCATTAACCTGGCCTTTGCAACCGGCTTCCAGAAACATCTCTGAGCAGTCACCTTTTGTTCTGACTGTAACAGTTGCATTCAAGAAAATGTCAGTGAGCAACAAGCTAGGGTTCACTAGGACAGGAGTCACAGAAAAGCAAAATCATGGCAACATAGAACTCACCCCAGTCCAGGCAAATAAAGAAACTCCCTCTCACTGCCTTGTCTGTGCAAAGGGAGCTGCATTTCAAGTCAGAGTCACAGCAAGGGGCTGCAGCCACAGAGTCCCTCAGCTCTCCCCACCACTGGGCACACACCTGACGTCTGTGTGGCAGGAGCTGCAGGTTTCTCTGCTCTGCTGTGGGAACACCTACTGAAATGGGTCCTCAGCATCTCTTAGTTCTTGGTCCTTTGGGATTTTAGTCACAAAGCAGACGAGTAACTCCTCTCTGCACATCTTAAGACTCAATGCTAGAGGTACTTGAAATACTGAAGATTGAAAGGAAGGTATCCTAGTTTGTACTGAAAGGTACCACTTGATTCACAAAATAGAAGATTGAGAATGGTGTGTGCACACTATTATATTAATAATGTAGCAGAGCTGCCTGACCAGATGTGTTGGATGGTCCCAGTAGAAGTTTTGCCTGCTCCTGTGACCCCTTCTGCTTCCTTCGTCCTTTTCAAAGACCTGATACATTTCTTTTTTAACATGGCTGGAAAAGTTGGGAAAGTAGGCAGAAGTAGCAGCTACCTCCATGAACTGCCTCAGTTCCACTGATATGTAATTTCCAACCAGTTAGAATCCCACAGAAACATAGAGAGTTGTGGTCCCTCTTCTTTTTTTTGCAAAAACATCTTTATAAGAAACTTCCCCACACTTGGAACATCAGTTCAGTATCAACAGAAGATAGAACTAGTGACTCAACAACATTTTAGTGGGAGACTCCCACACCTTTGGAGGGCATCAGAGGAAAAACTCTACCCAGATGTGTTATGTCTTTGATTTGCTGTTCTTGAAAATAAGAAGTGATATCTACATAGCCTCACAGAGACACCAAAAAGTAGAAGAAGGAAATATGACTCTTGCTCAGTTAATTTTTTTTAAAACCTACAAGTACTCTCCATCAGCTGTCTCTTTCCCAGCATGAGGCTTCAGAGGCTAGGCAGAGCACTCCTTGGTGAAATGGATATACTAAACATTGAGCAAAACCCCTTCTCATTTACAGCTCTCCTACCTTCAGCAGAATTACATCAGGGATCTGTTCCATCTGTGGCACAGAGCTGTGCAATTCATACACCCTCCTCTGCCTTAAAGTTCCCAAGCTGCACTGTATGAGCAAAGCAGCAATAAAAGACATGGTGCACAGACAAGGCTTACAGTCTGCACTCAAGCTCTGATGCTCTCAAAAATGCCTAGCTGAAACAAAGATCTAAGTTCCACATCATTTATTTAACTTTCAAACATCATATCCTAAGTTTTATAGTGATGGGCACTACAGAAAACACAATGAGAAATAGATGGGTAATTACAGTGGTGGTTTTGACTTTTACCATCATCTAAAACTGTAGTAAAGTCGGAAGACACAGGTTTATGCTTCTTGAGATACGTGTTTAAATCGAGTTTGTGTCATAAGTGATCTGAATGTAATGGTCACAGCTTGACTCCTAACCAGTCTCAGATAAGTGACTGAGATTCAGAATTAGGCACAATTTTCTGTATCAGAGCACGTGCACTGCATGGTTTGGGTACAAATCAGTGTGACTGGCAGCACATTCGGGACTAGAGGAGAACAAGAAACTTAATTTCTGAGAGAAAGTTGTGATGTGTGTGGGATGCTCCCTGGGCAGCTTCCCACAGCCTGGCTGCCCCTGAGCCTGCAGCCCCGCTGCAGTTTAAGAGAAGCACTGCTCGCTTTGGGAGGAGAGGAAGGGGGAGAAAGAAGCAGCTGGTGGGGGAAAAAAAAAAAAAAAGATGTTATGAGAACAAAACAGACATGAAAGATGTTTTAAATGGCACGTATGTATAGATCACAGGGGAACTTTGAAATGCTCGATTAAGTATTGAAGTAGCCATCACACAGTCCATAACCCCTGCCTGTTACAGAAGCCCCATGCAGGCAGGTACCGCTCGGGCTGCAGCATCCTTTGATGTCCAGGTACACGACAGGAGCGTGAGTCACCGCGCGGCGAGGAACCGGACACCGAGACCCGGCCCCGGAACGGGGTCAGCGCCGAGCGATCCCGCCGGCTGCGGCTCCGGGCTGCGCCTTTTCCCGGGAAAGCTTGTGCCCTGCAGCGTGGGCTGCCCCGGCTCCGCAGGGGTGTCACCCGGGGCACACGGACCGGCGTGCGGGGACGGCTCCCCAGGCTGTGTCGTCCCGCGGGGACGCTCCAAGGCGGCGATGTCCCCCAGCGCTGTGGGAAGGGCGCAGATGCAGCCAAAAGGCGCGGCGGGGTGCGAGGGGTCCCGAGGCGCATCCCTGGGTGACGGTGTCCCCGCGTGGGGCCGCCTGTCCCCCGTGTCCCCGCGGCGTGGGAGCCACGAGAGGGCACTGAAACACAACCGGAGCGATGAAGCGATGGAGCGCCGAACGGGAGCTCCGGCGGTGCCGCCGCCTTCCCTCTCATTATATCTTTAGATAAAATTCCAGAACAAAGGATCAACACAAGGATATGCTCATCGCGGCGCGTTCCCACTGTCCCTTACCGGGTGTGAAACAAAACCGGGGTGGGTAAATACCCGACGATGAAACGCTTTGTGCACCGGGAGCTCGGGAGATGAAATGAGACTTTCCCGTTGCAGTTGTTTTGTCAGGCTAAAATAATAATTGTATCGAAATCCATTTTTAATTAAACTGTTTGGTGTGCTCGGGGAATCTACACTGGCATGTATGGAGTGCCCATCATTGCTGTATCGGCGGGCTTTATCTGCACGATCAGTTAAGCTTAGTATAATGTAATTGAAATTCTTTCAGTCTTTCGGCTGTTACTTCCCCCTTCAGATTATCATTCATATTATAGCTGCATTTCATGCTTATCCTACCCTGAGTGATTAAAAGAATTATTCTGCCATTATATTTAATTCTTCCCTCACTTTCACAATCACTTTTTATTACAAACTCTTGCTGTTATGAGGGAATTTGGTGCAAATCAGTTCACACCTTTTTGTTAGCTATAAACCATATGTAAGAAACCCCAGCATTAAAAACGTGCAGAAGTGAATGACTGTCATTCTTGATAGCTGAAAAAAAATGCCACTAAGATGATACGAAATATTTTTAAATGTAACTGGAATATGCAAGATGTAAGTACTGAAATAATTTTAGCAAAATATACCCCTAAAATTTCCAGAAGATGACCAAAAATCAAAAAAGGAATGAAAAGACAGCATGGTACTCTTCTGTTTTTACACAACACATTTTATTTTACTTCATGTAAATTAAATTTCTTTTTGATTTTTGTTGAGAATTCTTAGCTCATCTTACTGTGAGGGAAAAAAAGGAAAAAGAAAACTAGGAGATTTACAGGATTCTTGTATGAAATAAAAATGTTAAAATTGAAATTATTCAAGACAGAGAGATCTTGATTTGCATTTCTCCAATAAATTAAAAATATTAACTTAGTTAAAAAATAATTTGTGCAGATAGTTGTAGCAATTAATGCTCTCTTAGGATTGCATTATTTTACTGAAACCTCTGAAAATGTGTTTTTTAATCTCTATTTGGTATTTTTTGTCTCTCACCTCACCAGTAAGGCGCTATTTTCAGTTTAAATCTTGGTGCTGAAAGCCGCGATCCTGAACAGCCCGCATTCCCAACCTCTGTTAGAAACAAAGGAGACAGGATGTAGAGGGAAGCTCAAAGAAAGGAATAGCATTGGAGTTTGATTTTACTTCGGTGAGAAGTATGACATAAGTGAGAAGAATTAGTGTGAGCACAGTTTTGGAGGACAGCAGTCCACAGCCCGTGCTGACAAGGGAGAGGACTTTTAACTTAATAGTTTCTTCCCACACGTCAGGGCCATGAGCCTTGGTAACATCCACCACATTCCCCCTGAACAAGGCATTCATTTCTGTTTGTGAGAGCTAAATTCTTGCCAGTCATAACAGCATCATTTTGGCACTCAGTGTGGACCTGCACCTTCCATCAGGAGCTGCAAGGGCCCTGGCAGGGGAGTGTGAATAACTGTGCTGAGTAACTGTGCTGAGTAACCTATGGTCACCTGCTCGACAGGATTACAGGGAACTTTGCCATTTGTATGTCAACATTTAGACCTCAGGAGCTTTTATCTAAATCCAGATAATTTGTGTGGATCTGTCTATGCCAGTATGGTAAGGGGGAAAAAAGCGTTCTCTAAGAATATGTATTGCCTGGTGATGGTTTCCTAAGGACAAAGCAGGTTTTCCTCTCATGCTAAATATCAGAAAGCTTGTACCTAGGGACACCTTCTCGTGGCTTACGTGTAGGCTCTGGCGAATTTTTCATTGTGCTTCCAAACAGCTGATTTGCATACATAATGTGTCTCAAAATATAGAAGAAATACTTAAACAGATGAGGAAAATACTTGCATATATCACAGCAGTATATATTCTATATGATTCTATTTTATATCCATATGTGTATGCAAGCATGGGAATTCTGCACGCTGCAGAGGGGGAACAACACACTGGGAATGCAGCCCAGTTTGGTTTAGTAAATTCCTGGTTGTACTGACTAAGGGGAGTACAAGGCTTGTCTGGCTCCTGGGCAGAGATGACCAGTCTACAGCACGCTCTGTGCTTTCCAGCTTTGAATCTCCCATGGCCCATAAAGTCTTTGCAAATATTTCCTATTGTTCCGTGCAGCATCTCGCGATGCAGGGAGAGCTGATCCCAGCCCTCCCCTCCCAGCGGACTGCCCAGCCAGGCAAACCTGGCACCCCCATCTGCATTCTCCTCTCTCCTGCAGCACTGGGACACACACAGAGCAATCTCCTGCCCTCTGTGAGCAGATTCCAGCCCAGCAGTGCTCTAGACACACTCTCCTTCAGGGAGGGGGGCAGAAAAATTCCTTTTCAAATTTGTGAGGAAAATTCAGCTTCCTCCCCCATGTTCTTTTTTCCCCCTCACTCCTTTAAATGTCAGACTCCTAAAGAGTTTCTTTGAAAGTTTGAACAGTTAGTTAGATCAGTCTGGAAGCAAAACAAACCACAAAACATTTCACCTTTTGGAGAACTTTCCAGGAGACAACATGCATTTCAGAGCGGTGACGATTCAGTGTTTAGCTCTCTGGGGTTGGGGTGTAGACCTAAAA
Source organism: Cyanoderma ruficeps (assembly GCA_008694505.1). NCBI lineage: Eukaryota > Metazoa > Chordata > Aves > Passeriformes > Timaliidae > Cyanoderma > Cyanoderma ruficeps. The sequence goes on along the minus strand of VZDJ01000116.1, from coordinate 22,173,141 downwards.
ATTCAAAACATTTTTTTGTACATCTGTGTTGAATTGGGACTGATTTCTAATTAATGTGGCTGAATTTTTTAATATTAAATTATTTTCCAAAGTGATCACTTGTATTTAGGGACATCAGATGGAAATGTAGCTCTGCTCTAACATTGTTCACTCTGCTTACAATCCAAGTTGACTAGGTTGGAAGGTGTCTGACTTTTCCTTCAGCTGTGTTTTGCCCGGGGTACAGCCCATGACAACAGAGCATAGGCTCTTTGACCTACCCGTGGCAATTTCTTTCAGTGCACATGAAAGGATGAGCATCACTGGGAGATGCTCAGGCTGCTGTTCTTTCCCTTGTCCTGGTGCTTGATGGGAAGTTCATCTCCTCTCCCTCTCCTGCTTGTGGGAGGCTGTGTGCTGGAGCATCTCAGGCTGATGGGATTTGAGGCACAGCTGAGATAGGCTTCCCAGTCAATAAAGTGCTATGGGAGATACTGGGCTGATTTTGAACCCTGAGCTTTGAAGGGGAGTTTCCTCTGCTCTATCTTGCCCTGAGAACTTAGCCAGAACAACGAGATCACCACATGAACACTGGCAAAAGGAGTGGATGCAGTGCAGTCACCCCCAGCACAATTTGTGGGGGGTCCATAAAAAGCCAAACACACCCTAACACAGGGCATAAATAGAGACAGAGGAGAGAAACAGGTTTGAGTCTTCACTGCACCTGATAACAAGAGTAGATTGTGTTTCCCTCTCCTCCACTCCCCAAAGCAGCATCAATCTGGAGCTGAACTAGCAGTTAGTGGTCTACCAAAATCACCTCTGGTGAGCACTGGTTTTGTGTGTGTGTCATCACCCTGGCAGCACCAGCCAGGAGGGTCCCTGACATTTTGGGGATGCACAGGTGGACACTGTTGTGCTAAGGAAAGAGATCTAATGAGCAGCAGCGGATCTGAAGGGCCCAGATAATGATGCATGGCTGAGGCAGACAAGGCTGCTGGCTTGCACATCATACAGGCTGTGGGAAGTGCACAGCATGATGCTCCAAGCACAGTTTTCTGACTGCTAAATCTGGGTTAGCTTGTTTATACCATATCCAGAAACCAGCAGGATACTGTCCAGGCAGCAGGCAGGGCAGCAGGCTCACACAGTCCACACCAGGAAAGGGAGAGGGCAGCAACTGTGTCCAGGGGAGTGCATAGGGCAGAAAAAGGTCCTGCCTCCCAAGACAAGTGAAACCACTCAATTTATAACTGAGGAGGGCTTGACAGTGGTTTGGATTCCCCAGGACTTGCACTGACTGATGTGACTCCCATTACCCTGGATCAGGGCTGCCACAGGAGCTGGCTGAGAAAGCCCAGCTTTGTGGGGGACCAGGAGCACCACCACCCTTCTGTGGGACCTTCACAGCCAGGGTGGCTGTAGCTGGACTTTATGGCACATTTCTTTAGATGTGCTGCCAAGGTGAATGGTGCCCATACCAAGTTTTAACAACTCAGTTTATGGGTGGGCAGCTGAGGGCATAGGTGGGGGCTGGCAGTGGAGAGGCAGCATGCTTGAGAGGAAAGCTGCCTCTGGCAGCACCACTTGGATTGTCTGGGATGGTGGCAGGGATGTAAATCACACCTGCACAACCCTGGTGATCACGATACACAACAAACCATCTCTGGCAGCTCTGTTTGCCTGGAGATGGCAGCTGAGTCCACCTCCACGGTATTTTCAGACTGCTTCATGTCTGCTGTTTGTATGCGCTGAGGTAATGAAGAATTTTAATATTTAATTTTTTTAAGGAATGCATCATAAACCTCAACAACCTAAAAAATATTGTGATTTCTCTATCTGGGGCCACTGGATTTACCCACCGCACGTCAAACTTTATCCCCCATCATCATCCATCAGGCAAGACGAATAGATAAGGATACCCTTTTTGTAGCCCCTGAGCTACAAAATTCTGTAACAGCCTAATATGTTGCATTAACTCCTAGCTCTCCAACCAGAATCCCCTCAGCTCTGAATTAAAGACATGACAGAAGCACTAAAAGGAAGGTTCCTTCCGTAACAGCTGTGACTTCAGAATAAGTGTTCTCTTCTCAATATTAGCAACACAGAAACACTCTTTTTACCAAGCTCAACTCTGTGTACAGTCTGTGTATAACCTTTTAAACAGCTTTTGCTGTAAAACACAAGTCTGTGTTTGGTGTAACAGGAGCGTTTCATTCCTCGCAGTAGAATAAAAGAGTTTGCTGAAAGAGAAAGGGCATTGCAAGTCCGTGCTTTGTGCTCTGAATTCTTTTCCAGCATCTTCCTTTTAATACATCGCAAAAGGGGGGAGAGAAGAAAAAAAAAAACCACATTAAAAAAAAAAAGTGTTTTAGAGTGTTTTCCCAAGAAATATCACACACTGAATTGAAACACCTTATCTACAAGGAGGTCCTGGTGGCAAGTGTAGAAGCAACACAGGAAAAAAATCAATACAGCCTGCAGAGATTAAAAACATACTGGAAAAACATAAGGAAAATGTAACAATTAATGCCAGTTGTACATATAATACGTGAAAACAAAGCAGAGAGACATTAGTCTCTACACACAGATCTATTGGATAGGTAATGCTTTTATCTCAACTTGAAAATGGAAGCTTTATTAGACTGCTTCCCATCAGGAGGCATCATACCAAGAACAGCACAAGGCTCTAACTAGCTGAAAGCCTCTTCCCCCCACACCTTCCATCCCAATCACTTTGCATACCCGTGAAATTCAAATGGCTCAACCTCAGGCCATGGTGTCAAACCAGGGTTCAGATTTATCAGCCTGCGTGGAACCACCCACTCCCCCTCCAGTGGAAGACAGGAAGCAGCTGACCAAGATGCCTTGCAATAGGTGGGAGGGTTTTGTCTGCAATTTAAAAAAACCCTCCATGATGTTGCAGCTAGAGATTGTCATATCATTACCTTGTATCATGCTGCAGAAGCTATTAATATATGCCTGCCTTGAATAAAATGTCCTACACAAGTTTCAGCTGTGGGGGGTTTTGTAATTAGTGTTCTCAGGCACAAAAATCACGAAGATATTTAAGGTGTGGCTCAGCTGAATGATTCCTCAAAAGTCCCTCCAGCAGCCTTTCATTCATACAATAATTAGACCAAATTTTATAATTTAACCCAGTATCTTGAGTGAAAACCCCAAGAAAAGGCATTAAACAGCTCTTTCTCCTAATGTTAAAATACACTTTGAAGCCCAAGTAGAATATTTGCATCCTCAGTTTTCTGGATCAGGAACAATAAAGAGGAACATCCCCCTTCTCGTAATACTTACCATAACACAAATTTCAATAAAGCTACACAAGATTCACAGCAGGACTATAGATAAAGGTAAGCATCAAATAGGTGACAATACTGGAAAAATACCACTCTAACCTTCCTTCTGCTGCCTTCACATCAAAATAAATCGGGGTTTACAAGTTTACTTTTAATCCCCAGAAACCATAAGTAAACTTACGGTTTACTCATCCCCTTTCTGACACCAGTGAATAAAGGGGTAGGTACAGGGTCACACAAGTACTGGTGGGTTGGACCAGGTGCTACTTCAAGGCAGTAAAAGAGCTAAGCTGACTAAACCATCTGAGAATCCTCCCAGTGAAGGAACTTTAAGGACTACGAGGCCAAAAGACCTCCAGGCCTCTAGCTGATGTTTTGCATAATTTACATCCAAATGCTCCCACCATTCTCTCAGCATTGCACAGAGGTCAGCAACGTAGCAGTTTCTCTAATGGAAGTCTGTGCTAGCCAGACACAAACAGGAACAGGCAAAGAGAAGCATTTCATGGCATTGGGAACTCTGTTTCACACAGATTTCATAAATGGCTCTTGGAGCTAAGCTTGCTTTTTGTGGCAGGGGCACCTCCTGCTTTGGCCAGGCTCCCATTTTAGCATCGTATAAATCCGAACGGATAAAGAACATACTTGGGCACTGGTGTTCCCACTACAGACAGGCTGCTTGCCAGCATGGATAAACAAAAGTACTTTTCATTTATTAGTTACTAGTTTTCATTCAAACTCCCAGAATGCCGATTCTTTTACTTTGGACCACATCCCATGCTTCCACTGAAGCCAGTGAAAGATTCTCGTGACCACATTGAAAGCAGATTCATTTGGAAACCATTTGAAAGGCTCAGCGCTGCCATTCTCACACAAGAAGGTGTAAAGCAACCTCAACAGGTAACTCCTGAGAATGACTTTGCACAAGCCAAATTCTCAGTGTTTTAATGAGCCTTGGATAAGGCAGATAGCTTTTTTTCAGTAATGCTGTCCACTCTCAGCAATAAGTAATAAACATTCCCAACATCCCATGAGGCAAGAAGTCAGAGCTGGGTCTACTTTAAGACATATAAACTGCAGAAAAGCTATTAAGGCTTCAATGATCCAACCAATGCTTGGAGTGCAGAAAGTCCTGGCTTTTAATGCACACATGAACCTGTTAGTGCTAAGGTTCAACTTTTTCCTGTCAGTCGTCTTGAGTGTTTACTAAATCCAGATGGCCTGAGGAAATAAATGGGATTAAAAAGAGTCTGTTTCATTCTCACACTTCCCAAAGCCCTCTGCAAAAGTATTGTGTTACTACAGATAATACATGTACGTGAAGGCAATGGTGCAACTGTTACAGACGTGCTGGGAACTTCTTTTACCTTGTCCTCAGCAGAGTTTAAAAGCCTTTAACACTTCCACACCCACAGAGAAAAGGAACATGACATTCTGCTTTTTCTCTGGTTTTCCAGAGAAACTGTGAAACGTTTTCACTGACCTCTCCACAAGTCCTTGGTGACATTTCCAGAACGAGAAGGGTGGGGGGATCCTAACCTCTTTGAGAGATACAGGAAGGACACACATGGGACATGGGGTCTGTAGTGGTGGAGAGGTGGCGAATGGAAGAGAATCCCCACTCACAGCAGAGGCAAAATCCCCATGGGTTTGGCTAGTCCAGAACCAAAGAAAAAGGCAGAGATGGCAAAATCTTTCACATGTGAACGGCTGTTATGAAAGAGAAATGAGTAACAGCCCTCTGTGTTCCACAGAGACGTAAAGATATGTTGAGTCCGGGCCCCCAGCCCCCTGGAGCAGCAGGAGGCTGTAGTGTGCCCTTGATGGAGCTGTTATGGAAGACACCAGAAAAGATTTAGGAGTTGCTCAATCCCATGTGAGTGAAGAAGGATTAAACAGGCTCCTGAGACTGCACCACAGAAGATGTACAGGGATGAAATGAGCCCAGCTGCCCTTTACATGGGGTGCAGCAGGAGAAGTGAGGGTCTTTGCAGCCCCAGCCTGTAAACCAACACCTGGCCATGCTCCACACTGGCCCACAGGAGAATGAAATTCAGATGTATGTCCTTCAGCACAGAGCTGACCACACAGGATTGAGCACTGCTGTGCTTCAGGGCACAGCAGAATGTGATGCATAAACACCAGGAAGGTGCCCAGGGTGCTGGGACGGTGAGAAAGAGGATGCATTCAACTCATTTCATCTCCCACATGATGTTTGTGGGCACAGGCTGGATGGTCATCTTTGTATGAAATATTGGAGACATCTTGATTTTTCACTTTTAATAGCTACTCTTTACTAGCAAGTCCTTCTCAGATCTCCTTACCTGTAACTCTCATCCTTCTTCATTTTAATCTGATGAAACATTTTTCTTTGTGTAAGAAAAAGGCATCAGGTGGAGAGTATCATACAGGATGAGAGGAAGGAATCGTGCTTGGGGTAAGGGGTTGTGGCTGGGGGAAGCCCAGATCACTGCTACCAGAGACTGGGATAGGTCTCCTGCTTGCTCCCCACTTCAGCTCTCTGCCTGCAAGTCAAAGATAACAGAGTTCTTTTCTTTCAGCCATTTGTCTGGGAAGATTTGGGGTTACTGCACATCCAGCAAGAGGTGGCCCAGGCCTCAGCGGAGATACCGGCACTTTACCATTGTACAAACAATAGCACCTCTGAGAAGCAAGCCCTTGCTTTGTATATTTACTTCGTTTCTTGTTCAAGCTTTGTTAGGGAACCAAGGCACTTAGGCTGGTTACTAAAATAAAGAAGTGCTATAAAAAGAGATCAGCTCTTGCAAGGAAATCCAAGCTGCAGAAACATGAACAAAGATCCATTGAAAGGCAGTGTTAAATAAATACAAATTAATTTTGCATAGTTCCAAAGTCCTTCAGTCAATAAACGCTCATTCTCATTATTATTCAATAACATTTAGCTAATATATCTGGATTTGCAAGGCAAACATTTTCAAACATTTTTCTAAATTAGCACAAATCTTCTGCTTCATCTTTTCTTCATCTACTGTCAGCGGAGCAAATAATCAGAGAACAAATAGTACTCCGCTTATAAATTCCTCTTGCCAAAGACCCGACCTCTAGAGACTTGACTTCACATTTGCTTTTCTGTAGAATTTAACAAAATTAGTCAAGCGCGATTTGTTGCGTGTTTGTCTCTTTTCAAAAGCTCAGAAATGTCTAGCTCCGGTGATTAAAGGAGGAAGGGAGATTTTACTACTAATGTTTAAGTGGAAGCATATTAGAATGCAAGAAATATTTATTAACATCCACCTGTAGGTAAATGCTTATGAAATTTCATCTTCTGTCAAGGTTGAGGTCATTCCCACTTACTGCCACAAAGTCAAAGAACAGGGAACAAATCCTCAGATACCGCTGCATGTTCCTGGCTGGGCTGTAGGTAGGACAGGCCAAATATTAAATTTCAAAACAGAATAATGTGCAGAGCACCTGCATGATACAGCCCTACCCTGAGGCACAGACAAGCCAAGATGATTATGTATTATCAAAAGCTCGTCCTTTCCTCCCTTTCTCATTAGAGCCAGAGGAACGTACTCTGGCTGAACCATTTGCTGGTTGGGTGGAAGAAGGAGGCATCTGCATTTCAATAGGGTACTTGTCAAGGCTGACAGCAACTGGAGAGCTGCTTATTCTAACACTGTGTACTCCAGTTGCCACAGCCCTACAGTATGTCTCTTTCTATTGCCAGTGCACTCTCTAGTCATCTGGAGACCTTAAAGCATGTGAGTCCCTTCATATGGGCTCAAACACCTCAGGAAAGGAGGAACAACAGAGGTCACGGCCAGCTTCTTGAACATGGGTGTACCTTCATTTTTATGAATCAGGCTTTCTGGTTTTGAGTGATAATAAATGGAGGATTTGGAGATCAAAGGAAATTTGATTTCTGAAAGAGGGCTGTGATCTGTGATAAACATGCTACCTGCGTCCGTTTCAAGTCAGCAACATCAGGGAAATTATACAGTTATTGCACCATTGCCACCCTGTAAAAACAAGAAAAAGTCAGAAACTGGCAGTTCTGCTGTGTTCACTTAGGAGGGGCTGTCCCAGCCATCAGATACTAGCCAAAGTCAGCAGAGCAATGCGGAGAACACTTGGGAAGAGTCCTGACAGTCAACATCCAGCAAGAAGTGGCAGACACATAAGTGAAAAAAATATTTGGTTCAGTGGAACAGAAGAGATTTTTGCGTAGAAAATTCATACCTGTTACAGATCTGGCCTTCTATACTCTGTGTTCATGGTCCTATCAGGAACTCTGTATAATAGTATTACTCCCCAAAAGCAGCTAGACTGACATTTGCAACCATGCAGGTTCTAATGTGCCACATCTAAACCAAACAAGATTCAGCCACTATTTTGGCATTTCCAAAAGAGAAGGCTACCATGGAAGCATAATTAGACTCTCTTTTTATCAGCTTTTGATCTGATGCTAAAAGGAGCTCCTGCTGAAGTTTGATGACACCCTGTATGACTGACCCCTCTGAATTTCACTCGAACCAGAATCAGCACAATGGACAACACCACTGCTCACCATCAGATCAGAGCCCAGGGGGATCATATTCCATTTTTCTCTATGAAACTCTAAAATGGTTCATTCAAACCAGCATTAACATTTGTACTGGGTGAAACCAGCATCTGAAAACAGTGTCCAATCCAATATCTACAGTCTGTTGCTCTCTGCATGATTGGAGCAGAACAGATAATAAAATCTCCTCCGGAGGCTCATCCTAGGACCTTAAGAATCACTTAGAACAAGCTGCCTCACTATGTCTTTCTCTCTTCATTTCTATCTCTTCCATTTTCCTATCTACTCATCTCTTCTTATTTTCTTATGCCCTGCATTTCCCCCTACCCCTTTTTTTTTGTGTTACTTTTCCATCACCACCTTTCAACACTCAGTTTATTTTCTTCCAGTTGCACTGAGGGAAAAATTAAAGTTCATGAACAACATGCCTACAGGCTCCTTCAAATATGGCTTATCTCAAGTGGTCCATTTACCCCTTGGCCATTAAGCAATACCTTCAGAAACACAGCAAGTTCATTCTCTGAAAGATATATGAGGCAAGAACAGAGATACTGCCTGCTTAGTGCATGCGCACATTTATGGGCAGTAAACTCAACAGGGAAGGTTGCCCTGTGGGTAAGTTTACCAAGGCAGAGTAAACATGGCAATCAGCTTTGCTTTTTGCACTTTTCCCCTTCCTATGCCTGACTAATGTCTTTGGACTGCACAGCTTTTCAACAATATCTATAGGTGACTATTTCACCATCCCTTCATCTGACATGCACCCTTCTTTCTTTACAGTAGACTTTTTAGTTTCCCAAGATTTTATAAAGAAACAACCCCTCCCCTTCTCAAAACATGTGGGGAAAAGAGATTTCTTGTTCTTTTCACTAGGCAGTGCTGAGCTGCTGAAGGGGCAAACAGTCGGGGTCAGCATTACCCAGGTTATAACAACCAAAAAAATGTCTTTTTACACTCTGAGACAAGCACCTTTTCTGAGCAGACTTATGCATTTAAGAGACAAACTATGGAAGCGCCTGCTCTTGTGCTATACAGAGAAGTTCAGACCTACGTAATTATTGTAATCAGTTCACTAAAACCACAAATAAATCAAAAAAGTTCTTCTGAAAGAGCAAAAGATTCACTTGCACAGTGAAATGACTCTTCCTGACAGAAGTCAGGAGTCAAGAAAGGTTAGTTTAACTCCATTTCACACTCTTCAAACACATGGGTTCTCGGAGCAGTGCAGCTGGGCTTCCAGGTACCACAGTTTGTGTCATTCCAGTGTGCCAGCAGTGTCCCTGCATGCTGGCACACCCAGGAATGCTGCTGGAAGGTGAAAAACAAATATGGGAGGTGTACGGTGGCTTCCTTGATACAGTGTGATACTGGAAAAAATGATTTTAAAAAAGGATAAGCAACAGGCCTCTTATTATCATCCAACAATCAAATCCCTCATTGCATACAGGGCTTTTTCAAACACATCTGGATGTCCCTGAGACACCACTGGTGGGCTTTCCTTAGTCTCTCCTTGTGGAATTCAACAGCTGCCATGCTCTAAAACAAAGATGCAGGTTGGCCAAGACTTGCCTTTTTCTGGGTTAAGACCCCAAGAGTTGGGTCTGCCAGGAAATCGAACAACTTCTCTCTGTGCACACTCCCAGAAAGGGCAGCCCTGCAAAGCACAACCCTTCTGGCCTTCCCACATCCTCTGACTTTCAAACCATCGTGTGCTCCAACAGACGGAAACACACAACACCACCTGGCTAAAAGGCACACCAGAATACTGATGAAATGCTCAAAAACCTTTCGATAGATTACTGCAGCTGGAAGACTAATTCACATTAGTATTTTCAAAAACTTCACCCTGTGTTCCAGGTAAATTCAAAATATATTGGATCTAGTTGTAATCAGCCCCAAAACTTTGAAACTGGGCCTATTTCCACTGGCTTTAGCAGGACTTGGATCAGGCTGACATTTATGTTTGAAATAATGTATTTGAGAGTCTGCACTAGGCAAGCCTGTTATAAATATTGCCTCAATCGTTGTTTATATGGAATTATTGTGCTCCTGTAACTTCACTGAACATTCATATATGACCAAAATAGCCACCTCTTTATGATTCCAGCAAACTCCTCATGGCAGCTAGAGGTACCTCTCAGCCTCAGTGACAGCTGCAGATGACTCAGAAAAGATTGAACTGTTTTAAATGTTTTTCTTTCAAAAGTGAAACCCATTTGTCCTCATTCTTCTATACACAAGCCTTTTAGTTTTGGGTAGGGTTTTTTTTGTTTGTGGGTTTTTTTGTTTTGTTTTGTTGTGTTTTTTTAATGTCACAAATGGGCTTCCTCATTCTTATGGAAAAAAAAGAAAAAAAAAACCAAGACAAAATAACCTGCTGCAAACTTAATGAAATATTAAAACCAGCAGTGGCTCAGTCAGCTGCTCACAAGGAGTTAAACTTGCTGGGCATAATTACTAAGCACTTTCCAAAATAAATAATAAAAATAAAGAGAGAAAAAATTTGTCTGTCTTAATCTACTGTGTTATCACTACGTTTGCCCAGAAAACTTCTGAATTTTGAGAATGTGAAAAATAATTTCTTTGTCCGTATGGACAAAAAACCTTTTTCAGCTCATTGTACACTGGAAAAATCTTGACTGTAAGGTGCTTTGTAATTTAGTTCTGATATACACCTTGGCTAACAGGTGTAATTAAAAACCCATTATAATCATCCAACAAGCAAATCAGAGCAGTCCCAAGAGAAGCTGAGCTGTGAGAGCCTCTATTTATAAAATCATATTAATGTAGTCTTATCTCTACACTGAAAAAAACATCTGTTTAACATAGTGTAAACAAAAATATTAACATTCCCTGGCCTTTTTGTCAGAACGACTTACGACGGGATCTGGCACATATGCAATTAAGATGTAGCAGAAGAACTGCCTAATTTCTAAGGAAACAACTACAAAAACATTGTATATTTGCTCTTGGTTGATACTTTCAGCTCAGGAGTGAGAAAACAAGGACTGACATAGGAGGAGCTGGGGGGATTTAAGAGAGGCTTGGTCAACAATGTGCAGCCTCTATGTTTTTATGTCTCACCCCAGGCATAATAGAGGTGGCAACAATCTTTTTTTCTAGGATTTTGTCTTCAGATTGCAGGAAAAATACATGTTGCCTCAAGTGTTAATGAGCTCAAATTAAAAATAAACCAAAGACAAAAAAAGCACAAACAAACCACCACCAGCGCCATAACAGAGTAATAAGCATATTTGCATAATCCACTCTCTCCCACGCATTTATAGATAACCACATCTTATATCCAGAAGATGAGTTGCAGTTTGTGCTACCGTGAGAATAAAAATGGGAATATAAGCACTTTATGGTTTGAGAAGTTCAACTAAAGCAGCACAATGAGACCTGCAGAAACTGGCCATCAACCACTGTCAGTGTCATTCAAGGAAAGTCAATCATGGGGTCAAATCTTTTCCATTGTCCCTGTGAAATCAAGCTCCCCACCAATACAGTAAATCTAAAGCTGGTGGATAGACAGCAAGCTGAGTGCCAGGATCAGGATGGACATTGATGAGGGGTTCTGCACTCAGATGCTGCTCTCCCTGAGAGCAGGACACTTCCAAGCATCACCACAGCATGGCAAAACACGAGGTGTTCCACTTAACAGTGGGAAACCCACCAGCATCAGCAATGGTGCTGCATAGTAAGATTTCCTGGGGAGCTTAATGGATGAGCTTGAGACATCACACCTGAATTCTTGTATGTATCAAAAACCAGAATAAGAACAAGAGCTGGAAATGCTCTGAGGAGCAGAGCCCAGCACTGCCCATGCAGTCACAGGCAGGGGTAGCTGGAGCTCTGCTGGGAACCTGGGCACCCTGAATCACCCACTGCTTTATGCCAGCCTGGGCCAGCAGCCATCTAAACCTGGTATGTGGGCCTTTCTTCCAGCCTGTGTGTACTGATTATCATCCTCTTGCTCCATTTTTGTCCCTTTGTTAGTTCACAGAGTCCCATTGCAACTACACTGCTAGAATAAATAAGCCTCTCTTTAGGGATAAAGCTCTATTTCCCTAGTTTATTGTGGCCAGGCTTTTATAAAGATGGATATTAAATGCATCAATAATTATGTTTTTGAGGAAACAGATAATTGCCTATAATTAAATGTTGACAAAGCATGTGATGCAGACAAGCAGAGTCCCAAGAACCCTAGGAAATTAGATGAGAAAAATTTTCACAGCAAGGACAAGGAACGGAACCATCCAACACTGCCTGGTTCGTGAACTTTCACTTTTCACATGGAGAAAGCATCAGGTTGTCTATATGGTTTCTACTTTCTGGAGACAGGTTTTCATTTTTGGTATGTTAACATGTCAGTGTGTGAATGGGGAGCTTCACATGCAAAATCCAGAAGAAAACAATCAGATGGCACTTTTGGCTCCTTCAGAAGTGCCCACATATGTTGTATGTGTAAAGCATACAATTGCTTACCTGGGCAAAAAGGTGTCCTTGAACTCCAGGTTTCAAAGTCATGAGATGATGTGATAAATTACCGGGATGGGAAAGAAAACCAAGACAGGTTGAGGTAGTAACATGCACAGGTTCCCTGGAAAAATGTCCAACTGTCTCATTCCCCAAACCTGAAGACAGTAGGTGTTGCTGCACTATCAAATGTCTTCATAAACAAACTCTTGCTATGTGCACTCAAAGTCATGGCTGAAACTCTGTGGCTGCTGAAGTCAATGAATAATTCCTGACACACAAAATAGCAACAGGATCCTGTCCTGTGTGACAAACCTGTTGCAATGGTCCCCTGTGCAGGCATGTGTGGTTAACTTTCAACATCTGCTCTTGTTGTGAACTGGTGCAGAGGATATCTTAATTCAGAGAGAAGTGATTGAAAATTATTGTCTCTGGAGGTACCATGGCTGAGCAACCTACAGCAGCAGAATTACCTGCTGAGTGTTCATTTCCAAGTGGATGAGTTGACAAACAGATGGAATGTGGCTTGCTTGGGATTACATGATTATAGTTAACAGCAAAATATACCTGGTTAAGAGAAATCACAGGACAATCCAGTTTTCAAGTGCTGTTTTTCCTTTGAAAACACTTCCAACTGACTCCAGCTGCATAGCTGAGCCATTTCTCCGCTCCTCTCAATAGCACAGTTGAGTAAAAAGGGAAGGATTTCCTCTGATGTTCACTTGAGCCAAAAAACCAAAACAACCTCAGAGCCGAATTTACCACTCTTCCATAACCACCATGTATCAGAAGGGACTGTCTGAGATCACAACTGACACACAAAGAAATTAATTTGGTGTTGACACTTCACGGTGCTTTGAGATTGTAAATCAGAGGCTGCTTGGCAGGTAACAAACACCACCTTCCTTAAACACAAGAACACAGCAGCTGAGGAGACCTTTCTGAGTCATCAGGCACAGTCCCCCACTATCACGGATTGCAGCAGCTAATATCCCTGTTTCCTTAATAACCCTCATTATCACAGCAGCTAAGCATCTGGCAAAGAACACAACACTGGCACTGTCTCCCCACAATGATCTGAGCCTGCGTGCGTGCTAAGAGGGAAGAGATGTGATTTGTACATTCTGATAGACCTGTGAACTTCTGAAAACAGACAACAGTCACTTAGAGCCCTATGGAAACCTGGGCAGGAAAGATCTTTGAAATATTCCTCAGACAAAAACAGATATAAAACAAATTATTCTATCCCACTATATACCTGGAAGGATCACATTATATTTAGGCAACACATTCCTTCCATGCAAAAGTTTAGTCCCAGACATTAAAAAGAACAAATAAATCTTTCTAGTTTTAAAAAGTCTATGTACTCAGCTTAGACAGGCACACAGCAGTGTCAAGTGAAGTGTGTATTCCCTGTGATAATAAATCTCATAATGGAAATCAAAGCCAAGTTGAACTGCACGTTAGGCATTAAGTGCGTCCCAAACTGCTCATCTTGCTAAACCTTCATAATAAAATAACATTACAGTCTCTATAATTACATGGTACAATGATGCCACAGGAGTAAAGCCTAAAGAAAGGCTTAATTTTCCAGGCTTTGTAATGAGTGTGAATTGGTGTGGGGCTTAAAAGACATTCACAGTCTGGACTCAAGCCCAGGTGCAAATAGGACTGCCATATGTGACAGAGACCAGAAAAATGGTGTGAGTTCATGCTCAGAGTTGCCAAGCAAGCTCCAGGAAGAGAAGCTCCCAAAGCCACCTAGATTTATTGCTACTGCCTGTTACTCCTACAGTGCTGTTTCTGACACATCTGAAACAGAGGGACCTGGAAAGGTTTGGAGATTTTTTGCACTGTTGCTTCTGACAAACCATGAAACAGTGGCAGCTAAAACAAGCAAATGAGGAAAGATGTCAGAAGTGCAACTAGTACTTAAAATAGTAACCTCCATTTCTGTGGAGAAAGGTTGTCTATGCTCAAGTGCTTCAGCACAAGGCAAACCATCTCTGGCAGGGCTCCTCTTTGCAGGGTCTGCAGAGGCACCCTGGAAGACCTTGGGTGAGAATCGCAGCTTTCAGATTCTTAGTTTGGTTCAATCAGTCCTCTTGCTCAGCTTTTCCACTACCTTCTCATGGAACTTGTAACCCATGGGATACTCCACTGTTGTGAAGTCAATAGAAAATTATGAAATATCCAAAAGTTCATGGAACAAATTGTTTGGGAACAAATGCAGCCAGAAGTAATAAAATGATAATTTCAATATCTGACCAAAAGAACATTTTGGGGATTACGACAACATTTAATTTTTCTTCTTTTGATGACCTGAAATATTTCATTTTGAATCAATCCATGCCAAAACCAGAAGAAAAATAGATCAGTGTTACACTAAGCTGAAATAAAATGACATTCAGACTCTGCAGAGAGAGCCAGCATTTAGAAGAATAGTAAATATTATTTCAATCACTTTGATTTTGTAATACTATCACCTTCCCATTAAAATGACCTTCAGATTTCTCTGTCAAGCCCTATGACTGTGTGGCATATTAGAGTTTTAGACAATTCTGCAGATTTTTACTTATATTATACTCATGGATCAGATGTGCCCCTCGATCTGATCCAGAGTTGTAAGAGTTGTTCCTTCCTGCAAGAAGGAAGTATTAGTAGTTATTTACAGATATGTAAGGCCCATAAGGGTCGCATAAACAGCAGTGGGGAGTGAGGAGGTGATGGTTCTCCTACAAAACTCTATCCAGCACCAGGCACACGGTGATAGGTCAGTCCTGGGGTCCCCTGAGCCATGTAGGAGCTGCATCCAGGTGTCTGCACAGCCTCCTCACAAACTCCAGCTGGGCTGGAGAAACTGCTCATTATAACATCTCTATAGATGCTTTTGTATAACAGGATGACTCTCCCTATAGACTTCCCTGATGCACTCTTCCCTTACCCACTCTTCAGATGTTTTTGGCAAACACAGTGAAAACAGACTCTTGAGGTGTGGGGTTAATTGTTCTCCCTTTTCTGTACATATAAATATTCTGCAGACTGAGAATTGCTATTTCCAGAAATACACAAATCAAGTGAAAGTTTCATATCCCCAACTCATGGATAATTTCAGAGGCTGAATCATCTGGTCTGCAGCAATTAAAACAAAGGGCGCTTGTTCTAATGCATTGTTTTCACACTAGAAAGCCCAGTCTGCCTTCAGCTGTCTTTACCAACTAGGAATTCAAGAAGAAAGCAGCTATTAAAGTTTTCTCTACCCAGTTTAAATGTGGCACAACACACACTCCTGGCCAACTTTTCAGACTAAACATCTTAGTAAATTCTTCCTGACAATAGTTAGTGACAAGCATGTCAAAACCAACAAACTCAGTCACATACAAGGCTTATCAATAATTTAGGCTTTTCCCCCCACGAGAGACTGTGTGTTTTGCAATAATGAAATATATGATTTTAAAAATAAATAATAGGCTGTTGTCAGGCCGATTGTAGCTAGAAGTTATGAATTTGATTGATTGAACATTTGAGTTCATTCTCTCTAGCAAGATCAAAGCGAAACTCTTCCATTTGCCCAAGGCCACTTGCAATTTATTTAGAGATTGTGTTCATATCCCAGCAGGTAGCAATATTGGACTGAGGTACACAGAAAATCAGCTCTTTGAGGTTTTTTCTGAGTCCAAGGGATGCAACAAATGAGATTTTTTTTTAGTTCATTAAATCATTAACCACTTAATCACTAAAAAACACATCAGTTGCATTTTCACTTAGCTAGGTGTAACAGGGAAGCAGCCATGGTCTCGAAAACCTCTGTTTTAACATTGATGCCTTTGTCAAATATGACGAGTCTGTAGTTTTTATTTGTATGGTTACTCTCCCCCTCCCCCTTTTCGGTTTAGTCATCATGGCAGAAGGAAATGACACCCAAAAGGGACAGGAATATGAATAGCAATGGCAAATCCTTTTAAGAGCAACATGGAAAATAACACACGTGCATGAAGGCTCGCAGAATATGTTTGTGTAGCAGATATTGCAAGCACCCTAGTGGGAAAGAGCTCCAAACAAATCAGCCCAGACTAATGTGAAACCTTCAGCCACCCTGAGACACAGCCAAGATCAGCTGTTTTTCCCCCTCCTCAGATAGCATTCACATGCTGACTGTAGAGCTTTGCAAGGCTCTCTTGCAAAAAAAAAAAAA
>VZDJ01000116.1:22131700-22156607 GCA_008694505.1 Cyanoderma ruficeps | reverse complement strand
TTCTTTAGCTGTCCTGTATTCGTCCTACATAAGATTTGGGGATTAGCAGCGTTAAAAGGAACAAAACCCAAACCAAAGCGGGCAGGGTCAGCGCAGGCGGCCGAGCAGCAGCTTGCTGGCAGCGATGCACTCACATGCAAATCAGCAGCGCTGGCCGGACGTGGCGCGGCTGCCAGCAGCGCGGGGCCAGGAAACCTGCACAGACAGAAAGATAAGGATGAGCTGGCAGCAGGGAAAGGGGACTTCCAGGAGTGCGGTGAGCCCACCTCGGAACAAAACTGGACGATCAGGGGCCGGGTAGAGGACAGCCAGCATTGCGTGGCCAGGGTGCCGGGCTCCAATGGTGCCACTGGTGGCTGTCACACCTTTTGGCAGTGGGCAAGACCTGTTATCGCCCAGTCAAGTGGGTGAAAGACATCCCTTGGTCTGATGACAACTTGGATGAGGTCTAGATTCAAGGCTCTGGTTAAGTGCAGCTTCAAAGGGCTTTATCTCCACTGGTGAAAGCTCAGATTGGGAGCAGACCCATCCATCCACGGGTCAGTGAGCAGCAGTGGTAGGATCTTCTCCAGAGGGGTTGGCACTATCATGCTAAAAAGCAAAAGCAATCGGCATCTTGTACATTCTCTGCAAGAGTGCTCTGTGGATCTCTGAACCCCAGCTAATAGAAGCAGAAACCAGGAATTAGGGATCCAAGAGCTTTAAGAAAAGAAAAAATTAAAAGAATTAAAGATCTACTCATACAAGTTATCTCACAGTAAGATCTGGGAACAGAACCAAGCAGTCCCAATCCTCCTGTTCCCAGTTCTCCTGCTCATTAAGGAGAATTAAGTTATTCCAGTTGAAGAAAAACACAATTAGAAGCACAATTAGACACGGTAATAATGGTTGCAGATGTGCTGCTCCATATTGGGGGAAAACATGGCACTGAGGGTTGTCAGGGAAAAGGGACAACTATCATCTGCTCATGTTATCTGAAAAATAGAGAGCGAAGGGAAAGCTGAGCAAACACAGCAGTATCAGAGGGGTTTCTCACATATAATGCCTTCACTCTAAGCATGGAGTTAAAGAATAGAGTGTTTTCTCAAAACCCCTAAACGTCATTGAATTTTCCCATAACAGACCAGTACCATAAGTGGCCAACAGCCCAGCTAAGTAACTCTTCAAGACAGACATTCAAGACATTTATCAAAGAATACACAGGCTGTACCCAATGTACAGCTCTTTACAGTGATCACCAGTCACTAGAGGGCATTTATGTCCATGAAGATGTCAGACCCAATTTTTTCACCAAAGGTATGATTAGTTAATGAGGCTTGACTGTTCCCAGAGTTCAGCTAAACATGATCAGGGATATGCAAACACATAAGCACAATTAGCACAGCCCTTCACAGATTTTCAGAAAGGTTGACAATGAGTTACAAGATCAACCCAGGCTCATTTTCTTTGTGGTACAGCCTGAAGGACAGAAAAACCAAAAAGTGCTTCAGGGTCCCAAGGAAGAATGAGAGAAGATTCAGGTCCCTCAGAATAGAAGGATAAGAGCACAGATTCAATCTGCCTACAAAAATGACCTGAAGGAGTGACCAGATTCCCATTCAGAAATGGGAGAATGGAAATAGTATTTTGGATCTCAACAGGTACAATATGGTCAATCTGGGCATCTCCAGGTAGGAACTTAATCAGGAGCTTACATATCTGTTTCATGGTGTCGTGACTTGGATTTCAATGCTTCCTGTATGAATCAGATTTTATTTAATAAGAAATTAGAAAGATAAAAGCTGCAGGTAAAGCAAATCAAAGTTGTAGAACTGCCTTGAATACCATAAAGGAGACATGAGAGAAACATGCCAAAGTTATTACTTTTTAAAATTTCATTTCTACTACATCCAGTCTTAAAGAATTTTTTTTGTAAATGCCAGTGCCCAGGTGATTAAGATAAGAAAAGAAATTAAACTAGACCACTGGTATTCTCTAGAACTTATGAAGAAACTAGATATGTTAAGAAATATTGATGGAAAGCTGGATAATAACATTATTTTGCCATCAAACCCCTTTTCTCTAAACACTGTCTACCCACCATTGAGATAGACCTGTTTGGTTCTAAACACTTTTCTGATTTCAATGGCAGGTTGTGAAAAGGTGTGGAACACAGGCTGATCTTCTGTGCTAACACAGAAAGTGAATTGAGTATTTTAAGTCAGAGACACAACTAAGACACAACTGCAGGGATTACTTCAGAAAGTGAACCTTAAATTTATGGGCAGAGCAGGTGTTATCCTTTAAAGAGAGGAAAACTATTAACTTGGCCTCACAGAAAGTGATGGAGTGGCTGAGAACTTTGCTATGGAAGACTCCAGCATTTTTGCTTTTTTTTGTGCTGGAGATACAACTGCTTAGGTTAACAGAAACATTAAACAAAATGTTCTGGGTATACCAGCAGTCTTGAATCGATGGTTTAAATCAGCTTTCACCTTTCTCAAGCTTTCTCATCTGTTATTTGTTCAACCATGACTAAATATTCCATGTAGGGAGAAAAAACCTAAACACTGAATATTGGACAAATCTGAGGAAAAAACCCCGTAGCCTTCAAAATCACTTGCTAGTTCATGAAAAAATAATTAAAGTCTTGCTAATGACAACGGATAAACACCATTGTAGTCCTGGTAGTCTAAAAATACAAGGAAGACTGAAGCAGTAAGGAAGAAGTTAACTTACATAAAGCCAAATGGCTTTGCCTCTCCTTGTAGCCCTTGCTTACATATATTTTGATAATTGTGGCTAGAGTATGGAAGGTAAAGTTCACCATTTGTGCAGGTGATGACAAAGCATGAGATAGATTAACACCAATATTTCAGCTTTCACCAGCTTTGCAGCTGGTGTAATCCCACAAACTCTGCTTCATTATTAATACAATGTGATCTTCCGCAAATGGATATTTTTGCTCCCTTTCAATCCAGTTTTCTGCACACCTATCCCATGGCCAAGACAAAGGAAAGAAAGTTTGGAGGTTTTTTAATTGTCTTTTGGGGGAAAAAAAAAATCCAGTGCAGAGAATAGAAGGTTTTACCATCGTCTAAGAACAGCTGAAACTACAAAAAGCTGATCAGCATTCCGTGTCCAAGAAGGTGCAAGCAAGTGTAAAACAGAACTTAAAATCAATGAGACACAACTTCAACCCACAAAAAAATAATTGCAGGCTTAAGGCCTGGTGAAAGTTCCTGTTTCCAAAGATAATTGAAAGTTTTGTAACTGAGAAAAAAAGAGAAAAAAGAAAGAAAAGTCACATTGCACATCAATGAGGTGGAAGAAAGTTCTGGTTATCTACATTGGCAGGGAAATGATAATTAATGAAAATCACTCACATTCTCTGGCCACTGGCAGCAATGGTTGACAAGCTAAAATTGGCACATTATGATAGGCTGAAAAATGCTGCATGTATTGGCAGCTCTTCCTTTTCCTTGTGGTATCCTCCAGCTGCAGAATTTATTTTTAGTTTGTTTAGAGATTTTGGATTCCTCCACAGGTCTCTTGTTCTTGCTTTTGGTACAGCATGGTGGGGTCCTAGCATAAGTTCCCAGGCATTTAAGAAAATAAAAAATAAGCCAGCTGTAGCAGGAGGTCTAAGCCAGAGTAGCCATTTGGGTTTATCATGTGGCAACAGCTGGACTTGTTTAAGCAGTCATCTTAAGCACGGTGAGAAAACTCAGAGCTGGCTCCACAAAGAAAATCGAGCCCTGGACCTGCAACTTCTAAATTCTTAACCATTTTATGAAGGCAGTAGTCCAGAATTAAGCCTGAAGGGAACCATAACCACCTGAAAGCATGAACCACAAAATTCGGGGCTGACATCACGAAGCAGTGTCAAGTACTAAGGAAAGATACGGGAGTCCTGTGTAAGACCAAGAAGGTGCAGAGAGAATTTCAGGGGAATGTGAACCTGTCAACTACTGAAGCAGAAACTTCTTACCAGGCTTGTTTACTCTTCCCATCCTCAGACTCAGTATTTTTCTGTTCTTACCCCACTGATCAGTATAGCTTGCTTTTCATGTCACACAGGAACTGGAGGCTCCTCCTAAAAGTACTTGCTGATGTGATAGTAAGAAATTTCATTAATTGTTCCAAATCAGAGCCACGAATACAACATCCTTTTAGAAAGCTCTGTAGGTCTAACAGAGCCAAATTTACCCCTTAACATCCATAAAATGCCCCGTGACATTCAAATATGAGGCTTTAGAGAAGTTGACAGAGTAATAATTAGAGCTGACTGCTCCTGTTTCAGCTGAAGACACCCCGACCTTCAGTTCAGGCATGGCAAAGCTGATAGTCAAAGCACACCTAGATGGGTGCTGTGCTGGCTGAGAAGCTGCAGCAGAGCCCACAGTGGAATTCCAGGGTTTTTCCTTGCACCACGTTGTGCAGTGTAAAGGAAAACCAGCCACCCTGCTTGTGCTGAAGACCTGAAAGGTCAGTGACAAATCACCACGCAGGATACGGATCCTGTCTCTCCACTTCTGTTTTGTTTTCCCAAGCACACTGAAAAGAAATCAGTGAACCTACAAATGTGCTGCTCTGACCTCTTACATTGTTCCCTTGGGCCCAGACACCAGTGCTGCTATGAAGCAGCTCCAAGCTGGCACGGCATTGTGGCATTGACATGCAAATGAGCAAAGCCAATGGAATATCTTCCAGTCCTTATGAATTCTTGATTTTGATATTTTCTTTCTCTTTTTTCTTTTTTTTCTTTTTTTTTTTGTGTGGGTTGGTTTTTTTATAGGTTTTATTTACTTTTTTATGCTTTCATAGTCTCCCAGAATAACTTAGATGTATTCCTGCTCCAACTGCTACTTTTTTTTTTCCCAGCAGACTTAGAGCCTTAGTATGTGTTTGTTTATAAATACATATAGATGTGTGTAAATTCAGCTTACTTTAGGAACAGGAATATTTTAAGCATTTCAACTACAAGAAAAAGCATATGATGATTCTTTGAAATCCCTCAGTGTAAAACAACTGCAGCTGCCCCTGTCTTGCTTTAAAATCATCAGAAAATCTGAGACCTAACAGCCAGCAATGATTATTCAGCTTGCATGAACTGGCAGCCTGTGCACCATCCAGGAGGAAAAAAAAAATAATTCATTTCCCCTTTCCTCTTTTGGTTCATTAGGGATGAGCCAAAAACTCAACAAGTAAAACTCGACTGAAACTTTTACTGCAAAATTGTTCCAGAAATGTACTTTTTGCATAGTTTAATTGGGTTTAGATCCCCCAGAGTCAAAAGCAACTCCCCTGACCCCTTCTAGCAGGTTTCTAAATGAAAAACACTAAAATCTTCAGGGGGCTTAATTTGCAATAAAGGTACAGGGCAGGCTTTACCCAATCTTCCAAGTGCTTAAATCCAAAGTTCTGGCTGATGTCTGAGAAGACACTGAGGTTGTGTGCACAGTTTACCTTGGAGGTGCACGTGGGGCAGCTGCACCTTTTGTGTACGGGCTACAGGAGAATGGGAACACATTCATCTGCTATGGCAGAGCCAAAAAAACTTGAGCATATTTTTTCCCCCTACATTAGACATCAGGGGACATTGTTAACAATGAAAGCAATGGCAAAGCTCTTCTGCTCAAAGAGCTCACTGGTTTCAGACACCGTAGAGATGTAGGTTACTGTAAAAGGTGCTGAATGCTGTTGTCTGCTCTTTCAAAGAGAAATGACATTTGTACCCTCCCAGGTGCTTGCTGAGCGCCATTTCTACTTTCTTCTACCAATTCCTCCCCGAATTGTAACTTTTTTACATTTGTTTCAATTATCAAAAGTGAAACTTGACAAACAGTAATGAACCCCAGGCCAGGTTTCTCATGTGATCTACCACTTTGTGCAAAGACAAGAATGAATTTTTAGAATTTGACCAGCAAAAGGACATCGATACTAAGACATGCATTTTAAGGTTTCTCTGTGTGGCTGGTTTTTGGGTCTTTTTTTGGTTGTTGTTTTTTTTTTGGTTGTTGTTTTTTGGGGTGTTTTTTGTTATTATTGTTGTGGGGTTTTGTTTTTCTTTTGTTTTGTTTGGTTTAGTTGGGTTTTTTCTTTAATGTGTATAGCAATAGATATTATAGCACTCAGAATAGCTGAAAATTCTAACATTGCTTAGTAATAGCATTTATTTTAACATCCTTGGCTATATATTGGATCTTGAGGTTCATGTCCAGAGGGAGGGTTTGTTTTGTTTGAACCACAGAGCTGTGGTGCAGTGGTCCAGACAGTCCTAATTTTATTTAGCTTACAAAAAAAAGGAGACAAAGTGTTTACATCTCCAAGTATCTCAATAAACCCACGGATTATTGCTAATACCAGACCTCTGTGAATCTCACTCCAGGCCCAGTACTGCCATTGATTACACTGAGGTTTTCAACAAGCTGCCAGTCCATGAATCCTCCAGAGGATGAGAACAGACAAAAATAAGTGGGTGGGGTAAAAAGGAAGGGGATGTTTCAATTCAGAGGATGCTCTACGAACCATAAATTGGCTTGAAAGAACAGGAACATAAACAACACATCCCCCTTGGCAATGAGAAAGTCAGCAAACAAAAATACCCCAGGACTTTTTGTAATGGTGCCTGATAAATATCAAAATGGTCCTAGATTTCATTTAAATGTTAAAACTGAATTTGGATCTGAAAACAAAGGATAAACATATTTCTCCTGACATTTAGTGATGCCTGATGACATGCAATTTCATTGCTTTTTCTTTATGATGTAATTTTTGTAAGTGATACCACTTGTCATCAAACATCATAAAAGCCAGGCTTGCCTCAACCCATCAGTATTTATTGTTCTCTTCCAACAGAGCCTGTTTTGAGTTTGGTGTGCGTGGCTTTAATTGTTTGACGGAAGAGTTAAGCCCAACCTTCCCTAGAATAAAACACCAGGCTGAGATGGATCTGCTGACATGATGCAATTGAGATCTTCTGGCAGCTGGTGCAGCAAATGCCCTTTAAAGGCAAAAAAAATAATAAAAGGAGGGGAGAGATGGGGATGTAGCTGGATGCTGGATTAGTAACAGGATACTGAGCTGTTTGCTTCTGTGTCATTCATTCCAGTCCTCCCTGGGCTGGAGCAGCCACCACCTCCTGCCACTGCAGGGTCACTGGGCTCCCACAGACCAGGGGCAGGTGTCCCCAGCATTCCACATGGCTTTAATTAATGTCACGGTTCTCTGGAGAAGCCAGGAGACAACAGTGGTAAACAAACCTGCCCTGAAGGGTGAGTTTGAGACAGACCAGTCTGAGCCCCTGCTATGCCTGCCCTTGTCAAAGGGACACATCCAGCAGTACCTGGAAAGGCTTCTGCTCCTTCTGCCTCTATTTTGGGGCTCAAATCCTATATATTATGGGATGACAGGGAACAAGACCAACAAAAAAATCCCCCAAGTCCCACACCCTCTCTTCTCTAATACTTGTTCTTCCAGTGTTGTCCAAACCTCACGTGTCATGGGAAAACTTTGCACATTCCTCAGAGGCACTGTGAAGGATCCTTGTCTGGAGGGACATCTCAACCCATGGACACCCATAGTTCCAGTCTCTCACAGACCCATCCTGACTGCTTATTCTCTCCTTTCAGCAGATTCCCAAGCCTCCATGCCCCTCTTCTTTTGTCAAAGGGAAGAAGTTTAACTTCATGGGTGTTTCAGGTCTGACAGGAAGAAAAACTTTTGACAGTGTGGAGCCACTAAAGCACAAAGATGAACAGGAAAGGCCCATTTAAAAGAGTTGGGGACTGGAGCAGTGGAAGTTTGACAATGGGAAGAACGCAACAAAGACAGAAAAGATGACATTTTTGGAAGAAGCACTGTAAGCTTGAGCCTCTCTAGAGAGCTGCATAAAATTCACTGGAGCAGCTGAAAGCAAGGAATAAAATTCACCTGACTTATCAGGAGAATATTGTTCACAAAACCCTGATAATGTGGCTTTTAAATCACACAGACAAACTCACATATGTGGAGGCACTTCTGATTGCTTGCCACATTTCCTTTAACCGGGTGGGGTTTGGGGCTCCTTTTTGGTTTTGTTGAGGTTTTTTTTTATATATATATTTCATTTGTTTTGGTTGGGTTTTTTGTCCACACAGCTGGTAGAGGGAGCTTTTACAGCATCAGTTCACATTTGTCTTTGTGAATATTTTATGCTACCATCCAGGATATCAGCACCAAATCTCAGCACAGCACAGAACAGGTGCTTTACAGCACAGATGTGCCTAGGATTACACAGCCTAAAAATCTCATGCTAAAAAAAAAAAGGAAATTTAAATTTACAGACTTTACTTACAGTTTTAATTGGCTTTCTAAGTCTCCTCACACATGGCATGAGGCAGACTGCATTTTGCTCCAGGCCTGCAACACAGGGAGGTTTGGTCAGGATCTATTAAAACCTGTTTTCATCGCATGCTTGACTTCCTTTAGCAGTGCTCTGGGAATCCATGGTTTTCTTTATTTGTTATTTTGCATGTATCAACGCTGGGTCCTTCATGCACGTTCATTAAGGAGGTCTCACAGCATGCCTGTGAAGTGGGTTGATACTTCTACTCATTCCATTTCATATAGAGGAAAACCAAGCTGAGCAACAGCTTTGTGTGCCTCCGGGGGGGACACCAGGACATGGTGAGGAGTCCAGCCCTTTAGAGGAGGCTTTTTGGAGAACATTCCCCTAGGTGCCACCTTCCTAACTGTGTTCAGGGTTCTAATGTGCCAGTGGGAACAAATTAAAGCACTCTGTTGCTTATTGTTGCCTGTCCACCTGTCTCTGCAGCTGTAAATCCCAGTGGGGTGTAGCGGAGAAGGTTTGGAGACCACAGAGAGAGGCTGCTGCCACCAGCCACCCACTGGAAAGGCCATGGGGCTGAGCCAGGATGTCCATGTACCCATGGGCTGCAGGGTAGGCAGTGCCTGACTCAGACACAACCTGCCTGCTGGATTCTGCTGGGGCAGACCCCTGTAGTCCACCTCTTTCATCAACCCAGGCTGCTCCGTGCAGCTCTGAGGGAAGCCCAGAGTGCAGGGAATGGCAGTGGGGATGCCAGACTGATCGCTGAAAGCATCAGAGATGGTTTCCTGTCTCTACAGGTTCATTGACACCTCCTGGGGGTTTGGTAGCCAGCAGTGGTCTCTGCTAAAGTCTCACAAAGGCTGCCAGCTCAGGGCAGGGAGCTCCAAGGCTCTGCTCCCATAGCAAGATTCCTGCATGGCAGGAGCAGCAGGACAGCCAAGCCCAACAGAAGAAAGAGAAAACATGCTCTGCATTACACCATTGGGGGAACCCCCCTTCCTTGGCCAGTATGAGGGAAGATCCCAGCTCAAGATCCAAGGCCTCCAGCTCAGGATACAACCTAACATGTTTTCAGCAAAGTCTGCACTGGGAAATCCAAAACACCAGGCCACTGTGCCCAAAATTTCTTCCCCTCAGAAGTGATGCTCTTGGAAGCCTTCCTCCAGCAGCAGCTCAGCTTCCTTCCAGTCTCTCCCAGACACCTTCTCTGGAGCTGTACCACATTCTACATGACAAGCCCTGCCTGAGGATGTCATCCTGCTGCCCGATGGTGCATCAGGAGATGGTCCAGGGGAACCTGCTGCTCATCAGGGTGGTCTTTGACCATTTCTGTTTCTTTCATGCTGTGTATGTTATGTTGCTTGTGAAAAAAATATCTCTCCCCATCCTTGTCCTGACTCTATGACAAAGGCTTGACTCCAAGAAATTTGCAGGCAGCTGAGAACTGAGTGCAGTGGTGATACTCTCATTTTTCAGGCTCTAAGTTATCACACAGAGCTTGCTCATCTTGGAGCCTGGGAGTAGTAAGCTTGCATTTGCTTTCAAAAACCATAAAGTAATTCTTCAATCTACTCTCATTTTCAAATTTGATGAAGAAGCCAGTTTGGTTTTTCTTTTTCACTAAGAAATCCTGCCAGAGAAGGTAATGTAAAATCTGTATTTATGTTCCTGACATATCAGGTCTTTTTTAAGAGAAAGTGAAAGGACTGAGTAGAAAACACAGCCTTTGCTAGATCACCCAGAAGGAAGGGCACTTTTGCTACAAATTATTTTAATTTTGGCTGAACTTTTCCATTTTTTGTTTCATTTCCAAACAGAATTTCTACTCTCTTAGAGTATGCACCCTTTTCTGGTGCATAAGATTTTTTTGTCTAATTTTCAAACTCTAGTACAATTCTGTTCCCTTGGAGAAGGTTTTGTCCATGACACTGGAGGATAGCCCATGAAGAAATTACTTCATAAATATCATGGAAGAGGCTGGATAAAGAGTTGTAAACATGCAGGATGACCTTAAATGTAAGTTTGAATAAAAACATGAATTACAGGACCACGTGCATACTGCCTGCTCTTTAATGCAGCCTATGGGTCTGTCCTACTGCCACCCTTCACTCTGGTTCCCATTCAGCATTTCCAGTAGTGGAAGGTCATTATGCAGATTTCTGGTAGCTACTGAAGCATCATCCAGTAGAGGCAATATCTGGTGATCTCTCATTTGTTAAAAAGCTCTGGGAGTACTAACTTTTACAGAATAGCACACTGAATTTGGATGAGTGTCATGTGCTGTGAAGATTAATAATGTAGGCCCTGGGAAACTGTGGAGCACACAGGGAAGAAAACTACATAGAATGTTTTTACTTGATGGTGGGGATCAATGTTTTTAGAGGAGGCAGAGGAGGAAGGCAGTCTAAGGAGATATTGCAAATATACCCTGCACCTCCAACAGGTGTGCCCACCCATTTGGGTGAGGGGGTACGGAAAATATTTTCTTCATAAAAAAGAGAGAAAGAAAACTCACACTCTTCAACAAAACACCTTCTGGTAGGTACAGGAAGAAACCCATTTTCAAATAGGTCTTCCATCTCTTGAAGCAGTGTTAGCTGTCACCTGTTTGTGAGGTGACAGGTTGCCATATCCATGGGGAGCTGATGAAATGTCTTGGAATAACAAGTGCCCTTTACAACAGCCTTTACTCAAAAAAAATTATTTAGCAATGTTGGTTTAACATTCCTTGCCTTAGAGTGCCTGGGTAGCACCAAAGGCAGTGGTGTTTAGTTGGGCTAAAGGGCTGTTCAAACAAACCTGTGACAGGAGCACAGCACTGGGGCAGGCAGTGTGCTCAGAGCCAACAGCCCCCTCTGCTCCATGCCTACAGCCTGGGGCTGAACACAGCCCTGTTAGTTCCCAACCCAGCAGTGCTTTTAAAACTGGGTTCTGTGGGCTAATTCCCAGCTGAACACTGGAGAGTTTAGTTTGCATTGGCAGATGTTGGCCCCAAAAGGTAAACTGTGTGCCCTGCCTGTTTTAATAAAACAGACTTGTCTGTATGCACGTAACCCTCCCAGCTTCTTCAGGCCCTTTCAGCTCTTTGGATGATGCTGGATGAATGCCAGACCTCCACTGCCCAGCCAGCACGTGGCTAAACCCACAGGAGAGGCTGGAGCACCTCATGGTGTTGATAAAGCCAATTCTGCTGAAACACCTAGAATTTTATCTTTATCCAAAACACCACTGAGTTGGGCCAAAAATATCATTAGCTATTTCCATCCTTATCCCTAATGTTTGTGCAATGGAAAAAGTGAAACACGATGTTAAAAAAGGTTTGGGGTTTTTTTCAGATGTAAGAAAATAATTTCCCTGGAAAAAATCCTCATTCTTGTTGTCATATCTATCTTCTGTTTTGAGGACTTGATCCTGCAGAGCTCTTGGCTCCACCTTGGACTGTCAAAAATTACATAATGAAATGGAAAAAAAACCAATCAATTTTTCCTTAACCCTAAAGCCATTGATAAAACACAGCTGGACATTCCCTTTGGAAAGAAATGGTCCTGGAAAGGCACCAGATATGAGCTTGGGGGCTGCAGTGCTGGCCTGGAAATGCTACTCTGTTCAAGTCAGCCTGTGTGTGTGGAAGTGAGAGCTGTGTCGTGTCAAAGAGGATGCAGGACAGAATTTATAATATGAATCCAGGACCACGTGGTTTACCTCTATTCTTTAATAATCTCCTTTGTTCCTTCACACAAAGGTGTGGAGCATTCCAGCTGAATACACTTTATGGCACTATCCACCCTGGACAAACAATACACAGTGTAGCATTCCTGGAAACTCCAAGGCCAAATAATCACTGGGACTCTTGTCAGTGGTCTGAAGAGGGGGGACATGGTCATTCATGGAGAGAATTAGGAGCCACTGACCTCCATGCAAATATTGCTTTCTTGTACTTCCTTTGTCCTGCCCTCTTTTACAGCAATAAGACTGTTTTAGATGTGCAGGAAAGGAGTTGTTTGGGAATGGAGGTGCTGCATTTCAGTTTGTGGGT
This sequence comes from Cyanoderma ruficeps, assembly GCA_008694505.1. Taxonomy (NCBI): domain Eukaryota; kingdom Metazoa; phylum Chordata; class Aves; order Passeriformes; family Timaliidae; genus Cyanoderma; species Cyanoderma ruficeps. The sequence goes on along the minus strand of VZDJ01000116.1, from coordinate 22,144,257 downwards.
ATTTTTTTTGCTTGCTTGGTTGGTTGGTTGTTTTTTTGGTTGTGTTTTTTTTTAAAGTGTATGTAATTTCACAATTAGCCTACAGCAAAAATTAGCCCTTCATGTAGATTCACACACAAAAAATAGACTTTTTCCTGGGACTGTAGTAAACATTTTTAAAACAGATGTAGCCTGAGGTGACGCTATTCTTGTGTTTGTGTTTTAAAAGGAAAGGATAAAAAAAATTGTGAAATGGATCATTCCTGAGTGGATTAAAACTGTAAATGCCTGTTAAAAACACAATCTCCAATCATGTGGGCAGATGCTGCATCCTACTATATAATAATGTCTCTATCTGGAAAAAGGAAGGGCAATTTAATTGACAGACATTTTCAAATCCACAGTAACATACCTTACAATGAGTTAGTCAGAGCTTGATGCTGTAGCCCTTATTCTTGGCAGTAATCTTTGCTCACCAGAGCAGTCTACTGGTTTCACCTTTTACCAGCACTAAACAGGGGGGAAAATAAAGAATATCCATGGATAAGTTTTTATCTTTGTTAAGATGACACATTCTCTTCAACCATTCAAGAAATATCATCCTCTCTTATCACCCTCTCAAGGTCTTCAAGTACCTACATGGGGAAGAGGTTTCTGATGGAAGAAGAGTCTTTAATCTAGCAGAAAAAGGCATAATGAGATCCAGTGATTGAAAGCTGAAGTTAGACAAATTCAAACTATCTTATCTAGGAACTTGGTAGATTCCCCATCACTTTTGAAGTCTTTAAGAAGATATCCAGTCTTGATGTAAAAGATATGCTCTAGATCAAACAGAAGTTATGGGTTTGATGCGAAAATTATTGGGTGAGGTTCTGCAGTCTGTGTTATGCAGGAGGTCAGGCAAGGGAATCATAATAGTCCCTTCTGGCTTTAAAATCTGTGAAGCCCAAACACGACTTCAATAAGGAAAAAGCAAGCCACCCTGACGACCTCTTCTGCCCACAGAACTTTAATTTTGGAAACAGAAGCTGGTTAAAGCAGTTCATCAGCCTTACCTGGACTCTGCTTAGCAGACTATTCGTAACACCTCGGGATCTTTCAAAGAAAGAAATTTAAAAACAGTCTAGTTTCTCTTTAATAAAAGAAGTTGGAAAGCGCTGACTGGATTCTCAACCAGCTATTTCTTTTCTAACTATAACAAATTTATTTTAAATTTTCACAGCAAGCCTTTTATGTTGCTTGTCATAATTGTTAACATTTATTTATTTGATACTCCTTATAAACATATTCCTGCAAATGAAAAGGAGTTGCACTAATTAGGTAAGATTCCTACATTTAATAGTATTTATATAGCTGTTGAATGGGGAATAAATAATGTCCTATAATCATATTGTTTTTATTGCTTTTCTACTCTGTGGCTAAGTTACAAAATAAATTTCAATTTGAGTCCCAACAATACCATCTTTCACAGTTTTATCTTGAGTCCTTATAACCTTCCTTAAATTGTCAGTTCCAGGAGTCATATGAATATACAAAAATCTTGTCAATTCTTTAAAAAAAAAAACTTTCCCAATGGCTTCCAGTAAAGTTTGAAAACATGATACTCACTGCTCAAAAGATGTAAGCAAAGAGCTAAGTAACTAAGCACCTCCAATTCCTTTTTCATCTTATAATTTTAAGGCAGATCTCCTGATTCTGGGACTTAAATGTTTGAGGTTGGCAGTCCCCAGGCATATGGAGACTTGACTTCTCCCATGGGGAAGGAAAATCTAGCTGGGCTAGAAAGGGCCACCTCAGTTTAACTGACTAGGCTAAGAAATGCTTATTTTTCATAAATAAACAACATGCAATCTAAATCAAAGATCTGAACACAAGGTGAAACCTTGGAGATGGCTTGGTCCAGACCAGGGACTTGGTGTGGCTCCTCTGACATTTCCCTCTGGTTTGGTTTGGAGGGCAGCCACTCAAAGGCACCCTTAGAGCCCTGATGACAATTTGGGTAAAGATGCAGCAACACATACCACAGTCCTGCCCCATTTCTGGCAACATCAGCCAGTTGTTTCCTCACTGTGGTCTTAAAGAAGCTAAACCCAGTTTTCTAAGACTCAAAATGTTTTATTGACGTGGGGCTGCTGCCATTCTTCACGCAGGATTTGGGCAGGGGGTCAGTCACCTTCACTGCTCCTGCAGGTGTCCAGGTGTGTGTGGGGCAGTGCAGGGTGTGCCCACAAAGTCCTGGGGGTCATCGCTGGGTGGGAAGGGGTCTGTGGGGAACAGAAGAGGCTGTAGGTTTCAGGAGAGGGTGGTAATGGGCCTGTCCCCACAGTGGGGCTTCAGACCCTATCACCAGTTTAGACTATCAAACCTTCGTTTGCAGGGTAACAGTGTGAATCAGCAGCAAGGAGGACAGAAACTCAGGGCTGAAACACCTTCAATGGCCATGTGAACCTGCTCACACTGGCAGCAGCAGGGCCTCCAAATGAGCTGTGGTGCAGAAGGCATATGAAAAATGGCAATAAATGTAAAAGCCTCTTTAAAATCTCCAGTCCTTGAAGAGGCATGGACACCCCGCCAGCTCTCCAGCTCGTTTCTATTGTCATCTCACTCCAAACTGTCACAAGATGTCAGTGTTTTCAGATACTCCTGCTATGGCTGAGCAAACAGCCTCTCCACACTGCCTGGCTGACTTTCAATGGCATAAAATTCATCCATAAAATTGAGCCATAAGGTTCTCAGCAGAGTGGCAGCATGACAAAGAAACTTGGCCTAGGGACCACATGGGCCTCTGACAGGGGGATCAAGGTGCAGTTGCAGTTTACCCTTTTCCCTGGGGTAGCTGAAAGGCACCTGGGTGCCCAAGCTGAGGTGGTGATGCTTATAAGGATCACTGAGTTTAATACAGCCTTGGGTTTGAACCAGATCTTTTTTATTTTTTTTCCTTGAAAAATTCTTTTAGAGTGTTCTGGAATGTGAAGTTTGTTTCAGCTGGTAAATTCCTTAATCCCAGGTTTCCCTGCACAACACACGATGTCCTCTGGTGGATAGTTCAAAATCCTGTCTATTGGCATTTTCCAAGTTCCTTTTGCATCCAAAGACCTTAATCCAGACCTCTCTCTTCACCCATGTATACATAGAAGGATTTTCAGGGACCCAAGGCCATCCAGTCTTCCCAGAAAATATAGCATATACAATTTCTTATCCCTTGCTGACCCTGTTACTCTGGGACATGAAAGTTACAAAAAATGCCAGTTTGTGTTGAGAGCCCTGGGCTTTATCCTCCCAGTGAGTTGTTATTTCCACTAATGTTAAAAATCCACTTGTAAAATTTAAGAGGAACACCTTAATGTGAAAGTCATGCACAATTACAGAGCTGTCTTCAATGTCCCTATAAAACCAACACATGGGTTATAAAATCAGTGTGGGATCCTACTTTGGAAGCTTTGAACTACCCTTTTACAGAGTCACTCATTGCCACCATCTAAATAAGAATATTCCACTAGGCAGACTCCACCAACTGGGTAACACCAAGGTCCCCCTGTCACACTGGACCTTCCTGGCAGTATTCAGTGATCCCTACAATGGGGACAAATGGTGTTGTGTAAGGATTTTTTTCCCATCTTCTTTTTGGGAGCTCTGTCCTTTTCCAGACACAGAGTTTATTTGGTTTTTTTTTTGTTTGTTTGTTTTCTTTTAAGAGACGACCTTTGTGGAGACTGCCTGTGATAATTAGCATAATTTCAGATGGGGTTGTGTTACGGGGGGGGGTTGTCAGGGGCAAAAACACCTGGTCCCATTGCATAGAAAACTCCTAGGAAAAATGAATAGGTTACAGTAATGTTTGCAGCTCAAACAGATCCGTCTGAGTCGAGCCTTTTGTGCTAATACCAAGGTGTTTATTTCAGAGAGATGCTCTAGGTAGGCTGTCTCTGTATGAGATGCCTGATTTATGCCGTGATTGTTTGCCACCAGCGGTCCTGCTGCCTCGCAAGCCACACCCTTTGCTGCCATCCCGAGGTTTGGATTTGATTTCCCTTGAGAAAGAAGCTTGTGCTCGAATTCCTATCCACCTGTGTAGCCTCAATACAGCATCCTGTGTTTCCTGCTTTTTTTACCCTCCCCACCCCTGCGAATTTGCTCTCATTGAGTGGCATGAAGAAAAATAAAAATAAAAAAAAGAGACCACCTCCTACTAAGAGGACTAAGACCTGGGGAGCCAGCGAAGAGGAGAGGCCGTTGCCTCTAAAGTTCAGAAATAAAAAAAAAAATGACTTGTTCTTTTGAGCTTGCTGTTCCCTGATGTGACACTGTGATCAGTATCAAATGCTTGGTGGCAAGGATTTTTGTCAAGCTTTCCCAGCTAAAATAGATTTAACCTACCAGTTGCTCTTTGTGGGTTTAACAATGTGTGCGACAATAAAGGGCTGCTGCCGCTGCATTGTTAGCACATGAATAGCCCCGGTTCTCTGTATTTACTATTGTGCACTGCAGATTTCCAGGAAGGAGTGTTTGGCTCTGGCTATTGATACATGTCCTGTTTTGCAGAAGGAGCTGAATCAGCCCCTCGGTGATTAGTTGATGTGAAGGGGTAGTTAGGATTTAATTGAAATTAAGGAAAGCACCCGATTGCCTTTGAACTCCTCTCTGGGCTTTCTCCCCTGCTCAGAGGTGGCGTGCCTGGGTTTCACACTTTGCCGTCACTGCCTGTGCACGTGAGGAGTTCACCCTGAGGGCAGGAAACTTGCAAAATGCCAAATCAAGGAAGAAATCTGTTCCTTGATAGCAGTTTGTAGTTTGTTCTCGGCTAGGGCCGGCCAGCAGTGCTATGGACAAGAGGAAGAGGCAAGGAGAAAGAAACTGATAGGCTCTGTTCCTCCAGGAAAAGCACTGTCAGACAGGTCTGAATGAGAGGGAAGCTGCAAGAGCCCCCACGGATACTTCTGATGACTCCTGTGCATGTAGGGTTTTTTCTTATTTCATGTTACACAGCACCACGAGCACCCAGCTGGGACTGGGCTGGCTGGAGAAGGATGGAGAAGGCAGGAGGGCTGGGTGGGATGAAGCAGGCTGCTGGCAGCATCCCACTGTGTCCACCATGGGGGTCACAGACTCCTGCACAATGGTGGAGGTGTGTTCCCACCACTGTGCCCTTTTTCACTCACCTGAAACGCCCTCACAGCCTCCACAGGGCAGGGGAACTGCCTGTGAACCCTGGCCAGCCCCATGAATGCCCCCTCAGGAGCAAATCCCAGCAATACCTTTTCTCCATCCAGCCTAAGGGAGCCCCTGTGGGCAGTGGGAGCCACATCTGGCTCTCCCCTGGATGGCAACAGCCAGATGCAGTCTCAGGTGACCCAGAGTCAACCCTGGGCAGGAAAGGAAAGTTGCACTCAGCTGCTGAGAAAAAAAAACAAAACAGGAAAATCCCCAAAGGGTGAAACATCTCTCCATCCTGGAAGTGATCTTTGCTGGTGTTTCTCTTGGTTTCATTTCCGTAACAATCAGCCACTTATTATTAAATCAATGCTGCTGGGGAAATGGAGTTAAATTAAGGGAGATCAGAGGCAGGAACGGAAGCGATGTCTATATAAATATCTGCCTATATTATATAGAGTACTGTAGTTAATCAATCCTGAGAACAAAGAGCTTGGCTTGAACTAAGGAACAGCCCCAGCCAAGTGAAGGAGCCCTGCTGTGGTAAGCAAGCAAACAGCGTTATCGACAAGGAAAATGTTTATAAAGACTTCTCTCCCACTGAAGGAGTTGAAAAACAAGGGTTTTCAGCCCTTGGGGCAAGCACTGGTCCCCTGGCTCCTTGGGCGAGCGCTCCTCTGAAGGTTAGCAAGCACAGGAGCCAGATGAGGGGACAGCAGCTTCTCTTAACTGAGGCAAAAATCTTATTGATTATGCGTTCAATAAAAGGTCACAACTCCCTTTGAGGGTCACCACAGTTGCAGTAAAGCTCTTCCCAGCCCCAGCTCCTCTCCCTGTCTGTGGAGTGTTTCGTGCCAGTCTCTCCAGGTGGACACCTGGGGTAAAAGTGAGCTGCAAATGAGCTAATCATCATTAATGTGTCGGCAGAACCTACCAGCCTGACATCCCTCCTAATGGCTGACAAATGTCAGGGTGACTTGTATGCTTTTTTTGTTAATTGAATTGGTTAATTAGGTCCCAGAGGCCTGGCTGCTAATTGTGAGCTGCGGTGGAATATAGGTTTAAAAAAAATGCCACAACAACAAAAAAACAAAAACCCCCATAAAATCCAATGCAAGGAAGTTAAAACAAAAGGAAGAGATGGGGGGGGAATAACACTCCCCACTCAGTCACTCATTCACTCACATGCACACACAAAACCTCCTTTGTGTTCTTTACAATCTGTACAGTTACCTTCGCTTAATTTCTGACCTGCCACATGCTACTGCCTTCTTGATGTGTTTTTAAAAGGAGGGTTAGAGAAATTCCAAATCTGCCTTTTTTGACGAGAGCATCTGCTCAGTCAGAAACACAGTCATTAATTTTCTGCCAATTAGCAAAAAGAAAAAGAGAGAGAGAGGGAAAAAAAAAAAAGAAGAGGGGAAAAAACCCCTCCAGATTTGCATCTTAATTTGTTACTTTGTAAAGATGTTGGTTTTTTTAAAAGTTAAATACTCCCTCCGGTTTGCCAGCCATAGAAAGTGAAGAGATGATAGCAACTTCCCACCAAGAAAAGGCAATTAATCATTATATTTTGCACTTCTGTAGCAGCTTTCATCCCCTGATCTCAAAGCGCTTTGTGAAATTATCGTATTAAGTCTCCTGCCAAGCCCCGGTGAGGGTGGCAGTGTACCAGCAAACTCCTTGGGGCCAAGGTGGTCTTAATCTGCGTCTGCTGAAATGTGCCAAGGACACTAATAAACTTTATGGCAAATAATTACTAGTCTACCTGTCTCAGTGAGGGTTAAGCAGAGGCACACGGAGCACTTGGGGGTTTCCTGGAGCAATACAACCTTGAGCTGGAGGGAGCATCTTGAACCACCTTCCTCCAGTCTCAGCATTCCCACTCCTCCCTTATTGACAGCCTCCACTGGCAGCGACAGGCAGAGAGATCCCTGGCATTGTAGGCATTAAAAGTATCAGAGCCAGGGCTGTTCAGGAACTGGCTTCTCCTCTGTGCAGAATACCCCACAGACCATGAAAGCCACATCCACTCCGTTTTGAAACAAAACACTTGGGAATTCAACCATTTCCTTCCAGGCAAAAGTTGACAAACTAATGCCCAATCACTTGAAACATCTTTTAATAAATGACACCACTTTGCACCATGTCTCAGCCTTGAAAACTTCTCTGTTCCATTCCACCTTGCTAAAAGAAAATTTGTTTTGTTTCAAAAATCAAAGCTGAATGAATGAAATGAGGGTATTGTTGTTCATGGAATTTGCTCTATTTTTTAATCAGAGGCTTCCCTCCATAACTGGTTTTGTGCAATTTTAAAGCAAAATGTCAAAATACATACTCTTCTGCAAAAAAGGAAAAAAAGGTCTAATTATCATTGAATGATGATTGCTCTTACAATAACCTTTTCCTGAGCTGCTACTGACATGGGAAAATTAGCTGTTTGCCTGTTTCCATGCGTATTTTGAATTTCTGGGTATTTTCCTTCCTTCACATAACAGAGGGATCTCGTTGACTCAGAAAATAGGAACCCAGGTAGTTGATCCCTGGTGCTAGTCCCTGTGCAGACTTGTAGCAGCAGTAGAAGCCAGCCTGCCTCAGTTTCCCCTCCCCTTGGTCAGAGCTGGATGGTGCCCCCAGGTGCCTCCTTGCCCAGGCAGGCACATGCCCTTACTGCCCCTCTCTCTCCTCACCCCAGACTCCCCCGGGCACCTCGGGGCTCTCAGGAGGGGCAATTTGTGGAATGCTGGCAATGGACTCGCAGCCCTCAGGTGAAGATAAAATACGACGATTATCCTGCTCGCTTCCCCACCCCCCCTACCTGTCGGATAGCAAAGTTGCCTTACGAGTTAAAATAAATTGCCTCACGCTCCCCACTGAAAGCATTTTGACTTTGTCTTGAATCGCGTATTCCAGTAGTCATTATACTTCAGCTCCTTCTTCTTCTTCTTCTTAGCATATGACATACATAGCAGTTCAAAAGTTGCAGCGAGCTGCTGCCAGGTCACATTCAAAGGAAAGTATCTGGGAAGCTGGCAGCTAAAAGTATCTGATAAGTTGGCACTGTTACTGCTCAGCAGGAGGAGGGAGAAGTGAAGGAAGGAAGGGGAGGGGGAGCCAGGCATGGGGGAGCAGGGAAGGGGAGAGATTCAAAGGGCTTTTGTTTCTGGATCAGATTCTTCCAGACTCTGAAACTTTTGCAGAGATGTATGTGCCAGGGATTTTTTTTTTCCCCCCTTCTCTTCTTCCTCTCCATAGTTTAATGCATTAAAATAACCTATTAAAAGGCCTGTATTTGCTTTCAAGCAGACTCTGAAAGGCGCTCAAGATGTTACTATTAAAACCGGCGCTGTGCTTTGCAGGCGAAGGTCTGTGGTGAGGAGAATAAAGCAGAATTGATTAGCTGCTCCGACTTTGCCAGCCTTACAAAGCCTGCGGTGTGCCACAAGTTGCTAGAGAACAGATCAGCAGCTTCCAACCAGCCCGCCTGTACACAAGGGTGCGTCACCCTTTGAAGCCCAGCTTGGTTCTGCAAAGCCTGCCTGGCCCGGCATTCCCACCATGTCCCCACGCTTCCCACTTCCCCATGTCCTATTTTCCCCCTTTTGTGAATCATTTGGGAAGAGTCAAAATTAAACCATCATGGCATTGCCTCTGAACCCAGAGGACAAAATGCCCTCTTGGGAGGCCATGGAGGGTGTTTGAGCCAAGGCAGCCGCAGGACCCCACTGCAAACACTGCAGCTGTTGCCCCAAGGGTCTTGTTACCCCTGGCTGCTTAATCGACAGTGAATACTAGAACAAACAGGCTGGGAAATGTTGGGAAATGCTGCAAATGGCCAAAAGCATAAAGTCAAGGCACACAGGTAACGGGGAGATCGGAGCCCTAGTGTTCTGCATAAAAATGATCTACTCCCCACCTTTGAAATTAGGGGATGGTGTTCATGCCACGCTGTGCATCAATCTGACAACCCACCCCTGAGTAGTCATTGTCATTATACCACGGGTCACATTTGTTACAACTCTATTAATGTGTATGAAGTTACTTCTAGTCTAACACTGGTCTAAGAAAATCAGGCTTAATTAGATTCTCCTTGTAATTAAATGCAATTTATTCTTATGCTTTGTGTTATGCTTCTGGCTTGCCCGTGCTATTGTCTGCTGATTATTAGAAATGCATTTATGAAAGGTGTAACAACCGTGTAAGAGCTGTGTTTTTAGCCAACACGCAATTAGCTTTGCTTGCGCCATCCCCAGCACAGCAGGGCCTTGGCCCCTGAGTGCAGCTGGTGTTGGGAGTACTGCACAAATAAAGAGAAGGCACAGGCAAGCCTGATCTCATTTACCTTGGTAGGTTAAGGTTGTATCAGATAAAATCAGGCTGAGGGTCTGTGTTCCATGCTCAAGCCTGTAACTCTTCCCAAGGAAAGCTTTCACTAGCCCTGACTAGTGACTAACTTCAGCTCTGCCTTTTTCAGAGGTTTGCACATGATTAACCTGGCCTGTTAAAAACAGGGCCACGGACTTTAACAGAGATGAGAGCAAAAAGATATGCATGTGTCAGTCCTGTAAGGGTTCAGACTCTGTGCTATTCAAACGTGTGCAGCTCAGTGGGAAAACACCCTTTTCCCCTTTCACAGTTATGCCAAGAGCTGCCCAAGGTACAAGAACAGGGTCCAAGGCTGCAGAATCAGGTTCACAGCAACAGCTGCTCTGTCCATGCATCCCCTCACCAAAAGTTCCCAGCCACTGGGTTTTCATTCTTTGTTTTCAGGAAAGCATTTGCTGTATTATTCTTCCATGCCTACTGAATAGAGTAAGTCGAGAATAATCCAATACCTTCAGTAATTTCCATTTAAGTCTATGGCAAACTAGGTGCAAAGACCAAACCAGGTCTCCCTTGCTACTACTTAAAAGAGTTTAATATAGGGGAAACACCTTTGCAGGTGAGCTGGCTCAGGGAGAGTGAGAGTCTGAAACAGCTTGTGGGAACAGTTATTTCCCCCACCACCACCTGTGTTCTCAAATAACCTGATTATTCTCATTAGCGCTGCATTCGGATGGCTGCAAATGAATAAAAGAAAACAGGGGCAGGAGCGGGTAGTAAATCCTCCATATATGAATATGATGAGGAGTTTAGGCAGCTCCCTCCCACTCCTTCTAAAAAAAAAAGTTTTAATCTTGGCTGCTCCATGCATATTGACTGGCTGCATATTGACAGGCCACCTGCTGAGGCTGCTTCAGCTATTGATAACCAATGCCATCACGCCGAGAGTTCAAACGCCGACGGGCGGCTTTCATGTTTGTAAACAGTATTGATCTGCATAAATCAGCCTGCCATTAGACTGCCGGATTAAACAAGGACCAAGACAGAACATTTGTGAGATTAAATCCGGAAACAGTTAATTAAAAGCTGAGCAATAAACCCGAGCTGTAAACAGCAGGCAATTAATTCAGGCATCTGTAGATCTATGTGCGCGGTCCTTCGCCAAGTTCCTGGCTGTGCCCCACTCCGGTCCCCTGTCCCACCTGCCACCTGTCCCCAGCATTCTGCCTCCTACACCCATCACCGAGACCCACACTGGAGTGCTCCCTCACCACACTGCTGCAGAAGGACCTCTGGAAAGTAATCTCGAGATGCAGGGACATTTTTTTGTGAGGAGGGGGAGAGGGAAGCCCTCTAGGCTTTCCTTGTGCACAGTGTGTTTGTGTTGGCAGCAGAAGACCTCCCGTAGTTGCCTTGTGGGCAGTGATGTTCCAGACCTGGGAGAGGAGCCAGGGATTCCTCTGGTCTAAATGTCTTTTCTGACACTGACCCTCACCATGTGGCCTCGGGGTCATCACTCCAGTGTTTCACTTCAGGTTTCTCAACTGCAATGGAGAAGATAAAGCCTGAGCCTCTTCAATTCAGCCATACTTTCCAGTGACAAACAATCCATTTAATGAAACAGAAATTTCTGGCATTTACATAAATATTCATTTTTGAGACCAAAAAACCCCCAAAANAAAAAAAAAAAAAAAAAAAGCAAGGTTTGAAGATTTTCAGGTTTTCACTTTTCTCTATTGATTTTCATTCTCTTCTTTCTTTCACTCGTTCTAAAGAAAAAATGAGAAAGAGAAAAGAAAGAATTAAGGCTGCTCAAAAGAGGAAGGAAAAGTTCATTTAACTAAAAGCAAATAAGCAAATTTGGATAAAAATAAAAGGTTACTTTTAATTCTCTCTTGAAAAGTTTCCCACCTTCTCTAACCAGATCTGTTAGTTACATGTCCTCAATCCATGCCATATAGAATTACAGTTAAGCTGGCTTCATTACAGATGATTTAATGGTTATTTTATACTGCATGTGGAGAACTTGTAGCCTTTAAAAACAGTGCAGGGTGACTGAGTCTATAACTGTGTGGGATTTATAGGGCCATACCCCCCACAACATTCAACAAGGATGTGCTTTCCCCTACCAACTTTACTTTCAGAAGTGAGGAACGAGGGCACTAAAACATTATGGAAAACCAGGAAACTAAGTCAGACCTCTCAAAACCTTGTCCAACACCATGACCAATGAGCTATCACTAGCAGCAAGCAGTGTGAACTGTCAGCAGATCTGCACTAGTCCCAGGGGCTGTTCTGCTGAGCTTTTCCTGTCCTGATGCTTCCTACATAGACTCATGCTGATTTTATAAAGGAGAATTGTATCCTGTTATTTGTAGATGGGCAGATGAATGTTCTTTACAGGGCCAGGTCATACTCCTACAAATGGTCCCAGTGGATTGAGACTGACAAGGGTGGGGGACAGAAACACCTCACGTCTCCAAAGGTGGATTTGTGACAGCACCACAGCCAAGGCTTCATCCAACTATGGCTCCAGGAACACGGTGAGCTCTGCTAGGTGAAATACCTGTATCTTAGAACCCCTGCCCATTTTGCAGGCATAATCTAAATCACAGCAAACTACTCCCATTAAGGTTTTCCATTTACATAATTTTCTCTCTCATGGGAAGAGAGCAAGGAAAAATACTTGATGAGCAGCCCTTGAACTCGAATGCCTGTTACTCATCTTTTTGCAATGGTGTTTTGAAATCATGTCCCTAGTCCTCTTCTCTGGACCATGGCAAGAAAATAGTAGACAAAATATCTTTTTTGGCAGGGATTACAGGTGTCTATCAAATGTATATGCAAATAACATGCAAAAGGAAGATTGCACAGAAGGTGAGTGAGAGCTCTTTCTTTGATACCCAGCATCAGGAATTCGTATCATCACATGAGTAGGTTTAAAATGGTGAACAAGCTTCAAGGGCATAGTGGGTTTTATTTTTATAATAAATGTAAGAGTTTCCCAGCCTGCAGAAGTCACCCTACTTTAGTAAGCAATACCTGTGGTACCAGCATCTCACCAGGTTTCATGAAAGGGACAAAAACCAAAACAACCCAACCCA